>JASKUP010000017.1:27300000-27900000 GCA_030448955.1 Trichopoda pennipes | reverse complement strand
TAATTAATAATTATTATTGTCAATTTGTATTATATCTGCCTTATAATTGGTTTTTATGTGTCAAATGTATAGTGTTGCAACTTTTATAGTTATAGTTTTATTTAATTAATAATTTGAGCTCTAAGTCACAAATCACATTTACCTAGTTTTACTTTTTTGTTGAATCTTTTTCTACAATATTATACTATTTAAATATAAATTGTAGTTATAGTAAAATGGTACTATTTTATTTGTTTTAACTTTTTGTGAAACGAAATTTTTTTTATATCCGTCTACTTCTTAATTTGTTAGGCATGGAGTAGCCTGTGAGCATCATAGATGAAAATAAATTAATTAAGTAAAATAAATGGTTAAAACCGAAAACCCTGATAACAATGCATGAATTGGTGGATCATTATTTTCAAAGCGCAAGCAAATGCATTGTCGTTCAAGGCTTACGCCAACATCAATATTCCACTTTTCTTACTTATAACGTCTTCTTATTGTTTGATGCGTGTTATTCTCAATACGCCCTGTTTGGATCATAGATAAAACATTTATGACATAAGTATCATAGGTACAATATTAGCCATAACATATGAAAGCTCTATTCAGTTCTCTGTTCTAGAATATCTTATATTTTTTAGTACATTTCAAATAAGTTTCAGCAGGTAAAATACAGCTAAAGTTGAACAGTTTCTAACCTCGAACAAATATTTATTCGTATAAGCGAATAATAGCAATTCTAGAACCATCAAAAGTTTTACCTTAACAAACATAAATTCGACTAATTAAGAGAACGAAGGCTTAGTTTTACAATTAGCTTTTATCTTTAAAAAAGCTTTAAACTTATTGCGAAAATTTATGTCTGAAATAAGTATATCTAATTTAAAGCTAAATAACAAATATCAATTTAATATACAAATTTAATACATTAAACCCTATTAAAAGAACTTCCCTCAAATCTTTTGAACTATTTTGATATCAAACACATACACACAGGCTCACAACAATGTTACTACCTGCTTATGAGCTTCGTTATGGTGGGCTAAAGTAATAAATGTTTAAATATTATTTAACAAAAGTGAGAACAAAATGAAAAAAAAAAACAAATCAAAAGAAAATATAAAAAGTTCCAACAATCAAATTTAATGGAATTTTAAAACACTTTAGAGAATTTCTCCCCGTTTCAAAACTTTCTTACAACCTGAAATATACGATGAAAACTCTTGAGGGGGTAGGCCACAAAACGAATATTATTATTATGTTTTTGTTGTTGTATTATAGCATTTTATAACCTTTGACCAGAAACATAATTTCTTAAAACGACTTAGAAACACCCTCTTCAATAATAATTGAGAAAAAAATTTTTACACAATAAAAATGCGAGTATTCCGAAAACAGTGGTGTCACCGCCACCACCAGCTGCGTTATAAATAGAATTCTTTACAAAATTTAAACATAAATTTAAAACTATTCTAAAAAAGATGTCAGGATTGTAGTAAGTCCTTTGTGTTAGGTTAATGTGGGTGGCTGTGTATCTATTAACAGTTTGTTCAATTTATGTTTAAATCCAATAAAAACACTTTAAAGCAAAAGCTTGTTGCAGAAGTAGAAACTAACAAATTTTAAATCCACAGTGATATAAGACTTAAAATGGTTTTATTGCTTTGCTTAATGGATGAGTTTTATTCATGTTTTTTAAGCGGGTAATTTTTTAAATTCAAATAAGGGTGGATTGATTTTTGTTGAGGAAAATAAGGGAAATACTGCGGTTTTGATTTCTAGGCAAATGATGTTTTGAATATTCAAATTGGATTGGTGGTGTAGAAGAATACAATTGAAAGGGTTAAATTAAGTTTTCAACTTTAAAAATGGAGGTATGCCAAATATTTGTTAAATCACTTGCAGTCTAATCGAGAACTTGTAGTTATAAATGAGTAAAATGAGTAAAATTTTGAACACTTACGAAAATTTGGAAATATAATTCACAAATAAAAATAAACTTTGTTTGATCGTAATCAAATCAGTTGATTAACTTGGTGATATTCTAATTTCGAATGGCCTTGTAGTTTCCAATATTTTTATAATAATCTCTACTTTATCTTTCTAATCAAAGTCAACATAAAGAGGGGTAAAATTTGCTTATAGGATAGCTTGAGCATAATCTTATACTTTGCTCAGTTGCTAGTTTTCAAAATTCCATCATGAACAAGAAAATGTGTAGGAATTGAGTAAACATACGATTGTTATACATATCACCAAAAATACTTCTAGGTGAAACGTCGAAATGGAAGCTAAAACTGCTAAGTCGCAACGGCAGACAGAGAAGCAAATAAGGTATTAAACAAATAAAATCAGGTTGTCAGAAAGGAAATATTTATTATACAGCGACGCAGAATGCCTTGAAAAAGTAGACGTTTTCTCAATGTTTTGCTGTTTTCGATAACTCGAAAATTTACCTTTAATACCAGGTTTTTTGGAATCACGGTGAAGGAGGTTTCCTTTCTGTACAGTTAAAATAAAGTGATCATTCACATAGAGTGGCTGCTGATGTTGCTTCTTTGCTTCCTTTTTGAAATAATAACGACACGAAGGAAGTGACTTTAAAGCAAGGCTAGTTACAGAATTGTCGATCCTAAAACAACTTCCTCTATTAGGCTTTGGCGCCCGTTTATGGAAAAATCCGCACCGGTAAGAGCAACTATTAACAAATGTATTACTTTCATTATTTCTTAAACCATCTAAAAGCAGATTGCTGTCTTTATCACTTTTACTTTCGGAAGAGTCCAAATAGTCAGGACTGTTCTCGGCTGAATAGACTGTTGGTGTCGCTGGTAAAAAACATGAATTAAAGTCATTGAAATACCCAATAACTGGTTCATCAATTAAACTTTTGTTAGTCCCTTTTCTATGCTGCCTTAATTGCTGCTCATGTATTAAGCGGTCTCTTTCATGAATATTACGCACAAGCGATGTGTGTTCTCCAAAAGAAGAGGAAGAATTAAGATGTTTTCGTTCAAGTGAAGTTGGAGGTGAATGGGGTAGAATGAGGCTTCGTATATTCTCATTAAAGCACAGACGATGAGACAGAGAAGATGTTTGTATTTGTTTTATGTTTTCATGACTATTGCTCTTTTGTTTAGTTGTTAATACAGTTGCGTAAAGTGGCGGAGAGTAGGATTCATTTTTGTTTGGTTGTGTGACGTCTGGTTTTTGCTGTTTCTGGGTTAATGACTTTTTTACAGCAGACAAGCCAGACTGCATGCACTTTGTATTCAATTTCAAGTCAAAGAGTAGTAATTTTTTTATTTCATCTTTTCTAGCAGAAATATAAACATCATTATGCTCTGTTGCCTCCCTTTCTTCATCCTTTGGCTTAATTTCAACGACCCCATAATTTTTGTTTGTATGAATGGCGTTAGTAGCTAAAGCAACAGCAGAGGTGTCAACAGTTTTAAATAACTGTAATGGTTGGTCATCTAAGAAATTGGTGTTATTAATTATTTTTAAATTTTCCTCCATTCTAGTTGAAGATATTTTTGATACGAAAGACAAGTTAATGATTCGGTTTGTTTTGCTGTCAATAAATCCTGCGGAACAAAAGAGGAGATTGCTTCTGCTGGTGAAGAAAAGGATGTAGGCATTGGTCCTCTTGGCAGTGCTCTTGGTGGCAATAATAAAAATGTTGGTAAATTGTTTAACGTGGATTGATGTGATATAATTTGTGATCCTGACTCACCGTCTATATTTGTTTTTCCTTTAGTTCTAAAAGTTTTTTACAGTTTGACAATTCTCTCTTACAGCTTCTGATATGTAAAATCGTATTATTTGGTTTAATGTTAATTGTAAAAAAAATCCGTTTATGATCGGGATTAACGAAAGATGTTGCGAGTTTAAAGTTTCTTAATTTCTTTCTTTAATTTTCGGTCTTTATGCGAGAACGGTTGGCTTTTGTTCGTAAATTTTTTAAATCATCGACATTACCCTAGTGAATGGGATTTTCTTCTCCGCTACTTCGAACGGATATTTTTTTTCGATTCGTATGGAAGGCTTATTTTTCCGAAGCCATTTTTAAAGCTTTTATAAATTTCTGATTGATGATTTAAAAACAACCTGAATGACCATCCTCTTTTCTACTTGCAGAAGAACTGTATGTGCTGCATGTATCGTTTGAGTAAGAGTTTTCAATGAAAGACTCTGATCCTCATTTAATGGTCTCCTGTTTATTTATTTTCTACTCTTTTTAAAATATCCATATTTAAACACGATTATATTTATACTGCGTTTGTTTTATGTTTTAACAAAAACACTATTCAAATGATCTAAAACGAAAAAATGTACCATCATCGTTAACATTGAAGTTGTGATAAACTAGAAAGATAAAAAATAAAAATAATAAAAGTTTGTTTTCTATACCCAGTTTTCCTTTCTTTTATTTCTTTTCGTTTTTATTAACTAAGGAAACTAACTATTGGTTTTGCCCATAAAATTAATTTGACACTGAAAAGCAAAAACAAAAAGTATCATTTTATCTTAAATAATCTGGCTATTTAACCTTATTTTGTACACGCATTTTATAACTTATGTTCCCCAGTAACAGTGTTCAATTTTAATCAACTCAATAAAATGACACCTCATAAATTTAATTCTTAAATAATAAAAAGAAAAAAAAACAGCCCAAAAATACCTTTTTTCTTGTCCCAAAAGCCGAAAACATAATGGAAAAAAGCACATTTTTAACCCTTTAACACCCCTTTTCAGTAACTTTATTGTATATTATCATGACAACATCATTATTAACACTTGTTACCAGTTGCCAACACAAAATATAGTAGCAGGCCCATCATCAGCCTGTTATTATGTGTGTTTTTAAAAATTCCCTTCCTCATGCTGATAAGAAGGATACGTACACATGAGAAAGTCAATACTTTTGTCATTTCATTTAAAACAATTTTTATTAATACAAACAGCAAAATACACATGTGCATAAATTTATATAAATTTCTATCACCAAGCACACAGAGTATTGCTGGTTGTTAAACTTCTCGAAGGCTAGTGAGCATTTGGGTAGATAGGCCTTTCTGGGGAGGGATAATCTATGTCTTAAACAATTTATTTATTATTTATAATGGAAATTTCGCCTTTCAAGAAATATTTACTTATAACGCTGTTGCCAGTAATAACAGCAGAATTAGTCCAAAGAATATTGAAATACGACGTAAGTACCCATTTCTAGATTTTTGTGGCTTTGGACCAAAAGATATTTTCTTCTTATCGCAAATATGCATCCCAACGATAACATCTTTCTAATTTATTTTATTTAACAGAATCAATTTTATTTAACAAAAAACCAATATTTTATTTTTAGTTAGAAGTGAAGGGTATTCAGAATTCGGTACATCGAATTAGCTCTTTTTCCTTTGCTGTTTTGCGCATTTGTTTCAAAGTCCCGGAATCCACCCCAAAGTATTTTCTTATTTTTTATAGATTTAGTAATAATTACTCTTTATTTAATAGTTTTCTTTTTATTTTCCCCTTGTTGTGCGCTTAAGCAATGCTAAGAGAAAAAAAATAGCAACGTGAGTATTCCAAACAAAATTTGTAACAATATTTTAACAGTTTTTTTAATGATCCTTGTAACAGCCGAATTATGTATTTAAATTGAACATGCTACTGGCCTTATCAAACGATAAAATGTTTACGTCTGACTATTGGCTTTTAGTTTTTGTTACCTAATTTATGACATTGATTGATTAAAAATGCCTTAATATACGTGGCATCTGAATAATGGCACACTCTTTCTTTTACTTGGAAGGGTTTATATCGACGCAAAGCGTTCAATGATTTTCGTATGGATGCTTACCGAGATTTGTTTTATATGCGTTAATTGACATTGATTACAATTTGGTTTCTTTTTAACTTAAACTTTATTTAAGAACTTTAAATAAAGTTTATATCGTGGAACTAATTGTTTTATTTAATTGTAGGTTTAATAATAAAGATGTAGACAATATATATCTCCATCACAGCTGTCAGTGGCGTGAACTGAAAGATAAAAGATGACGGAAATAAGGAAACAGGTTAGCCGTAGGAGCGTTTTCTAAATAAGTTAAGAACTAATTTGTGATTGACTCTTTTTTGTTTAGAGAGTTTTAAAACAAAAAAATCCAGTTGAAAATAGTGAACATTATCTTTAGAAGATTTTATATATCTATCTGAGATCTGTAGAGATCTGTAGTTTTGCCTTCTGTACTCAAGAGAATAATTTTCCAGAAAAAGTCTATTTTACTATTTTCCTTAAATATTGTCATTCGAATTTCGTCATCCTAAGAAATTTGTTAGAATTTTAAGCCAAATGTTAAAATTTCAGAACAGTTACATTTTTCTCAATAATTTGTTCAGTGTCGGATGTTTTTTACAGCAGAAATTTAATTGAATATCAAAAAAATAAAAAAAGAAAAAATAATTTTTTTAAATAAATTTATAAATTCTGTTTCACTATTGGAGTTAATGCTTGACTTTTCAGTATGGTGTATGGCGTGTTGTTAGAAAATATTTCCACAATTGTTTTAATCTTTAAATTGCTCTCTATTATAAAGAACTAACTTTTTATGTAGAAAGTTTTTTTCAAAAACCTACACATGTCGCTCAAAAAGTTGTTACTTTCAACAATGCAGCAGTTGTTTAAATAGTTTTAAATTAGACAATTTACTTTGAAAACCGAACAGATATGTTTTTCAATAAAAATATTAGAAAACCTTTGTTAAAAAATGAATTCTTCATAAACTGCAACAGTTTAATCCTTTCGCCAACGCATCTTTTAACTATAACATACATAAATACATCCTCATAGATGTTGCAAAACATTATCAAGCAGCTGTTAATACACTTTGTCCTAAGTAAAAAAATCAAAGCACAAGCCACAGGATCTCCACAAATAAATAAAAAGAAAAACGAAAAAAATGAGCCACGAATGAAAGTAAATGAAATAAAAGAAATCGGTTACATTGTTAAACATCTGAAAGAAAACAAAAGTTTTAACTAAATCTGTGTTTTCAGGCTCCATTTAACTTGTTTGCCTACATGTGTACTTCTTTGTGTGTGTGTGCCAAAAACTTCGATCGTCATAACTAAATCATTCAGTCAGAATAAAATAAAAACCCTTTTTTGTGAGCAGGATTTTCTTTAGTTTGCAACCTTTTAAAAATTTGTTTTATACAATTTAAAAACACATCTTCATCATCTCCTTCATCCTGTTTAAAATTAAACTGTTCTTGAGGCTTAATTTAAATGTAATGCTCAAATCTCTTAGAAGGATTTAAAGCAAGCTGTGAGTAAGCAAACCCTAAACAAAAAAATATATAGAGATGATGGCAGAAGAATAGAATTTGTTATTTTATGTGAAACAATTAGGGTTTACAATACCGGACCGAATTTGTAAAACCGGTATTTCGGTATTTGATTTTATTGATACCGGGATCCCGGTATTAATGCCGGTGCAGTTAAAGAAATTAATCGAGGACAAAAAAGCTGTTAATATAAAAATAAATTCAATTAAAAAACAAATAAAAATTATTTAATTCACAAAAACAATTCAATTAAAAAAAAAAACCATAAATTATGGATTGATTAAAAATTAAAAATTAAACATAAAAACATTATAAAAGTTAATTATTTGTCCAGAGTTGTATCGTTTAGTCTAGAACGAATTTTGGTACATAGCAGCCCTGCTGCTGAAAAGGCTCGCTCAGACTCAACGCTGTTTGGTGGTATAAGGTATTCATATGCAAGTTGGAGATATTATCCCCTTATATTTTCAGCTTCGAAATAGGCTATTTCCTGTTTAATAATTTTATTTAATGTTTCCGAATTTTCCTTTGTTGATACACCAACACCACTTGTAGTTTAATGTTGACTTTCTTAGAAATAGCCATATCCAGCTTTTCCTTCATTGTCATTAATATTTCTGGCTCTGAATCGGAAGACTCGGAAGCTGCTACGTTGTCACTATCATTATCATTGGTGTAATATAAGCGTTGCAATAAGTATAAAATTTTCCTTATGATTGTTGTCTTATTAATTCGGGAAAAAATGTCGCTGCTTTGGTTAACTTCAAATTCGCTTGAATTATGCAGGTATTGCAAGAGACTTGATAAATCAGTACGTCTTTGTTGTACACAAATAACGAGTTCTTCCTTGAATTCATTACTCAAGGAAGCATTCTGTTCTGTCAATTGATTAAACATGAATTGTAACGCGGCATCTGCAGTTATAAGAGTGGCATCTTGACGACAAAGAGCCTCCACAGTTAATTTAATTGGAAGAAGTATTGAAATAACTGTTGATGTCAAAATAAATTCATTCTCTGAAAACGACATTTCGCCGGCATTTAAATTCAAATCAGTGAGAGCCTTTTGAATGCAAGTCTTTAATAGGACAAAGCGTTCTAACAAAGCAACTAAGCTATTCCAGCGCGTTCTAGAATCTAGAACTAAATTCATTTCTTTTCCAAACTGTTCTTTAACATGTTTCTGTAAAGCTCTATCATTTTTAGTTGGCGAACGTCTAAATAACTTTACAATTTTTCTAACTTTTTGAATCAATGGACCTATCTCTTCATGACTAAGCAAAGAATTACCTTTATTGTTATCTTGAATTAAAGTTAAACCATTGTCAATGCCATCAATATTATTCTCAATTTCATCTCTTGTGTCCATGTTATAGTCTTCCTCAGGATCAGACTTCTTGGAATCAGATTCATCTGTGACCTCATCTTCATTTTCTAAATTTTGGCGAATCGTATAAAGAACCGTAATTACAGCCAATTGTACTAAGCAAAGTTGTTGACTTGGGGAAATCAATTTTCCAACTTTGGCCATTACAGATGCACACAATGTGTTTGTTTAAAGAAAGTCCAAACATTTTAGGTTTTTCTTCAATCAGCTCGACGCACTTTTCTGCAGGCAAGGATTCATGCACACGAATTAATCCTAAGTTCCAGAATTTCTTGTTACTAGAATGAACATTTACATTTAAGTAACGTCGATTCTCTACCGATGTCCATTTATTAAATGTCAGACTAAATTTCTGACCCGAAAGCATTTGTAACGCTAATTCTTTAATTATATGGTCACGAATTCTTCCACTATACTCCATAACTAATTTTTTTTATCGAATTTACAGATTTTGGTATATTTTCGTATCCTCTGGCAGCTAAACCTTTCCTGATATCAATCGAAGGGCGAAAAATGTTAAAGGATAAACCATCACATGCCGTCATTCGAGGTAAAGCTGCAGCCAAAGAATTGTCCATATCAGAAACAAAAAATGATGATATTTTTGCACTTGAACTCTTTTTTAGTTTAGAGGTTGATGGTTCTGGCCCACTTCTAATACTCAAAGTATTGGGGCTAGAAACATCCCTTTTTTTTAAATTAATTTGATGCAATGTCTCCAGATGGGTATGTACACCACTTGTACTACCTCCCTGAGCTTTAATTATTTACACTTTCCAATTTGTCCTTTTTTCTCACGAAGGAAATAAAACCACACTGAATTTTCATCAGCCGATTTCTCTTCAAAGTCATAGTTTTCATAGTCTAAAGAAAACAGGCGATGATAATATTATCCATAAAACAAATAGATAACAATATTTAATTTTAATACTTACTTATTAAAATTAAAATCTGTTTTTCTGACTAGCTATGTGTAGTGCTGCCAACTAAAATATAAGGTATATTAACCCCATCTATTGGCATCATTTGAAGTTTTATTGAAGTTATTATAAGTTTTATATTATTGAATCATTTAAAAATTTGTAACTTTGTTAAAATTTAATTTTATTGTAATACCGGAAACCGGTATTACAATTTCATGTAACACCGGTATTGCAAGGTATTAAAAATGTCCGGTATCCCGGTATTCGGTATCCCAGTATTGCAAACCCTAGAAACAATAATTAATTTTTATATAAAAAATCTTTCATTTTGGCCGTCTTTGATTCGTTACTTATGTAACACTATGACACCTCACTTCACTATCTTCGGTGGCAAGGAGGGATAAATTACCTGTCAAATTATTAATACTCAATAAGTCATCGGATGGCAAAAAATCCATGTATGTATGTATATGTTTTCTATGAGCCGATATGAGTGCGTGTGTGTGTTTTTCTTTTTTCTGTTTGTGCCACGTTGAAGTATGAGTGCCTGTTAATGCATCGTCCTCACTGGCCTGTTAATATTTCAAGTCATTTAGCCACAGATATTTTAGCCAGTCTATTACATTTTGTTGTTTGGTTATCTGCCATAAAAGAAGATTTTATGCAATTTTTGCTATAAGAGTAAATATTCTTTAATGAAATTGTAACTAAAGTCAATTGCTTGACGAGATTTATATGTTCATTTTATTACTAGAAATAGATGTTAAAGTGTTTTGTCCATCTTCCGATGATAACAAAAATGTTCTTCTTCTTTCGTTCGTAAATATTTAAATATTTTGTGCATAACGACATTTTATGTACAACTCTCGTGCAAAGTAGGTTCGTTTGGGTTAAAAGAAATTAGTAAAGTTTTGACTACTTTCCGATGGGCGAGAATGAACAAAGCACAAAAATTACTACATTTCGGTAATATCTTCAAAATCGCCAGTCACATATTACGACTAGATGCAGCGCGCAAATGGTGATTTATGAAATAAAAACTAAAAAAAAGTAAATTTCCCTTTAATTGAAAGTATTTATATGGGACTATGAGTTTGAATTTATTTTTCAAATTGATTGGACGTGTTCTTTGAAGTGTTCTGAAAAATAAAATAAATAAAAAGTTTTATCTATCAAAAATTATAAAGGCAAAAAAAAAAAAATTTTTTTTTTGTTCTTTTTTTTAAAACATTTGAATATTTTTAATTGTGAAGAATAAAAATTAGTAAATAGAAAGTTTTAAATAATATTAATATGCATTCTTTAAAGAGAAGGAAAATGTCTGGCAGAGTACCAAAAGAAAAATTCACAGCCAGTGAAAACCGGTTTGGATTATTACAGGCTTTTGATAATGATGACGTCACTTTCAGCGAAGCAGAGGAAGAGGTTCGTGAATATAAAATTATTGTTCCCCCAATTGTTGTGGATTCTGTACATAACTTTCAATCTGTGTACAAGTTGATTGGTATTTCGTATGAGTTTAAGAGAATGTCGATTGGTACCAAAATTATCTCACCATCAATTACGCTCTTTGAACAAGCAAAGAAGATACTTATCGACTCAGGCTTTACATTCTACACTCATGAATGTAAAAATACCGGACTATTTAAGTTAGTCCTTTTTGGTCTACCACAAATCGATACCAATGAAATTAAGGACGAACTGAAAAATTCCTACAACATCCCTATCGTTAGCATAAACGAAATAAAAACAGCTCGTTCCTCAGCAAATGACGCTATTTACATGGTTGAGTTTGATCGCACTATTAATTCGAAATCACAAGTGCTAAAAGTTAAACGTTTGTGCCAAATTGTTGTCTATTGGAGAAAACCTCAAAAAGGAAACAAGGGACCGACACAATGTTCAAGGTGTGCTATGTACGGACACGGTGCAAAGAATTGCTTCCGTAAAAATGCTTGCATCGCCTGTGGTGGCAGTCATGACGTGGCCAACTGCCAAGTTGATAAAGTTCCGCAATCCAGCCCTACCGTCTACAAATGTTTCAACTGTGTTAGAAACAAATTGAGAAATAACGCTCATAGAGCTGATGATCCTCGTTGCCCCAGCCGCATAGAATATTTAACAATTCGAGAACACCTGAGGAAGAGGTCGCTTAGTAAAAATCGTCCCCTACCTGCTGTCTTTGATGCATCCGCTGATGATTTTCCCCATCTTAACAAACCTCCAAAGTTCTCTGCTCCGAATAACTCCTATGCTAATGTGCTTGGAAATCCTGTTCAAAAATGTTCATCAGCAGCAGAACTTTACAGCATCGATGAATTATTTCAAATTTTTACAAGAGCTATCTCTGACCTTCGCAATTGCAGAACGAAAATGGAGCAGCTCAATGTTATCATGTCTATGCTAAAATATGCAATATAATCTCCCTCAAAACAGTATTAAAGTAATGCATTGGAACTGTCAAGGCATTACTACTTTTTCAAAATCCGTGGAACTTCATAAAATTATAGAAGATGAGGCAGTTGATATACTTCTATTAAACGAGACATTTTTAAAACCAAATCACAGCTTTAAGATGCCCGGATACAAAGTCTATAGAAAGGATAGAACTTCTCATGGAGGAGGAGTGGCAATAGTCATTAAATCAACATTGAAACATAACGTCGATTTATCATTTCCAACCAAAGTGATAGAAAATGTTTGCGTATCTGTGGAGTTTCTTAACACTACAGTCAAATTCATATCGGCTTATTGTCCCCATTACACTCCTGATTTCATCCCCGATCTCGAAATGATGACATCTATAACTAGAGAATATCCTTCATCCTTGGGGACCTAAATGCACAACACCTCAGTTGGAACTGCACCAAATCCGACACCGCTGGTAATCTCTTATTTAACCATCAAATTAACAATAATTATTATATATACTATCCACCTAATCCCACTAGAATTCCTCAAAATCTTACTTTCAGACGGGCATCGACAATTGACCTTTTGCTTTCTAACTCTACTCTTCAATTCACAGATTTATTGACTTTCACCCATAGTTTATGTTCTGATCATGTCCCTATAGTATTTTCCATCAATGAAAATATTACTCGTATAGAAGAATATTACCTTGACTTCCGTAATGCTGATTGGAACAGATTTAAAATCTCATTAAACTCAAAAATAACCAGCTCAGAAATCCTTAACAATAACATTTCTCCTTTAAACATTGATGAATCTATAAAAAAATTCTCTAAATTCGTGAGAGCTTCATGTCTCGATTCAATTCCCCTTAAACCCAAAAAAGTCCATACCTACAGTTTAAATACAATCTCCAAATATTTAATTGCAACTAGAAACCAATACAGACGAAAATTTCAGCGTTGTATTGATCCTAATCTCAAAACAACCTTGAGTGCAATACTAAGAGAATTGAATAAACTAATTTCTCTCAACATCAATAATGAGAGAAACGCACAATGGTCCAAATTTCTATCCCAATTTTCTATCGGAAGCAGAAAATTCTGGAAAATTACTAAGAAATTTAAAGGAAATAATACCCCTATGAAAAATTTAGTAGTCAATGGCAAAGAGATTTATTCTAGTAAAGAAAAAGCTGATATTATTGCTGATCAATTTGAAAGCGCTCATTTCACAACTACAAATTTCCACAGTTCGATGGAAAGCAAAGCTAATGCCTTTTTCGATCTGTTGGAAAATGACACTTCTTCGAATTCTGAGGTCCGCTCTCTGACTTCTTTGAACGAATTAAAGTATTTTATTTCCTGCCTTAGAAGCTTTAAAGCTCCGGGTATAGATCAAATTAGCAATATATTGTTAAAGAATCTGACTAATACTGCTCTAAATTGCTTACTGAAAATTTACAATTTCTGCATCATAAACTCTTACTTTCCAAGTACCTTTAAAACAGCCAAGGTTATACCAATCTTAAAGAAAGGCAAGGATGCAAGATTTCCATCCAATTACCGTCCAATAAGCCTATTAAACTCCTTGGGGAAATTATTTGAAAAAATTATTCATCATCGACTCCAAACATTTGTAGAGGATAATAACCTGAATCATCGTTATCAGTTCGGTTTCAGAGCGGAACACTCTACCGTGCATCAGATTAAGAGAATGGTTAATATTATTAAATCAAACAAAAACCGGAGGTACTCTACTGGCATCCTACTACTAGATGTGGAAAAGGCCTTTGATTCTATCTGGCACAAAGGCCTCTTATACAAGCTTAACAAAATGAATATTCCCTTATACCTAACAAAACTTCTAAAGAATTTCCTTGAGGACAGAAAGTTTTTGGTTGATGTTGAAGGAAATCAATCAACCCTGCGTAACATACCAGCTGGTGTTCCCCAAGGTTCTGTTCTATCACCATTGCTTTATTCTCTGTACATTTCCGATTTCAAAATTTCCAGAGGCAACGACGTGGCATTTTATGCTGATGACAGCGCAATAATCTGTCACGGTAAAGTTTCGAATTCAATTGTGAATAGGATTCAGAACGCTTTGATAACAACTACAAAATATTTTTCTAAATGGAAAATAAAGATTAATGTAGATAAATCTCAGGCCATTCTGTTCCCCTACAACAAGTCTCCTAGGAGAGTTCCTACTAAAAATCTCAGGATTCAAGGTAATGTAATAGAGTTCACAAAATCCGTAAAATATCTTGGAGTTATTTTGGACCAGAAACTGAGTTTCAAAGAGCACATTGAGAGTGCACGTCTTAGAGCAATCAGATGCGGACGATCTTTGTATCCCATTTTGAATAGGAAGTCAAAATTGAATTTTAAAAATAAATTACTACTTTTTAAAATGTGCATAAGACCAATTCTTACGTATGGCTGCCAAATCTGGCATGAATGTGCTAAATCACACCTTAAAAAGCTACAAGTAATACAGAATAAGAATTTAAAAATAATTTACAATCTGTCTTCAAGATTCCCAACTGTCGAATTGCATTCAAAAGCAAATGTAAAGACGATTGTAAATTTCATAACTGACATGGCGCTGTTATTTAGAGAAAAATGCAGAAGGTCGAGCTACGCCCATCTGAGAGGTTTGATTTGATAACATCTGATTTTAACTTTGCTCTCAACTAAAGTATCCATTAGGTGTTGTCTTAAAGCTTCTCAAGTCATTCCCTTTTTTTTTGTTTTTTTTTTTATATTATATCTTAGGTTTTTACTATCTTTTCCTATTAAATTGATGTATTTAATAAGTTTTTAATAATAATGAAAATGTGATAATTTGCTGAAATATCTTAATGATAGAAACTCAAAAACTGTAAATATTGTAAAAGATAATGTACCTATGATAGTTAATAAATAAATAAATAAAATAATATGGGACTATAAAACTTGATTTTGCCAGGATACCTAAGATGTCTTAAAAGTTGCTACGTTATACGCTACAACTTTAATAAAATATATAATTAAATATTATTGTTTCCTTTATTTATAAAATTATAAAACTTATTCATTTTTCTCGTTAAAGAAAATTAGATCCATTTGTAGTATAAAATTTTAAATAACTGCGAAAATGGATGAAATCGCCACTGTTATTACCTGGACGATGGTTTCGCCTTTGTACAAACATAAATAGGAAGAAACAAGTTTTTTCTTGATAAGGGCAGATTTATCAAAAATAAAATGGTAACATAAAAAAATTACCGAACTAACCTCCTTATTTAATCAAAATTGTAAAAAAGTTGTTTATTATTTTTACGTAATTCGCTATTAGATGTAAGAACACTTAAGAAGCGGTGATCCAATCTATCTTCAAATGATATCTATTTTATTTATGTACGTTTTTTCTTAAATATGATTTTTTCGATAACAATAAAAACAAATTTCTTTAAATTAAATTCAACATTGCATTAGCAAACACTTTTTTCATACAAAATTATAAATTGTTTCAATTTTAGGTTCAAGAAACGAATAAAAATAACACTCTGCTAATGTCTAACTTGCTTATTTTCTTTAAAAATATGTACAAAAAATTTTAATGAATAAATAAATTTTAACTTAAGCCGTATTGTGTTCTTTAATATTCATATTAAGTGGAAAAAAAAAAAACAAAACACAAAAATTAATTTTACAAGTTTTGATTATTCCCGCAAACGTTAGAGCGTTTATATAGCGGCGAAAGGAAAATGTGGAACAATCTTCTATTATTATATGATGATAAAACTGATCACGAAGCACCATAAAAATAATAAAATTAATTTAATTTTAAAGAAAGAAAAGACAATTTTTTACAATTCCGCCAGTAAATTAAAGAAACGTGAGAAAAGTGCATTAGCCGACTCAATAAAGAAATTATATCTGTGGTAAGAGGAATAGGAACATTCTCAAAAGCTTGTCATGATGTTTTGTCTCGATTTCAAATTTCATATTTTTAGAACTTTAAATTTACTAAACCAAAAATTGTCGATAACAGTCTATTGAACCTCTTTGTATTTGCGGCAAATACAATGATTTTTACTTTCGAATTCCCTTAAATAGCCAGACAAAATACAAAAAAAAAAAAAGCAAATAAAAATGAAAATATTAAAATATCTGTCATTTCCATTGATTTCTCCCCGGGGGCACATTATAAGTCTTTATGGATCCTACAACCATCTAGACTTGTGTCTTGCGGGGTAAAAGGAAGCCCAGTCCGCTTCAAGGCGAGTAGAAGCCAATTGGACAATCCACTATATTTCCACGGGAATCAGCGAGCCCCAGAGTTCCGCTATTTGTCTCTTTAGGCTGTTTTTAGCTGTTCTATGTCTGATTACTGAGGTAGGCCCTTCGGGAGTATCGTGGTGGCTGTGTGCTTCGAGGACCTCATTTGAGTTTGTGGGTCGGATCACTCACAATGAACACAATAAATGGTTCAGGTCCAGTGAGTATGAATGCCGTCATGTTCTTAATTATATTAAGATTCATGCCTTCTGGACCAGAAGTTGGATAGTCTCCGACTCTTCAGCAAAGAGTGAAGGCTGCGGCCTACTCCGGGCTATTAAAGTTGCAACTAGGAGTGACCGGAGGATATACGTATCCGAAGGCCTTCTAGGGCGAGGATGGCGCTACATACTATCCACAGTGGTAATGATCCACCATCTTATTAAGGCCAACGGCCAGGTGCAGATGTAAATCTTATCATGCCATTTCCATTGATTATTTTTTGTTAAGGAAAGAAATTCGCCATCGTCGAAAATGCATGCTCTAGTTTGTTTACTATAAACACTTTAAATCAAAATTGTAATTTAAATTGAAGCAGATTACAAAATTTGTTCCAATAAAAAACCTATTGCGTTTCTCTTTGCGAAAGCTGTGTTTCGTAAATTATACATTTTCAAATGCTTGAGATTAGGAATTAGATCTTGTCTTATTCTCTGCTTTTTATTGGACTTGTACCTTTTCTTTGCACTTATAACTTTTAAAGTACTGAATCGAATTTTAACCAAAATTTTGTTAAACTATTGTTCTACTTGCAATATTCAGCTATTAAACAAGCATCTGTCATCGGCATAAAATTTAATATTTTGATTTTCTTACTTCTCTTTTTAAATTTGATATGAATTTTGTCGTTAAAATAAGTCTTGCCACGCGATAGGATTTGTTTACAATTTCCGGTTATTGACATTGAAACTATTTTTTATATTGATTCTATAGACCAATAAAAAAAGAATTCTTTCGTTTTTTAATATTTCTTTAACACCCTTTCATTTCATTTCGTTTTATTTATTTTTTTGTTCTAAATGTTTAAGGAGGAGTATAAATAGGTTTTTCTTTATTACTTATTAGATGATTATTAATGCGTACTCGACTCGTTTGATGGAGTCGATGATTTAATTTTCTTTCAATCTGTGTCTGCAACTAGTAAAGCGTGTCTGTCACACTTTAAGAGTATTTACTTTAAATAAACAATACTCGTATATGGACGTATTTGTGTATATGACACAAAGGTGTGAAAGGGTTGCGCTCTATCAGTCTTCGATATGAGTTAATGCTAAGAAAACGACTGTGACAAACAGATGCAAGGGTGAAATAATCGATTATATTAAATGGGTGTTAATGTTAAATAATATTTCCTTATTTCCTTTGCTAAGAATAAAAAAAAGAACAACAACAAGAAGTGTTAATCGAATCACATATTATTCGTTCTTTCAATGGAATTTTGTTTTTTAGTATTTACTAATGTAGTTTTATTTATTACTAGCGTGCTCGTGACTGCTGTGCAAGTCATTTCTTCGACATTTTTTGATCGATTTTGGTTCGCGGTATTGAAAAACAAAGCACGTGAACGTGATACATATAACTGAAAGTGCAAAAAACAGGGATCATTGAAAAGCAACAGGTATGGGGAACTGAAGCCATTTAAAATCAAACGGCAAATCTGGAGGAATCATAGGAATGCGTGGTTTCAACACATCGCCCTTATATTTTTCTTTTAAAATTTTTGCTTCAATCACATTTTTCATGACTTTTTTGACTACTAACATATGTCATTGCATCTGCCAAGTGTGCATACAACGCCATCTACTGGCAATATAGCATTTACAATCATGTTTTTTTATGGGTTCTTGAGTTAAGATAGCGTTGTAAAAAAAATGTATGTGAAAATGAATTTTCTTCATAAATTTTTTTTTTTTGGGAAATTTTCCAAAATTTTCTTCAAAATATTGTATTAAATCAAATTTAATTTAAATAAATAAGGAAAGCTGATAAAAGCTGAAGAAAATTCCAATATTTATGTTACTAAAACTTCAGTCACATATGTCATTGCATCTGCCAAATGTGCATACAACGCCATCTACTGGCAATATAGCATTTACAATCATGTTTTTTATGGGTTCTTGAGTTAAGATAGCGTTGTAAAAAAATGTATGTGAAAATGAATTTTCTTCATAATTTTTTTTTTTTGGGAAATTTTCCAAAATTTTCTTGTGTATTCTTCTTATTTGGCCGGAGACCTGTCCGAATTGGTGCTAATCACCGAAATCGGTCCAGGCATTCTCGAGTTATAAGCGTAGTAACTAACATCACTTTCTTTTATATATATAGATAGATTTATTTTAACAAAACAGTATTTAAACTATTTCATTTCATGTTCAAAATTAATTATCTAAATTTATAATATAAATGAATTGTAAATTCATCCGTCGAATATTGGCTATAAACATAATTTTTTTTTTTACAAAATATGAATTTGAGTACCTGGACAAAAATCAATATTTCGAGAAATTAAAATGAAAATGGTACGGAATTGACAACTTTTCAAAAGTTTAAGGTTTCCTGATTAGCTAAGGAATTAGTAATACATTTGTGCATGTATGAATATTTGGAAAACAAAAGGATTTTTTGAAGTATAGAAAAAACATGGCTGATGAAAATTTTCTGCAAAGAGATTTTGCCTGATTAAATTTTGTTATTTCAATATTATGACTGATGAAAATTTTTAGTAACAAAATCTCGACTGATGATAATTTCTTACAGCAAAAATTATGACTGATGAATTTTTTGTAGAAAAATCAAAAATCATGACTGTTAAATGACTGATGAAAATTTCTTACAGAGTAATGAAAATGAAAACTTTTAATAAAAAATTTATGACATGAAACATTTCTATAGAAAAATGATTTCTGAAGAAATGTTGTATAGAAAAATAAATTATGATATAATTTCTATATATATATATATATATATATATATATATATATATATATATATATATATATATATATAGATATATCTTCTACTTATGAATTTTTTAATTTCCTATATATACAATTACATATATAAATTTGACTTGAACACACAAACATTTTGCTGAAGAAGTGCATAAAGGTGTTGAATTCCAAAATGTTTTTTTTTTTAAGTTGAAAAGTGTTTATATAAAATATTTTTAGAAAATTATTGGATCAATACATAGACTCAAGAAAGTTTTATTTTGATGCCAAATTGAATTCAAGAGATAAGTTATTTCTGGTCGTGCCAGTTTTTTTTGTATTGTTTTTGTTTTATTTTTGGACGAAAAAGAAAAAATATTAATTACAAATTGATAGACTTGCAAAATGCAGTTGTAAAGTTCATTGCTGTAACTGTAATTTCAATTTATTAACTTAAAAAAAATTGATTGAATCACAGTAATTATTTATTAAATTGAGTAGTTATCAAATATTTTAGATTTCAAAGAATCTTTAATAAATTAAGGGTACGCAGATGACATGCTTTGAATTGAACAATTCGCTTTAAATTGTCGGCTGTTTCTTTGATCTTTGCTTATAATGTTGTTGAACACTTTTGACATTTTTTCAGAGACAGAAATTTTATTATGGCTCAAACGAGAAACAAAAGAATTTAATATTAATTGGTTTTAAGTACCGCCTAAGAAAAACTTTGAATAATATTGTCATATAATAATGGCCTGTTAAATTCATGTAACATGAAGTTTGCTGTTGTTATTACTTTAAGTAAAAATAGTCACAATATTCTCTGTGTAAAAAATAATGTTTCTCATTATGAATTAATGTTAGATCTACTAACGAAAAGGATGGAGTGGACATGCTGATTTCATGTAGGGAGAAATAATAAATAAACGGATGATTTTTTTTAGAAATAGCAGCATCCCAACATGCCTGTCAGGTGATAAGATGTATAAAGAAATAAAATCAAAGAACAAAAATCAAATGCAAAATACAAATAAATTTAAAAAGAATCAAAGCATTTGAAAGGTCGACAAAATGCGTGTAACATTTACTTACATTCTGATGATCGGTCTGGTTTAATGTATTTGTATTTGTTTGTATGTTTGTTTATAGACAACAGTAGAATCAGTTTGAGTTCTGACACACAAATTTTTTAGTTAAACGTTTATTCTAACGGTTAATTTGAAAATACAAATTGAATTTCGGCGCCACATTTCTTAATGATACAAATTTTAATCCTCTTGCCAAAATTTTTACCTGTAAGTGTAAGCATTTCTTTTCTGCCCAAGTAAAAAAAAACACTTAAAAAAGGAAACATGTTTAGCATATCAAGTGTTGATCCTAATTTTCCACATAAATGTTTTTATAAGAATGTGACTGACTCAGAATTTGACTTAGGGACTTGGTCAGTCTAAATGCGGATAAAATCATTAATTTACTAAAAATCATTGCGGTATTACACACACACACACACATACACACACAAAGATAGTTTTTAGTTTTACAGTCTATCTATCTGTTATCATTATATATCTTCGTAAATTATTCTCATTTTGAACCTTAAATTTTCATAACTGTTTTTAGTTTTTACTTTTCCTTATCGATCGTGCTGGTGTGTAGCGTTACAGATTACAGATTGATTTTTGTGTTTTTTTCATATGCTATGCTATAATATTTTACAGCTTCCAGACCACCAGCAGATTGAAAAACGTATAAACAAAATATGCATATTAAGGAATTATTTTGGAAACGATCATAAATTTTGAGTCAAAATATTCGTATGGCCATTAAATTATTAATGCAGCCAACTTGACAAAACAAATGATGCAGAAGGTCTTATTTTTGGTGCTAGTTTCACCTATAATTCTCAGAATTTAGTCACAAATCAATGAGTTGAAAGATGTTGTACTGCGTAATTAAGATTTTTCAATAAAATATATGAAACCGATTTGATTTTATTATACTTAAAATTTGGGAGGCTGAACGAATAAATAACTCGACTTTTGTTCAGGAACTTAAAACGTTAAAAAACTTCAGTATTTGTTGCTTAAGAGAATTTAGACTTGTAGGCGAGAAATCCTTAGCAGGTTTATTGGTAGTTTAGGATAGGACATTTTTCCAACAATAACAAAAAGTATTTTTTCATCCCTAGAATGGAACAGTATCCTCACAGAATAGCAACTAATTATATTTATATTTGAAGTAAAAACGTCATTTTAGCTTTAAATATGTTTAAACCCAAGAATTAGAAAAAAATAAAAAGTAAATGTATAGTTCTAGACAGCGGTTCCACAGTGGTTTAAAAATGTTTTTTTTTTTTTGGAAATAATTCGGTAGCTCATGAACCACTTAAGATATCCTAATGAAATAGAGGCCAAGCAGAGGTAGTTCTGAGTGAAGCTCTAGGATAAATGGGGGCTTCTGGGTATGCGTCCAGTTGACTAGTTGGAGTTGGCTACTTCGGGCATAACATTTTTTGGGAATACGAATCTAAAATCTATTTTTTTGTTAAATACCTTTTTTTATCGTTTTATTCACCACAAGTTTAAGTCTTGGGCAATAGAAAGGATAGTCTATAAAGAGTTTTGCGAGGTGTGTTTTTTATATTCAATTATATCAATAAATACAATATATCTCATTATTTGAGAGTATCTTTGGAGAAAGATGTTTGGATTTTCAGTCAGTTTTCAGGGAGTATTTAGATTTTTTTATTTTTAGTTTTATAAAATAAAAGTCTATTCATGGGCAAACCACAAGTTGAAGTGCTTTTGTTCTAGAAAATCGGAACTCAAAAATTCATGTGAATTAGAAAGTCAAAAGATGGCATTGTGCGTACGGTCCTCAACGGCCAGTCGCAGAACAGGGTAAACAGCCTAGCCTTAAATATAACGGAGTGAAAAAATTTGGTTATGGCTCTAAAGCTATAGTTATGTAGCTCTTTAATGAAACAATTTTTATTAGTTGATAAAAAGTTGATAAACATTTTTGATAAAGTATTTAATTATAATGTATGTAAAAAATGTGTATTTTCTTTTTGAGTTTAAAGTAAAAAAAAATCTAAAAGCAAAAACTGAATGATGACTTTTAATTTACTTTAAAAACATTCGAATGGCCCATATTTTTTTGATCGCTGATTTGGTTTTTTCTTTGAGCATAGAGTTTCAATATAAAAACATTCCTACTGTATATTTTGCATGTTTACCTTTTAACTCTTCATTGAGTGAATTAATTTGGAAACGCAGTATTGTTTTAAAGATGATCGATCTTGCACACAAAGTACCTAGTAGAATGTTATTGTGACTGCAATATTCGTACGTTGATCGTTTCGTCGTTTGTACCTCGTCAAAGTTTTGCTGAAACTGTTCAACTTGAATTGCGTAAAAATTTGCTTCGTTTCATTTTCCCTGTTTTTCGTTAACGCCCTTGTGTAACGCCCGTTTATATTTACTTGAAAAAACCAACAACAAACTACAAAACATACTAGTGCGCAAACAAAAATATAATTTGAACACATTGGATTATGTTGTCTGCTGTGTTTCCAAAAACAAATGCATTTTCAAAAAGCAAATATTGTTTTCTAAATGAAAGTCTTAAAATAATTAGTTAAAAAAACCTATAGAGCAGGCAAATCGGGACCAATTTCTTACCCAGTAATCTTTGGATAACGCAATCAAGAGAATATAATTAACTGGTAAGAGAAGCAGGCCTAATTGAAATTTAAATGTAAACTGTTTTTAACTTTTAAAAGCTTTCTAGCCTGAACGGGAAATTGTTACAGATGATTTATCTGCAGCTTTTCGTCTTTATGTTACTTAACTGCTTCATATCGAAATATGACCTCAGGATATATTTCCGTAGAACTGAACTTGCTTAAGAATTATTGCAAATTAAATCTTTCGAGCTTTTGAAAAAAAAGAGAACGGACTTTAAAAAAATAAACTTCTAAAAATAGAACAAAGTAGTCATATTATGGGATCAAACGTTTTACAAAGTAGCATCAGGATAACGCTTTAAAAATTCAGCTCAGCTTTTTAAAATGACACATATAGTTATAAATATTCACAAAGTATAACAATTTTATACTTAAAAAATACACAAATAAAATAAAGAAAATATATAAAAAATATATAAAAAGTTCTCAAATTTGTAAATTTTAAAGTTAATCAAAGCTTAATGCACAACATTTTAAATAATCAATAACATAACAAAAATACTTAATTTATCTTTGTAATAGTTAATATTTTATGGTTTTAATTTTAAAATTTTTAAATTAGTGCACATTTACTTAAAAAAGTACCAGCAGTTTCTACACCTGGTTTAAAAAAAATATTTTTTGAGAATTAGTTATTTAAGAAAATTTTATAAAATTGATTAATATAAGTAGTTAAATTAATCAATTAATTGTAGAAGAACTTTAAAGGTAGAACTATTGTAGAACTTTAAAGGTTTGTAATTATAAAAAACGTAAAACTGTGACAAAGAAAAAATTAAAAAGCTTTTCTACTTTAGATGTCGCCTCAATTCTTTTTAAAATAACTTTAACTAAGAAACCATATTTAATTTTACTAAACCAAAATAAAAACATTAAGTAAAATAAAGGAAAATTTAGTAAGATCGGCGAATAAATTATTCATTTTAATTTCTAAATGTAACTAAGTTTATGTTTATTTTTTCCTGTGCTGCGTTACTAGTGTTAACTAAAATTTTACAAATTTAACATAATTTGTCTCAATTATATAAGTATATTTATTTGGAAAAGGTAGAGGGTTTTTATTAAATAAAATTTTTTACAATAAAATATCTGTTTATTGTGATAAAATTTCTTGAGTTGAATATCTGTATTAATTTGATTAAAAAGTTTTTTAATGAAATAATCTATGGAATTTAGTGGAATGCTCCGTTTATCTTTTTTCAATCACATTAAACCACTGTGAGTTTTCAGCAAAATTTTACGGCAGTAACGAAAACAACAGCCAAACCGCGATTATCTAAATTGCGTACAAAATTATTTGAATTAAAAATCGAATTTTCTTCTTGGTTTCTTGATGTAAGAGGTGCGCAGACAAAAAGTGGAAAGATTAAGTTGCATGGTCTTCGATGGAGCGCATTGTTAAATTGCATATAAAAAGCGATTAATAAATTCTTTATGTCTAGAGTTTTACTAGTTGCAGTTTTTCTCTGCTAAAAAATTTCCATATCAAATTTACACTTTGTTTTTGTAAATTCCGACAACGAGTGACCGTCTGTTGTTGCGGCAGTGGTGGGAAATTTTTCATATTCTTTATGGTTAATTAAACTTTATTCAATTGATAATTTGACTAAGAGCGATTAAAATGATATTAGCATTTAAAGCATTCAGGATGTTATACCCAGGGTTAATGGAAGCAGTTTAATGTGATAGAAGTCATTCTCCGGCATATGGTTTATTTCACAATTATTTAGGAGTTCAACTCTCAGAGTGGGAGCTGCGGGTTTCTTCTATCTAGTAGGTGTGAAAACACGTCATCTGGTCAGAGCGTATTTATGAATATATGTTTGTATGTACAACGGACGACACACTCTTCAATGTTTCCTTCTTCTTTTCCTTTGTTTTGTTGTTACCATCATTTTTTGATTAATGATTTTTAATTGAAAATAAAAAAATTAGCTATTTAAACCTTTTGTCAGAAAACTGATACTTTTATTACTCAAAATGCATTAAAGGTTTATTATAAGTAAATAATGCCATCGACACTGAATTCTATCTATGTAACGCTCTGAAATACACTTTTTATATTTACGATAAACGTTTGCATTCATTTTAAAAATTAAATTTTAAAATAATAAAATATATTAATTAAATAAATCATAACAGAAATTGTTTACGAATTGTGTACAGACTTAAACAAACAACATAATTTGAATTTATTGGCTCTGTTACACTTGTAAAACATTTCATTTTTACCTTCATGTCTTTATCACTGCTTTCATTACGATAGTTGGATAAATAGTTAGCTACCTTTGAAGAAGGATTTTCACAAAGTTGAAATATTTGTATAAAAATCACGCTATTTTTTATGAAAAATTTTACTTTCTGATTAAAAAGAAAAAAGATATTTATTAAAAAGGATGGATATGATTAAATCGTTTTTCATATGCTTAATGCCAATTGATGTTAAAAGGACTTAACTTTATCATTATTTCTGTAATCGAAAAATCATTTAAAATTATTGTTCCACCCAAGAAACAAAATGCAAAATCGAAAACTACTAATCGTGATAGTGGTTGGTAAAAAAATCACCTGAAAATTATCAAAATTATCATGGTGATTAAGAAAATAATGATTGACGTTTTGCTGCTGTAAATAAAAATATTTCATAAAAAGTGGTCGTATGGTGATGAATGAGCTGATGAACAGTTGTGATGATACACCTTAAAGGGCATAGAAAATTCATTCAAATACTATTATGATTGTATCTGCTTTAAATTATGTATTTTCGAAGGGAAGAATGAATTTCTTAACGTGGGCATTGAAATCATTTTATATTTTATTTATAAAACCTTTTTAAATTCCCAACTAAGAGGAGCTTTAAGGTGTGTTTATGTCATATTTATTCGGAGAATGTAAATGAAGAGTTGGAGATGTTCACCACCTTCAGCCTAAAATGAATCAGCCAATTATGAGTTGGAGTATGTACAGATCAGGTCTATTGTCGAAACACCCTTAATTTGTTAGGTCAGCTTTGATTTCTTTTTATATTTGCTATTAAAGCGGGCACACATTCTGAGTAAATGTTAAATATTTGCCTGTTGCAACACCATTTTATGTTTCGTATTATGTGGGTTTACTTATCATTATAGCAGGCTATATTTTATATGTAAATTTTAAGTATCTGCCGATCTCTTTTATCAAGACAAACTTTATCTTCATTTCGTTATATTACATTTATTATGCTCATTGTAATACACCTCTTCTCAAAACTTGTAGAAAAGTGTCCAGTTATTACGGTTAAAGGGATAAAGGTCTGATATTTTAAACATGTTAATAGGGTTATGTTTTTATCTTTAGGGTACGGAATCCTAAAAACATTGGCGTGCATAGAAAGAGCTATTGTCTCACTAAGGAATGTAAGTGAGAAGTCAGGGCCAATAAATATTGCGTCTTTCACCATTAATTGCTTTTTGCCTACGACAGTTTAACAGTCAGGCAGTTAATTTGAGAATCATAAACAATTATGGGATCGGTAAATCGAATAAATGCGTCAACAGTTTAAAACAAATCTGTGCCTCAATCGCTTGTATTTTGCTTGTTATTTTATTTGCATTTTATAAACATGTCTTTCCGATGAAGAAAATAAATAAAAGCTAAGAACTTTATTTAAAATGGTTTATTCAAAATAGAAAAAAAAATTAAATAAAACTATTAAAAAAATATTCCTTCCTTGTATACGTTTTTTGGTTTGATTTTTGATTAAGCACATAGATTGCGTTGCAAATAGAGTCAGGCGTAAAAGCTGATGAGATGGTGTAGGACGTGTTTTCAAGCGGGAGTCTAAATTGTAAGATAGACAATAAAACGTATTTTCAAATGCAGAGCATCTTACTATTAGTATTTATTTTAAATTTTATGAAGAAGTTTTTTTTCCTTAATTTTTTTATTGCATATATAGCAGAAAATATTTATTCTCAGGCCGATGAACATTATATTATGAACAGGTAGAAAGGTACTTGTAACCGAATCTTTGGTTGTTGGCGCGTAGATCTGTTTGCATGTGTAATTTCTAAAGATTTAATGCAATAAGAAAATAAAAATCTTTAATTTCCTTAAAGTATTTTTAAATGACGTACAATAAGGTACTCTAAGAATTTCTTTGTTAGCAAGAAGATATTAAATTTTTTTCGAGATTAAATTTGATTATTATTTTAAGGTTTCCTGTAGATTTTGTTGGTATCGCACCTGAGGATGCGTTATGCTGCGGTTCATTTTTAAATTAGTTGCATGCAATTATAGTAATTATTCCAATTCTCTCCAACATCATCTTCTATTGTATATAATTTTTCCTCTGTTTTTATCATTAATTGTAGTAATTGCAGTTGTAAATACTTTCTTTTATTTTACTATTATTATGTTCTTGATTTGTTCGTTCAATATGCTTCCCTATTGTTCTATTTCGTTTCTGAGGTTCTAGCTAAATCAATACACAAATTGCTGCCTGAGTGTTTGAATGAATTTTTTTGTTTAATATGAATGAATTCTTTTTTTTTCTTTCGTTGATAAATTATTATTCAGTTCTAATATTTTTAAGGCGATTTGGCATCTTTGTTAATTCAAAACGTCTTTGTACTGCATTTTACTAGATTTGACTCAAAATCTTTCTCAAAATCTAGTTCGTTGCGCGGTATTTTTTTACAATATTCACAAAAACATAAAATAGGTATATAAAAATACATTATATTTAAATTTAACATTTATTTCATAATTATTTTACTGAGCATTCGTTTTTTCACGCGACTTGTGAATATGATTACAAGAGTAAATACGCGTCCGGCTTTGCAGTCGGTAGGGTTTTTTGCAAGATATTTGGTCTAATTTGAAATTAATTATTTATTATTATTTAGTCAATAAAACAGAAAAAAACTGACCTTAAGCCGAAAAGGAATAGGATAATAAAAATTATAATAAATAGGTCAACAAAAAACATAAAATATATAATTAATTATTTATTATAATTATTAATTAATTATTCTCAATAATTTAATCAATTTAAATTAGTCTCGATCAAAATTGTATCTTTTCCTGACATGACGGTCTAGAGAAGAATTCGGTTCTTAAGACAACATTTTTATTAACGTTATTTAGTATTTTTTTTAGGCGATAAACTACTAGAGGGCTACTCAAGCATATTAGAAATATTAAACCATATAAATACAAAAAATGGACTTCTATTAAAACTTGATAGAAATTACTAAATATTTCTATAAAACACAAAAAACGCTAAATTACTTTTTTATATACTGAGTCTGAAAACACTCCTTCACGTCGAAGGAGGTAAAATTTGGTAAAAGGTGAAACTTGTCTCCTGGAGGCGACAAAATCAAACGCAAAGAATTTGCATAAGATAGAATCCATGAAAGAATTTATTAGCATTAACGTTCTTTTGTCTATCTACGTCACCACAAGATTTATTCTCAGATTTATTTCATCATAATAATCTGCAGAGAAATCAATTGATGTTAGAACAAATATTTCTAAATTGAATCTAGAAAAAAATCCAGAAAATGCAATTGTAACTGAAAGATTAGCTTTTTACGATTCTAATTATTCCTTAATAGCAAATATTTATAAGAAAATGTCAAATTCAAAAGCAAAAATATTATTTAATTGTGTGACATAAAAAAGGATGACAATAGAAATGCCATTGACTTCAGTAGCACATATTTGTACCGTCGGTCAGAGGATATTCAACTATCGTATCTTAAAGGTAACGGCTTATAGAAATTAAATTGTGCGATAATAAGTTTGGTGGGATGGCTCAAGAACTATTTAGTTAAAGGTTTGTTAAAACATCTGGTTTGCGTTTTTTCAGCAAATCGCTTTTACATGGACTCTATCTTATCCATAGTCCTATTTCTATTTTGCTTTTTTGGAAAAAGGAACCGATGAATTAAAGGTAAAAACAGAATAAATTCTCTTAAAATATCAGTTAAAGTGTACAATAAGTGTAAAATAACATAACATTATGCTACGATTGTTAACGACAAGTAAGTACTTTTGTAGTGTTTAACTAGCAGCCCAGCGATCCTAATTTTTCTAAGCCCTTTTTCAGAAATGACAAGGAAAATTAAATCAAGTGCAAAATAAGGCATTTACAATGTAAAAACATTTATTTAATTTTCTTATTCGTAAGGTTGTTTGTAAACATTGAAATTGGCTTGAAAAATTAGATAAAAGACGGAATAAGCAGATGGCCAGCGTCAAAATATTTTTATAAAACCCTTTTTGGGGTTGTATGCATGTTACCGCAAAACCACCCCGGGACATTTTAAAAAGTAATAAAATTTGAAGATGTTTTGGTTGTTCCACATTCCTCACATTGTCAAATTTATTTCTTACTTCACATCACACTCTGAAACCAGTTAATAAAAATAGCAATAGCGTTCAAAGGCAACAAAAGCAAAAACAAAAACAAAAAAAACAAAAAATAAAAAAAATACACTCTCGCAACAAGTAAGTGTGTAAACTGGAAAATTGAAAAACGAATTTAAATCTTCTTTATATTTACTTTCCAATTGTTACAGTGTCATTCGCTCCAATGTTGTAATGCCTTAGATGGGTGTGAGGTTCTTGCAAGGAAAAGCTGTTATGAAAGCCAGTTAAACAAAAATATTGAAAGGCATTTCAAAAACTAATTTTGTTTACGAATTGTATACTTACGACATCAAAAGGGTTAGTAAGTAGTTGTCAATGGTTTACATTTCCCCCTAATTTGTTTTGTCTTCTCTGAAGAGGGTGCATATTTTAAAGCGCAACATCTTTTTTATTTAGTTGTTTTTTTTTAGATTATTAAAATGTAGTGTGAAATTTATTTATTCTTTAGGGTTTTTAAACAAATTTTTGAAATTTATGCGTTGCAAGTCCTTTTAAGCATTTGTGTTTATTTTTTTCCAGAACACTTTAAATAACAACAATAAAAATACCATGAGGAGCATTTAGGATTTTATCGAGACGCCAAAAATGAAAAATAAATAAAAAAAATTTTAAATATCTTTAATCGGTTTTAGCTGTTACGTTTGCGTTAGTTCCCTAAGATAAATATCCGCATAAATTCTTTCTTATTTTTTATAAATGAGTTTAATTAGATAAGTTCAAAATTGTTTTTCAATAAAGTTCCTATTTCTGGGTGGAAAACTTGCTGCTGTTGTAATTCGTTTATTAGAGAGGACACGATTATTAACGCACCCACATAATTATTTATCATTATCTTCCCTTTTGTATATCATTTACATCAAAATAAAATAGTCGCTTAATGATGCAATAAAATAAATAAAAAATACATTTTAAAGTAGTATGTGATTAATTGCATTAGATATTCTAAGAGCGGGTTTAATTTTGTAAATTACGTTTAATGAAATAAATATTGGGTGGTAAAACTTTATTCTGATAGTGGTTTGGCGCTTCTAATTTTTATTTTCGAAAAAGTACGATGCGATAAGATGATTCCTCCAGTCCAACAAAAAACCTTTGTAATGTTCAAATATTCCGCAAGATAATTTCTTAGGAAATTGTTTGTTTTTGTTTAGCAACTGACACTTCCTTTTAATTTAGTCCTGTAATAATTATTTATTCTGCTAATGATTTAATAACAAGCTACCATTTAGGGATTTAATATCCTATGGACCCAGCTAAATTGGTGACGGTGACGCTTTCTTATTATTCGGTTTAGTGTCAGAAGTGATATAAAATAATATGAGTACACAAGTAGCAATTACTGCATAGAGGAGTAAGAGATCATTTTAAATTCATAGTCAAAATGTTTATGTAAAGGACTTATGTAGGTAAGTTAAATATTTAGCATATTAGGTTAAATCCAAATCTCAATTTGAGTTGAGTTGAAACCCGGAGTTATTAAATGATGATGTTTTTGTGAATCCACTTAGTCTAGAGCTGTTCAAACGCGTTATTATATTGACTTATTTAAGTGATAAAGATTTGATGCTTCATTAAGCGAAAGAACGGCAACAGTTGCAGCAGGAAATTAATCTGACTCTTTAGCAAAACTATTATCATCGTTATCAACGCTGCCTGGAGATATAATTTGATCATTAGTACGGCCGACAATTACTAAAAAAACACAACAACAAAAAACACAACAGCAACAAAAAACCGACAATAAATTAAAGAATATGAGAAGGTTAAAAATGCATTATTAAAATTGTGTTGCAAAGTGTTTTGCTCTGTGGCTGCAACGTAGATTTAGTATTTTTTCTACTATTTTTTATGGGCTGACTTGACTGTTGATGATTAAAGTAGCAATGATGATAGAGTGATTGACACTACATCATCCCTAAGTGTTGTAGTTGATGTTTCTTTCTTCTAGTATTGGCGGTGGTACTTTATTTTACAAACTATTGTGTTTCAGATAATTGTTGTTGGATTTTTAGTTAGGTGTCTTCATCCTTTCTTTAGATTATGAGTACCACATCGCGTAAGTGTTTATTTGCCTCCAATTAATACCACTTTTAATTGGCAATGTTTCAATGCACAGAATTGAAAATTGGTAAGTTAATATTAAATAGCTGGAAAATTATTTCCGACGGAACTTAATTTTTTTAATTTTTATTTCTTTTGTGATGTGGATTTTCGCTCCAGTGTGGGTGTGTTATCAGATTGCGTACGGGCTTAAATTGTAAAAGTTGTCGTAAATTCGTCTTCACTAAAATAAATTTTGATTTATGCTGCCACTTTTTCTTATTTTATTTTTTCTTTTGACACTCGTTCTGAAATGCTTTTTTGTGTGAACAGCACATTTCATGGCAGATTATGATGTTGACCTTTGCTGTTGCAATTTGTTATTGACTGCTGGTATTTTTGTTTTTGTTTTACTAGAGGCAAACGGCTTTTTTTTTGGTTTTTTTAATTTGGCTTCCTTTGTTAAATAAATTGTAGTTAATTAAACCTCTGTTTGGTTTTTTCTTCTTTTGTGAATTGAAGGTGTTGTTGAAAGCTATTTTATTTTGAAAATATTAAGTAATTTCAAAGTTAATAATTCAGATAACGCATAATGTGTGAATATAAGAGAGTAATAGCTTTTTAGTCAAACTAAAAAACTATTTATTTTTACACATTCGCAATCACGTTAAAACAAGATTGGAGACAGTATTGTATTCGGTGAACTATTTACCAACTAAATGGAGAAGATAATGCAGATGATGCAAAAAATTTTATTAACGACTGGCCTGGATGAATAATTAACTATTTTGAAATATGTTCGAATATATAATGTACATCGCTAAGTTATATTCGACATTAAAGTCTTTCGACTCGAGCAATAAAACGCATAACTTAAATACTGGTTTTACGTTTTAATTTTATCACATGTTTGAGCATCCATATTGTTCAATTTCATTTTGCAGTAATGTTTCTTGTTTGATAATTTGCTGACTACTAATACAAAGCGATATAGTTTTAACATTTTAACAAATGGGAAGGATCGAGTATTAAGTATGGATATGGTTGATGAAATCCCGCAACTATACAAGTAGTACATAGCAATGAATTTTACTTTGTGTTTCAAACTTCGATAAGATCTGCAATTGTGTTTATAAGCAAAATATAAAATGATTCAGCAATAGTTACGTTTAAAATCTATCAGCTTCACTTTTGGAAATTTTGGCATTAGACAGCAAATTATTTGTATCGATAACTAGTAGTTGAAATTTCATAATTATAGAACAATTTAATTTTTTAGCATCTTAGAAAATTTCTTGGTCTTATTAAATAAATAAGTTAAAATAAAAGTGATTATTAGTTTTTTTTTTTTAATTAAGAGACATTTAAACACTTTTGCCACAATTTTGAAATGTGGGCAAGTTGTAATAGTGAGACAAATGTTATTTTAAAAACTTTCAAATCACCAAACTAATATGTTTCAATTTTCAAACAGTTTGCATAAAGTACGTATTTTTAAAAATTCTAAATAGTTCAATTTAATTTTAATAGGGAAGACCAAACAGAACATTACAGAATAAGTTTTTTTAACAAGAAGTTCAAAAGAGAAGCACTTGGGGGATCAAACTAGCACATCTTTGCTCCCTATTAAGACTACAAATCATTTGCTCTAGATCCAATAGCACTTAGTCACCCATTCGTAGGTGACTAATAATATTAATTGTTAAAAATTTTTGTTTTATAAAAGTTGGTTTCCTGAAGAAGCTTTCCAAGGAAAAGCGAAATATTGAATTTATGTGTATTAAATTTAATTAAAAAGACCTATATAAAGATAAATACTTATTTACTAAAGAACAAAAAAAAATTTCGAATAAAAATAATAAAAACGAAGATATGTTATCACATCAAAATTCAAGGTAAATGTTGTACAATATAATAAAATAAGATCCATAATATTTAAGACAAAGGCTTGTAATAACCGAACGGGGTAAATGCATCAATATTCAAAGTGGTTCTCTCTACACTAGTTCAATTATTATTATTATTAGTATTCAACTAAAGAGCATAAATCTATTTCAAACTAAATAAATAAACTAAAATTTGAGAAAAATTCTACCCAGCCATTTCATTATCTGAAAAGTTGGTAGCCTTAATTGCAGTACTGTACTGACAAAAAGTTCAAGTAAAAGGATTGCTAATGAGGAATATAAATTTAAGGATATGGTACATGAAAAGTAGATAGAGTAAATAGATTAATTACAAATCATAGTTGCTTAAATCATAGGGTTTTGTTTAGAACAAAGAAAAAAATCTATTACAATTCAAAATAAATTTCGAAAGTCGCAATCTGGTTATTTGATAAAAAATCCTTATTAGAGCACAGAAACAACAAATTGGCTACAAGTTTATCCATTTTTTAAGAAATTTGTTTTTGAAATATCGTATCAGTCCAACTTTAAGTTTTAATTTCCCTTTAATTATACCGAGTAATGGAGTTATAATCTTGAAGGACTTTAATGCATTTGAAGATTCTGTTTTAAGGCATCAGTTTTTTTTGAAGCTCACTTCTCCATCAACCATTCAATTTAACATATCCCATTGGAAAGCACTCGTATTTTCTTTTTTCTATTAAGTTTTTTTTTCGGTAACACAAAATTGTGTCATCTGTTCTACATTTAAATGAACAAATTTTCATTAACACAATTTATATGTCTCTATCTCAGAAGTCTAGTCTAGTTTTTTTCTTTAGTATATTTTTGACTGTGATATCTTTAAGGTCGTTGATTTCGGTGCGCATAATTGCGTCGTCCGCATTATTTTCTTTTCTTCCACATTTACTTAAGTACGAAATCCCACTCCCTAACCTGTGAAAATAGTGTTTTAATAAAAATAGATAATTTGATAAAGCTCCCTTTAACTAGATAGCAGTGAGCTGTTTCTCTAATGTCTGAAGGTTTGCTTACTTCTTAATTCAGTTTTATACTCTTTTGCATTTGAATCTATTTTTTTTTTTTTTGAATGAAATGAATCCTTCAAAAAAATACGTAATGGCATAAATTTTTTTAAGCTAAACTTGAGTTATTTTCGCACTTTTGCACTTTTAGTTTAGTTTAATTTTATTAAATGCAATTGATGTTTTTACATTAAATAAATCAATTGTGTAGTTGCTGTTTAAGTTCAGACTTTTTTTTAAATTTACATGCTGTATAATTTATGACACATTAATTTTCCAGTACTTGAGCAAATGCCTTTGAGTTTCTAACGACAAGATTTTTCTTGAGACGGAGCGGCATGTTCCTTCCCAGTTCTTAAACTCTGTGTGCATGCACACATAAAATCTTAAAATCTTTTATATACAGTTTTTCTTTAATTTTGACTTGACTAAGTTGAGTAGAACGTTAGAAATAATAAATTTGTATAATTTTTTCCTTAGAGACAATTCATATTTAAATTATCATACAATAAGTGCTTGTTTTTACATCCATAGTCATTTAAGAGTTTTTAACGATCTTATCAAATTTATAGTGAATACTATGAATAACCAGCATTTTCAATATGAATATGATGTTGTTTGCATGTCAAGAGTAATTGCCGACAATTATTTTTTAACTAAAGAAACTGAAAACGCAAAAAAAAACAAATTAAAATAACAGAAATGCAAAATATTTATACCGTTTTTAGGGTTAGCAGTTATCGATTTTAGAATATCAATATCAAGTGAATAAGTAAAATAGATAAAAGTCAATGTCATTATAAGATTTCCGGATACAAAAAGGGATGTGATTTTATACTTTCTTTATAGGAGATTAATCATTATGAATTGTTATTAATAAATACATTGAAGACCCACGAATGCATAAGATTTTACAAGAGATGAGCGTGTGGTCAAATTTAATTAAAACTTTTAGTTAAAACAATTTTTAATAAATAATATTTAAATGGTAAGGAACAATAAGTTCTCTTTAACGCTTTTGAAAAGGAACCCTAAAACGATTTGTCAAAATAACGATATGCCGCCAATTGTCATTACAGTTTGTTTTAAATATCAAAGGCGGTAATTTTTTATATATGTATGTATATATGTATACATATTTTTAACATTCAACAATTGTTGTTTTTGTTGTAATTATAATTGCTTATTAGTGCATACGGTATGTTCTTAGAATTGTATATTTTAATGTTATTTTGTAATTTTTTTTTATTAAAGTTTTTTCCTTAAAATGTAAAATAATCAATATGTACGTTATCATGTGTGTATATAGAGAGAGGTTTTCGCGATTCGAAAGAAGAAAAATAAAAAAGGTTTTAAAGAACACAAATAATTTTGGTTTAATTCAGAAAAAATTCAATTGTGATGATAATTATTTTTTGCGAAGAACCTAAATTGTTTATTAATTTAAACGAAAATTCTATACTGAAACTCAAATGTTTCAAATATATTTTTAACTCGAAATTTTTGTTTCCTTTTCCAAATTTGGAAGAACCTTTTGAAAAATAATTCGTTTTAAAAAATTTTACACGTGCTTCTGCAAATCACGCTTCTTTTTTACAGTGCCTCGCAACGTAGGGGAATTAGAACAGTAATAAGTATAAAAACTTTATAATTTTAAAATATTTTTGTCACCACGGTGAAATAATTTGCTACTGTTTACAAAATATCGTATAGAAAATGACGTGAATGATTAAAGATTTTTAATTTCTTTTCTTAAGGTGAAAGCGTAAATTTAATGTAAATAAAAATAAGAAACTAATTGTTTTTGAAAAAGCATTAAGTTAAAAGTTGTAAAAAATGAAATACTTTAATAAAACATACCTTTTTTTATGAGAACTTAGGCACTCAGTTAGAATTAGAATAGTTAAATAAGTCTCTAGGTCGTAACCGGATTTTTAAACTTAAAGAAGTTTTTTATTTGGAGGACAGATAAGCTCTTTTATACACTATAATGACGGAACAATGCATATGTAGAGGCATTGAACTTTGAACCATTTTCATTAAATATCTAATAGTTAAATGCCGGTATTAGTTTTATCTGTCTAAAGCAATATTACAATACATCAATACAAAATTGCACAAAAAACAATTTTAATGACGGACGTCTGTCAGACTCTTTCAAGCAGTTTATACGTATTAAGCATCCTTAATACTTATAAACTTCCCATTACTTCACCCAAACTTCACTCACTTGAGCGGGTTGATGGCCAAAGAATCAAGAGCAACAATCACAACCAACCGATACGCTTACAAGAAACTTTGTGAAGTTGTTTTTGGAAAACCAAAAAACAACAACAACAACAACAACAACAACAACAAAAAGAGGAATTCTAAAATAACATAAGTGTGGGAGTTATTTAAGAAAAAAGGGTTTACATATCATCAACAACAACAAAAAATATAGCAAAGATGCGTAATACTATTAGGTTTATCCATGCCTGTTCGTTTACACTGTGAAAAGTGATTAACTTCTTTCTTTAAAAGTCACAACCATTGCATCACAATTCTGTTGTAATACGAGTATAATTTAGTATATGTGCAGTTAAAATACTCACAAATACTTACGCGCGTCAAATTAAATATGCGAAGAACTTATTACAAAATGTGAGATTGTTTCCGACTAAGTGGCCGTTAATTTTAAATACTGCGACCTTGATGCATTTTTATTTGTTTAAGTACAAAAAATATTGAAATCTTTTTTCCAGTTTTTATTGCTTTTATTAAGGTTGAATATCCATTGATACGAGACGCGCTTTTTGATTGACTCCCGACAAGCGACTGCCGGAAAAAAAAATCGTTCCCTTAATGGAAAAAAAACAAAATAAATAGTCAAGAAGCAAAAGAACTGGTTTTTTTTTACTAAATTTATTAAACTTTTTTTTATCATGTTCTTTTATACATGCTCTATTTTTATGAACGTTGTACGCACGTTTAAATTACACATCGCCATCATTTAACTCCCTCCCACACTGTACCTCTCTGTCGCACGTTTTTATCCTGTTAAAATTTTGTTGCCGCTGTTTCTGCTCATGAAATTTCAATCATTTTTTAACTTTAAAATAATGTGTTCATTGTTGTTGTGAGAGGCGCTTTTGGGTGTTTTATGTTGCCAATTGTTGTAGGAGTAGCAGAACTGCATGTGTTCTTTTTGAAGTAAAATCAGGGTTGAATTTATATGCTTATTGCTGGTTACATCTGCACAACGGTTTATACAAAGGATATTCTTCAGTTAAACATTAAGGTCATGCTGAAAAACCCTTAAATTTAATTTAAAATAAAATATATGCCCAGTTTATTTAAATGTATTTTTGGGCAGTTTTTTCCTTAAATAAAAAGACTCATCCCGATCACTAAATATTGGTGATAAAAATACGATACAGATTAAATGAAACTATTTTTTGTTTGCCAACATTAGCACCACCAATCTCCTTTTATCTTTGAACGCCTAATAATTATATTCTTTATTCATAAACCAAAAATACCTTGGTATATCTACAGTAACTAGTACATACAAAATCAATGGCTGAAGCTTTTTAGCAGGTTGAATCATCATCTGCAAAAGGATTACTTTATTTTATTCTATTTACGATAAAAAGTTAATATATTAGATAATCACACATTCACACTTTATAAGACTTGGGATTCGCTGACGTGTAATCTTACTCTTAGCATGTGATCAAATAATTGATATTTCTATATGCAATTTGGCCCAAGTTAAATAATAAAATAATAATAATAATAATAATAATAATAATAAATAATTGATCGAATCGACATAAAAAATCGCTTTGATTGCTGGTTATTGCAATTGCACCCGATTGTGAGTTCTCTATTCTGTTCTTTGGATGCTATCTTTTAAAAGCCCTCAAGCGATGCCATAACTAATATGTTTACAACCGTGCGAATAGATGTCATATTTTCCAATTACATTTAATACATCTAATAGCTTAAATATAGTGGCTGACATTAATAAATAATGAAAAGATTTAAACAGAAGTTTGAGAAATCCGACCTCATTATTATCTACATCATAAAACTGAAAATTTATTTAAATTGTATCAAATTAACGACTGGTAACCATTCTATTTACCATGCTAAATTTATCCCAAAATATGTAAAAATTTTCATCTCTATAGTTTTTAATGTCAAATTATGGAACCAATAAGCTTAAAAACAACAATAAAAAATATTTGAAGTATCAATCGTATAAATTGAATCGCTTTATGGTTAATGGTGGTAGAAGTTGTTTTTATGTACTTTTATTTTTAAGCTAAACGCTTTTACCGACGGCTTTTTCAAAACATATATATATATTTACATATATACATTCATACATATTTATATATGTACATATGCCAATTATGCCTAAAATGCATACATTCACACTCACGAAACTGATTGTGTGTAACGAACGAGAAAAAAATTGTTGGCCTAAAATTGAACGAAAGCCAAAACCATGAACAAGCTAAAAAAAGCACAAGAACGATGAAACCTGTCAAGAACAACACGTCTAAATGAACAATAGCAAAAACCTAAACCTAATGCTGCAAGCATTTATTCGATAGTATAGCAGCAAAGTAAGGAGAAATTCAAAAAAATGCAAAGAAAATAGGATGGTTTGTAATAGAAGTAAAAAAATTAACACCAATACGTGGAAACGTTGTTATTCATAAAAAAAGTGCAGTGGAACGTTAAAATAAAATTTATCTACAGGTGACGGCGGCAGCGGTGATGATGACTAGTGGTTATTTGGAGGTGACAGAAACCTTTGTAAAAGCATCCAATTCGCTAAGAGTTAAATACAAAATATTAAATGAATGGTATTATAGCAAGAGAGAACTTGAAGAACTTATTAACGAAGAAAATAAGTTAAAGAGAATACAATCCACTTATAAAATAAAACCAGTCTCCTTGTTGTAGACCTGTCCAACATTAGCTATGTTGTTAGCAAAAAAAAAGTATATTAGAGTATTGTTAAAATAACTCCAATGATGCAGAGCATACTTTTTGCAGCCAATCAACGAAGGATTGTACCCAAACAAGTGAACTCAATTTTTTTTTTAATTTACAACTAAGAGCGCATGTCTCCGTTAGAAATATACTCTTGTTTATACTCGTTCTTTCTCCTTGATGGTGTCGTTTTAATATTTCTCTTATTCTAAAATTGTTTCCTATGCTGCTATTTTACGTTACGTTTTGCTCATGAACCTGCAGAATTTTGTTAGCAAACAAAATAATTTTTGTTTAACAACCGTAAAATCATACTTTTAAAGAAATTTAGTTTGATTAAATTAATAAGAAACCTTTTAAAAAAATGTGCGGCTTTCAGGGAAAACATCAAATATTAAAATATTATTTGTTTCTTGAATGGTTAACGAATGATAATGATAGTTTTAACAAACGATATGAATCTACGATTACTCCATTGACGTTCATAGATCTTTATTGAAATGGCAGCATCCGCCTCAAGTGTTCGACGATTGGTTCAATTATAGAATTAAATGCAAAACTTTCTAATTAAATTTATTGAATAAAATTTAACACATATATTTTCAATATTTCGTTTTCCTGGAAAACTATTTGAGGATATTATTTTTTATAAAACAAAAATTATTATTATAATTATTAATTTGTTTAATCAATTGGGTATTTATAAAAATAATGGGAAAACAGTTTTCGAATTAACAAAATGATGAATTAGCGAAAAATTTAATTAAAAATAATTACGTCATAAAAATGAATGTATGCACTTATGTATAATTAAAATATGTTTTGTTTTTATATTTGTTTTTCGAACAAACAATTTTGATCATTTTGAACTTGTCTGACAAAAATTGTTCACGTATTCAAAAGCTATAATTTTTATTTCTATTTTTAATTATTGTTGTCGCATTTCTTTTACCAAATAAGTGATATTTGAGGAGCAGTGAAATATTGAATTTTAAATTCATTTTTCTTAAGTGTGAAATAAGTTTTTTTATGATTGAAATTTTTTTTCCAACGAAGAACTAAAGTAAAACGTACCATTAGGGAATTAAAGTTCCAGGTATAAATTAACTCATGTTATCAATTCATAATTGATTCATTTTCATAATTTAATTGGCTTCGCCTTATAAATTATGTAATACGATTTCGTTGCTAAAAACATTAAGAATTTTTTTTCGAAAAGGTACGTGAACTATGCCTAAGACAATTTTTGTTAATATTTTTTAGAAAAATATCAAGAGAAATAAAAACAAACACTTGTAAAGATTCTACTATTGCAGTTTAACATTAAAAGTTTTATAGAAACAAAATCAAGCAAAATGTAGAGATTTTATAAGAGATGATATCAAGATAGTCATGAATTTACTTTTCTTTAAAACAAAATTATTTTTTTAATACAGTATAATAATTTAAACTAACCAATTTGGAGGCTAGTTAAAAAAACAGGAAAATGTATACTTAATATACAATAGAACTGAATATTTATGCTATTAAAAAAAAAAAAACAATATTGCATGCCAAAATTTCTTGTTTTCTGCTCGGGCGTAAAATGTGCATTACTTAAGCATTGTATTTATTTAGGCATTGAAGAATGCCCTTTAGTCAAAAGTTTAGGTAAAAAAGTACTTAAGAATATATCAACTTATAAATAAAATGCGAAAATGATATAAAGAGCTTGAAAACTGAATTCGTTTATTGTTAATAAGTTGCTGGATGCTTTTAGCGTTAGGTGCCCCTGTAGGCTAGTAGGTGGTGTACTAGCTTGTAAGAATGGTGGTTGTGGGTTCGATTCCCAGTGAAGACCTTGGTTTTTTTCACTACTGGGGCTGCTCAGCGATGAAGGCATAGTCACTGGTCGCTGTGCAGTCTTATATACGGCAGTTAATTTCCGACTATCCTTCTACTTTCACCACCTGTTACATCTATTCTCTATCCCTTTCCTAAAGAATGTAGCACGGTACTTGAATAAATAGGCATTGTTGCCTGAAGTGCTACTTCTCTTTAAAAAAAAAAAAAAATAAAACAGGGGTGCGAATACGATACATTCACGATGCTTTTGTAAAATAATTGGGGATTTAATTCCTTAATGGCACTGGGCTGAATCGGAGGAAATTATTTTCTCCGAATTTCTCTTGTTTTTCTTTTTATTCTTTTCTTTCTTTACAATTGTCATTCAGATAAGTTTTTTCGCCGGATAAGTTTTCCAACTTCTTCTTAAGTATGAAACTTGTATGGTCTTATTTTATCTTCTTTTTGCTTTTACTTATTTGTGTATGTGTTTGAAAATAGAGGCACACAAATTACACACACTTAAATATACTTAAAGCTTTAATTTTTGTTCGCATGTAAGAGCTAAATTTTAGTGCATTTTGGAACATACATACGTACATCCACATGTCTAGAAGAGACTCTTTAATTCATTGATTAGTTCAATTTACACACATCTTTACATCTCCCTGTTTAAGACTTTCTGTTGTGTGCTTGCTTTTGGGTTTGTTTTTGTTTTGTGCATGCACGTTTTAATTGTACGAAAGTATCTAAGGATGTGTGTTTACATAAATATGTGTTACTTACGAATCCATGTATATGTTTATGTGGTCGCTGTTTTCCTTTTATTTGTATTTATTTCTGGCAGACGTTTTTTTTCTTTTGATTTCCTTGCTTTCATCTTAAATAGCATTTAGTTGTTTTTAAGTCTCGTGCTCCAGAAAAAACTACAAGAATGTTTCACTAACGGCGAGTACAATGATTTCATATATAAACGTATGTATGTACGTGTATGTGTAGAGATTAGTCGTGTGGTTGATATCTGTGCGTTACACTTGAGTATTTAAGCATTTTTAACAGTTAATCGATACAACATGTCTACCATACATTTTATTTAATTTGTCTATTTTTTCGTCCCTAAAGCTTTAAGAGTTTAAGATTTAATACAAAAATTGTCACAAATTAAAGAAATTCATTCAGTCTTTTAACAATTCTGAGACGTTCTCACGTTTTTATTTGTTTGTATTTTGTGTTTTTTTTATGTTTGGAAATTGTTTTTAAATTAAAATTTTGTGAATAACTTGACATTTTTTAAATATTGAATATTGCTTGCAACCTGTTGATAAATCTAAGCAGCTTAGAAACCATTAAAGTAAAAACTCCGACTCTTATTTGGATTATTATGGTAAAGTGAAAGTTTCATAAGATTCAGCCTTTATATTCTAAAACTGATACTTATAAGCCGGAAAAGTAATATGTAATAAAATATGGATAATATACGCTAGAGTTTAAGAATTACATAAATTTAGAAATTAAATTTTCCTAAAATTATTAATTTTATTACATTGTATTTATTTCAAGAGTAATTTATTTAAGTTATTTAAAAATCGATAACAGTATGATTCATTTATTGTAAAGTATTCTAGTATTGCTTACTTCAATATGTTTTTCTTTCAAATTTTAATTTATTTTTTATTGTATTTTCAGTTACAATCTAAATATAAAGAAATGAAGCTAAACACACATCCGTTGAACGAAAGGAGTTCGCTGAAATAAATATTAAGCTAAACTTCAATGCAAACGATAAAATTATTAATAATGAAAGAAAATGAAAATTGTTATTGAAGGATAAATTCAATACAATATTTGTACACATATACATACATATGTATAAGAGAGAAAACGTAATTGTATAGAAACCTTCGCTTATGGGTACACAAACATTCATGCTTCTTCTCATATAGCATTTTCTGTGCTCAAAAATGCTTGTGTTGCCTACATTTAAATTAATTTTAAGCTACCACGAGCACTCGGTGAATAAAAGCAACGAACTTTGGAATATGACTGCAATATTAATCGTTTCTGTTAAATCCTTTAAACATGAAAAACAGTTAGATATTCAACGTCTTGTAGAATCTTCCAGTGTCGAAAACATGTTAGCCGCCAAAGCAACAATTTTCTGTTTATTTCCAACTAAGAAAAAACTCTTTTAGCTTGTGTTAGTGCTTAGAATTATTTTATTTTATTTTATTTTGCCTTTCTAGAGAAATTATTCCCTCACTCAGATGTCACCTTATATATTATGAACGTTTTTCTAAAATTATCATTATTTGCAATTCTACGCAATAATGCTCTAACTTATTTACTTAAGTCGTCATAAATGTATTTTACTATCTCCTCACCTTCATATGCAGCGTGCAACTTTATGCAAGTTAAGATTAGTAAAAAATTTGCTGTCTTCCACCACTTTAGAAATAACGAGTGACTCAAATATTTTTCATGCTGGCTCCCAATTTGCTTTATGCAAGGGAGGAACGAACCACTTTTTATTGTTGAAAATATTTCAAGTTAGGAAAACAATTGCCAACAATTGCCTGCCTTTTTAAGTTGTGCTAATTTTATGTAAAATTTTTTCCGTTTTCAAATGAAGTAACGCAAGAAATTTAAAATAAAAAAAAAAAACATACACAAGTGCGATTATATTTCGTTAATAATATAGTAAAATTTAAATTATGACGTAATAATCAATTTTGAACAATTCAATCGATAATTTACTAATATTTTCTGTATATTTGTATGTATATTTGTATAATATTTGTATGTATATTTTCCTGCAAAATAGATGTAATCATTTCAATTTAAAGAAATATTATGTAGCGTTAACAGTTATAAAGTTTTAAAATTATTAACCAAACTTCAATTTAGTTTTGTATAATGTCTGAATTAATTTTTCAAGATCTCAAGTTAATGAAACAATCATCTACGCGACAATTTATACACACATGCTCATAGTATTTTATATTCATATATACAATATACACACACACACAAATGTATTTATACAAGATGTCATAACAGCAACTTAAGCATCTTTGTTAGGAGTCTTTAGTTTATTCCATCTAAGGATTCACATATTATAGTTTTGTATGCCGTTTTTTGCTTCTATTTTAATTTTTTTCAAACTTGCTACAGGTACACACACGTTGCCGTAACGAAAGCGCTCAATTAAAAATCAGGAATCACTTTTATTACTCCATCGGTGCCAAAGTGGCCGCTTATTGTTATTCTTAAAATAAGTCAAGAATAAATTTCTGTTCGATCAGCTTTAACGCGATAAAAAAAAAATATATAACAAAACAATGTTTTTTCATTATTTTTGATAAATCTGTGCGGTAGTAAAATGTATCTTTCACTTTGTAATCGTAATAATGCTAAAAATTTTACGAAAATGTAACAAGTTGAACTAATTCGTGATAAAGTCGGACACGTGCTGTAACGTGCTTTTGCATACTACTTACAATGAATACACAGGAAAATAGTCCTAAACGAAATGACAAATCACGACGTTCGATGTCATTCGAAATCAAATTAGCCTGGATTACGGATGATAAAAATAAAATTTGAATTAAGCAACCAGTACAAAAATTCATTACATAATACGTTAAGATATATAAGACTTGTATTAGAATTCTTAAAACAACAAAAACATACAAGTTAATATTTCGCGTTAAAACTATTAATTCGTAGGCAATTTGTAATTTCAGAGTATAAAAAGGCGGCTGTTGATTTACATTTTGTATTTTATTAAATTTTTTTGGAAACTGCCAGTTTAGTATTATTCTGTTGCAAGCATGAAAAATATCGACACAAAACAAATAACACGAGAGAAGTATTTAATGCAATGTCTTCTTTGGAGATTTAGGGAAAAATATGTGTAAAACTTGAGAGGAAGCATCATCGAAAGGAAAAAATTTCGTGAAATAATCTAAAATTTTTTATAAAAGAAATGTAAAACTCATTTTTGTATATTTTGTATACAATTTTACATAATATGTTCCTTACTTTTGTAAATAAATTTAAGGCATTTACCTTTAACAATCACCTTTTTTCCGGAGATGCTTTAGAGGCCAAATTTTTCCAATTACCGATTTTAGCCAACAAAATGGTTGCAAAAACATGAGTTATATTCTGTGGACTCCAGAAGTGGCGTTTACTCCCATTGTACAGTGTCAACTCTTTTACGTTTTGCTTACCGGCCTTTTTTTATTCAACAAACACAACAGGAGTTACATTTACTCTGTGTGAAAACTAAATCTTAATAGTTTTTGAGGTTTTCTTTCTTTCCTTTTGTTTTGTTTTGTTTTGACAGATATAATCGTAAATGGAAAGAACCATATTTTATACTTATGCTTTGATAGCAACTATTTAAAATCACAAAAAGATTTTTAAAGTTATTTTCAGAAACTTAAGTTGGAACTCTCGTATTTACATTTTCTGCACCAAAGACAACCATTTAAGGCTTCCTAAATGTCATGTTTATCATAGCATTAGTATTATTTATTCAGAATAGTGTTTTAAATTTAAAAGGTGAAATGTTTGCATCCGAAATAAGCATAAAGTCAAACCGCGAATTAGTTGAAATTTACTGCAATTGCTGTCATAATTTTTAAAATATCTAAAAAATATAAACAGTGATTTATTAATATCAACCTAATTTAACTACAGTAACTTCACCTTAAATAAGTTACTTATCATTTACATATATTTGAATGATAACCATTTTAAGGACATGATTAAAGATAAAAGTATTTGTTGCTTTTATTACAAAATAAACCGAACTCACCTCAAACAAAATTCTTAACTCCCTATCCAACCAACAATTTATGTAAACTTACTTTCGCCTCAACTAGTCCAGCTGGCACTGTGCCATCCACAAGAACTAAAGAAGAAAAAACCACTCTTTCTCATTACATTTCAAAGGACTAAAAAGGAGTGAAACATTTTATTATTTGCTTTTAAATATTTAAAGTTAATAACAATAAATTAAGAGTCGTGTCACTAAGAGACATTTAAAATTTTCAATCAAAAGGGAGTATAAAATATATCAAATTACGGAAGGTGGATTTCAAATTCTTGTGTAGTTGAAAAATAAAAAGTATTGCAAAAGACGTAGTACGGCTATAGTTTTGATGATTATAAAGTCTCCTCGTAATAACAAAAAGACTCTGATTGCATCAATCTTATTGCATCAGTTTCTTTTTATCATTAACTACGATTTTGTAGATTAATAATAATAGGAAGGTGTATCTAAGAGTAGACGCTAATGCATCTCATACATGTGTATCTATATCGTTAGCCGGGAAAAAGTATGGAATTTTCTTGTATGCTAAAATAACTTTTTAAAGTGAAGTTCATCATTCACATCATAAATAAAATCAAATATTGTGCTAAAATCAGTTAAACGATAGCGTTGCTTTAATTTAACTTTACCTAAAAATGGACAAAATAATTTGTTTAACACTCCATCCGTTTTTTTGTCGGTTCTTATTTTTAATTGTTTTACAACATGTTATCGAAATGACATACGAATATTATTGTTCAAAGCTGACCGAATTATCGATAAAACATTTTGGGCCAATCCGATTATACTAGTAACTTAGGCTTTTCCAACTTAATTATTTTTCCTTTTGAATATAAAGTTTCAAAATTTATACTTTATTAAAGCAATTTAGAAAATAACACAATTGCCTGCAATCATCTGTTCTCTGTATCTAAGCAACATTTCATGTCAGAAGAGAAGAAGGAGCAAAAAAAATTTGTGAGCTCAAGAAATGTATTTTTTTTGGACAATTTTTTTATTAAAAAGAGAATAACTTCTGTATAATAGTAATATTTATGTGAGATCGTATGTATGCTCAATAGATGTTATATTAAGTTATGGCAGAAGTCAGAAATAAAAAATGTTACTTCAGCTGGTAGAAGTAGGGAGTAAAATGTTGATAGGGAGGATGTTACATACGCACGTATACATGAGTAAAGAATGGCTGGAGTTGCTGCTGCTGTGTTGTATTAGCTTATTTTGTAAATTTAAAATCTTGTTAATACAAAAAATTACTAACTTTGTAAAAATGAATAGATGAAAATAAAATTCAATTATGGACTTAACCTCTCTTGTACTTTTACAGCATAGTCAATATATTTTCATTTTTTTCATTTATATATATTATACAGGGGGCTTTTTTCTGATGCATTTGTTTTTTAAAGTTTTAAATTCATTGAGATATATAACTCTAACTTCGCAACTTTTGCAGAATAATGCTGGCAACGCCATAAATCTATGTGACAGCTGACAGGGATTTTAAAAATTAAGCATTGCGAAAAACAGTGCATTTTCTTTGTTGAACAGTATTTACCAAAAATAAGAAGAAAGCAATATGCAGTACGCGTCACGTGGTTTAAACAATAATAACTCATTTACTCTGCAGCGTTTTTGAAAAGGTCATTGAAAAATTCGTTAACAAAGAGATAAAAGGACTTACTACATTCTTATTTATGAACCTATACAAATATCTTTGGCGGTTCTTATTAGAATAGAAAATGTAACTAAAATAATTTTAAAATTAAAATTATGATTAACAGTTTATTATTCCCAACATATGTAATTATGCTATATGTAGTTATTGAAATAATTAAAATTTAACAATCAACATAATAAAACAAAATATATTTCCTAATTAATGAAACCCTGCCGAAAATTTGGGACGCCATTTATACGTGACTGTAGACTATAATACTGTACTAAAATACCGAAAAATCAATTTGCAAATAAGATTATTGGAATTGTTTAATTCATATGACAAATTGCCGAAATATTCCTTCCAGTTGAAACGTATCGCTTCTAAAACAACGGGTCAGGCCCATTTTTTCTTTGTACACAATTTTTAAATGGCTGATAAAGTCATAAAAAAAACAAAAAAAAAAAAAATAAATGCAGAAGGGCCAATATATAGTATTAAATAAAAAGTTATGGGTGTAATCTAGCTTACTCCTTCCTTTAAATTTTCTTTTACATATTTGTGCTCTCAAACAAGCTAACATACGCTCCTACTTAAATTTTTGTTTGAGTGTTTCATCCATATGCTGGTTTGATCCTGAGATACGATTTCACATGTGTGTATGAAAGTTTTTCTATTTTGTTTTTTTTTTGTTTGCTGTTTTTAGCCACTTTCAGACTTGATTCTCTTCATGCATATTTGTGTTTTTAACATCCACTATTACAATTTCAATAATCAAATTTTATTCAAGACCATTTATTTTTTATATCTTTTCTTTTTAACATGCCTATTTCCTTAGCATTTCTGCCGGTAAACATGTGTGTGTTTGTATATATGTGTGTGTGTGTGTGTGGGAAATGCTTGGCAAGAAAGTAGGGAAAAAACATACATCTTTAAAAATCTATTTTGATTTGTAAAATGTAAAGTTTTTTATTTTTATTTTTCATATAAAATTTATTTGCCTAAGGAAAATTGCAGACCTTCGACTTCCAGTTCACTAGTTTCAGTTGTGTGTGGTTTTGCTGGTGGGAGTCTGATAAGAAGAAAACTCTAGAGCCTCGCTATCAGCTCAGCCACTTGTTTTATATTCGTATGTATTTATGTATTTTTATGTGTACGTTTTTTACAACAATGTGTTTTTTATTGTAATATTCTATTGTATACTGCATATGTGCTTCTGCCGAAGAGTTTGCATAAAAGGGGGAGTTCTCTAGGACACATGCGCTCGAAATTGTCCAATAAAAATACATGATTTTTTGTGCGCTTTTACTTTGTATAAAATTTTCCATAAAGATTTTAAATAAATGAAAATTTAAATGGGCGACTTATGAAAAAGAAAGAAAGAGGACGATAGTGATAGTGAAACAGAGATATTCAAAAATATTACACAAAGTAAATTTATGAAAAAAAAAATGTTTGTGATAAGATAACAATCTTTTAAAAAATGCAATTAAGGGTTTTAAAATTATTAAAATAACGCAAATAAAATTTCTGATACAAATCACGATTAATTATTTGGATGAAATAAAAACTTTAAAAAACCAAATTCAATGTGTGTAATAAAAGTTTAGTTAAGATAAAAACTAAATCTATCTATACTATATCTACTCCTTCGTGAAAAAGTTATTATTTAATTAGAAAGTTAACAGCCATGCTCTTCTTACATTATGAAATGGATTTTTACCGTTCACCTTCTTGTTATTGTTAACTTGTTGACTTGTTTTATTTTTTATTTTAATTATAACCAAGCATATTAAAATTATAAAATATAATGTAATGATTTAGACTTTAGTTTGATTTAATTATTATTTATTTTATAATTAAATTGTTATAAGAAGAAAATCTTTTATGTTTATTGGTGCATATCGTTTTATTGTATTTTTACAATTATTAAATTTATTTTAGTATTTTAGTCTGCAATGTTAATAAGTACAAAAAAAGAACTCTTTCTTTCTGATTGCTTTGGAGTGATTGTTTGTTTAGTTTTTCTCATATACTTATATATGTATGTACGACACCAAGATTTGAAAAAGGAAAGAAGACAGCGATAATCGTAAAGATAAGCTTTATGGCAGTCTCTTTAACATCTTCTTAGAAACAAAGATAATGTGACTTTAACGGTCCTTGCAAAGTTTAAAATATCACTTGTTAAAATCTCAATTTGAAGGTTTTCCATTGGCTCCAAACAGTTCAGGTGATCTCATTATCGAATATAAGTTGAACACGCATCGACATCAGATGATTCTTTAAGCTAAAATAAAAAAATGTCAGGCACAGAGCAAAAACGCATTTCAATTCATAAGATGATAATAAAGATTAAGAAAACGCATTTTAAAGTCTTCAACTTAATAATAACAATAGCTTCGTCTTACAACGGATCACGAGCGTTGGTCCATAGTCTTCAATTGAACACATAGCTGCTTAACTCACAAAAAATAATTCACAGCTCTAGTCCAAAAATAAATAAAACACAAAAAAAAACAAGACAAAATTAATTGACTTAAATACAATGCAATCACCCAACACACCAAAAACTATGGGCAAGTGCTGTTTAACAAGCTGTTTTGCATGAAAACGTAAAAACGCTGTGCTATTGCACAGTGAGTTTGAGATAAAGACATTTTACCGTTTCCAAAGAGCGAGATCGAATGTAAATGACTAAAGTTTTGTTATTTTAATTAGTTTTTTTTAAACTTAAAATTGGCTAAAAGTCGGTCACTTATTTTTTTGGTTTATTTGCATCTTGGGCATTAATCTCATTTGGATAAATAATTTAGAAAAAACATATACGCATTTGTCAGAGTTTTTCTATTCTTAATTAAATATGTGACATTTTGCTTTATTCGAATTACTTATTTGAATTACAATTAAACAATATTTGTTTATTTTGTCTATAGTTTTTTACTTGTGCGATCCTTCATCAGCTATCAAAATTGGGGCATATGGCTTGTAATCTGAAGTGCTTTAATGCGAAATTTGATATTCCTGAAGACATCACTTCACCAGGAATAAATTTTAAATTTCTTATTTTATGGTACAAAAAGAAAAAGTGTGTCTAAACTTCAAAACCAAAGATGTAAAATTTTTTAGTAAAAGAAAACAGCCAACTTTAGCATCTGACAATCTTCCTTCTATACAGTCGATCATGACCTTCTATATAGTCTCGTTAAGTTACATTTATAAACTTTTTACTTGATGGGAGGTACCATGCTTAAAGAAATAAGCATATATTTACCAAACGTTAAATAACGCAGGGTCAGACGCAAATCTCAATAAGTAAGGAATAAAAATTCTCGTAACGGACGTGTTGTAAATGTTTTTATTTTTATTTTACCTTTATATTCGGTTGGCGAGGTCATTGAAATTTGCATTGTAGATTATCCCAGACAAAACAAAAATAAAAAAGGTAAAAGTTCTTTAAGACCCTACATGGAGGAACACATGTCTTACCTTAAATCCTGTAAAATTGTTCTGTAGATCGAAAACTAGATTTTCATTTACTGCCACTTTTCATTTCGGGCTACTGTGCAATTTTAGCTTCATACTTGCACCACATGTTTTTAGCTGCTGCTCTTGTGAATTTACTTAAATAGAGTTAATGTGGGAAAAAACGTCATGGATGTATGCTAAATAACAGCAACTACCACCTTCTAATAAGCAGAATTGAAGACGACGACTGTGAGTAAAAGAACGTATTCAATAAAAAAAGTGTGTGTTTTAACTACATCACTAATATACTCATGATCATATGCAAACATGAACAGTTTTTGAAAGCTGTTTAAGGGAGCAAAAACCTTTTTGAACTCAGAAAAACGTAACAAAATGTTGAAATACCTGTAAGAATGTGCATGCTAATAATATCGATTTACGAGTATATACGTAAGTACATTAGTAATTGAAGAATGAATAGTAGCAGTAGCAGGCCTAAAAACCCTGTACCTTAATCAAATTTTCTATATTTTCCGAGTAAAAACAGGCAAAATAATCAGTTTTTAAAATTTAATATTTAAAGTAAATTAATTAAATAGTGATTAAATTCCGGCTTAACAATTTGAATTCACCAATATTAATTTGTGTGTATTTAACATTCATATAATTGAGCTTTAAATATAAATATTTACATATTTATATAAATAATATAATATAATAAAATCTTTATATATAAAACTGGTGTAAAAAATGTATAGTAATTTATAAAATGAGTACGGCTGGGCCGATTTCAATAAAATTTGTTGTCAGTTGTTTGCATTTTCGACGAGAAGGTTTTTATGGAAGAAAACTTTGGATAAATCGGGAAATTGGAAAAATCGAATTCCGAGTTTCTGTATGAAATTTTATGTGAAATTATTTCCTAATGGCTTTCCAAATCAAAAAATAGAAAGTTCTTAGTGTAACTCATGAAAAATTGCGGAAAATGCGAAATGCAGCAAATTGGAAAATATCTCGCTCTCTACTGATTCCATTCAAATAAATCATATTGAAAATTTAAATATTTGTGTTGTATTATTACTCGAAAGTTTGTCTGAAGGCTAAAATTGGGGCGAGGCCGGGTCGCCGGGTCCGCTAGTAAAATATATATTTATAAATAAATGACAAAATGTTGTAACTTGCAAAGATCATTTGTTGTAATTCTTGAAGTGTGCTCTACACCTAAAGAATGGTTTTGCCCAATCATGCTCGTTCGTTTATTTAAAAGATACTTTTGCATGTGTTTAAAATTCTTTATTCGTGGAGTTCTGTTCTCAAACTTTTGCTGCTGTTTTTTTTTTTTGTTAGTTTTTGGCCCTTATCTTTTAGTTAATAAAAAACAAGTAAAAAGAGAAGATCGAGAAGCCTTAGGCAACAACATAAAACACCTAAACAAACAAAAAAATTTCAAAAAAGTGAAGTTGCATGCGCACGCGCATAATCATCCAGATAGTGAATATTGTTAAGCATTCTTTTAAAAAATGTTTTTTGTTTTCTTCAAAATATTCACACCCGGTGTACGGGTTGGAGGTACCTTGTGTGGCAAGCAAAAGGAGATAATGCAACAATATAATATTGTTCTTGTGCGTGTTTATTATTACTTGCAACAATTGTAACAATGAATGTGATTGTTTGTTTTTTTTTTTTTTGTGTTTGTTTTCTTAATAGCTCCAGGGCATCTCTTTAAAAATGTGGAATAGGGTGGCGGAATTGGCCAAATTTTCGAAACATTACTACGAATATTTTAGATTTACGTATTTTAGATTTTCTTATTTCGATTATAATTTCAACAGATGCATTAAATTTTTTAAATTGCATTTATTTATTACTTACCTAATTGGTTCTTTTGTTTATTACACGAATTAATGCATTAGTACTACTGTAGTATTAATAATCACAAACTTTTTACTGAAATATGTTTAATAGTATTTTTGAACTAGAACAAACAATTTTAAATAAGAACAGATTAAGAGTTCATCAGTTTTTTTCTGCCAAGTGTGTACACCTTTTTTTGTGGACTTTGCTTTAAAGGCATCAAAAGATGATACCTTTACTTTACTTTACTTTCATTTATTTTTATTTTAATATTATTTTAAAAAGTTGGATTTATTGAACTAAAACAAAAGCTCATCCTTCTCGTTTTTTATTTTAATTTTAAAGTGTGAGACAAGACAATATTTTCGAAGCAACAATTAAAAGAAAATACGCATATTCAGATTTTTCCTACAATTATTTTCATTTTTTATCAAGAAAACCATAATCATGAAATAATACTGCAATTAAATTAAGTTTTAGTGTTTGCAATTACAAAACAAAAATAAACGAGGAGTAACAATAAATGTTGGAGATGTAAGCGTTGTTGTTGTTATTGCTAACCTTTTTTTACTAAATGGTTACCCCCATTAATGCCTCATTTGAAATCAGACACGTCCGATTAAAATCTCATTTCTCACCTTAAGGAGTTTAATGCACATTTAAACTGTAAAATAACTACATAAACGACAATTACAAAGACAGACAAATATTTTGTTTATAAATATGTATACATGTATATATATATAATAAATGTTTTGGGTTTTTAAGTTCCCAGTTCAACGTTGTGTTTTTTTTTTTTTGGCTTGGTGATGATGTTGGTGATGTTAAAGCGAACAACTACAACGTATGAAATACTCGAAACAGATGAAATGAACATATAGAGACTATCGAACACTATTAAAAAAACTTAATCCAGGGAAAGATTTTATGTTGCCACATAAAATATGAGGCAACATTAATATAAGAGTTTCTTAATGTTTTTCATTTTACCAATTATTTTCTTCAACTATTTTGTGGCAAGAATTACTTAGGAAATCGCTTTTCGATTCTTTCAAATGTTGAAAACTTTTCTGCTCCAAATTGATAGTTATATACCGATTTATTTTTGTATAAATATAAAAAATGTAAATAAAAAAAAAATGTTACCTTTTGTGTTTAATATTGGGATAATTATTTTATTTAAGTGTTTTCCTTATAAGGAAGATAATGGGTGAACAAAAATAAATATAACTCTAATGTGACGCGTTGCTGTATAAATTGTATTCTTGGGAAGTCTTCCTCGAAAATAATGTGGGAAAGTCTAATGGATATATTTATTAATCAGACGAAACTTAATCAATTTTGGAGATTATTAGATAAATAAAATGAATAAAAATTTGACTTGAGCTTTAGGAATAATATTGGATTTAGGAATTGAAAACTTATAATTTTATTAAAAAAACTGACGTATTGATCAGAAGACAACAGAAGCAAATAATTTAATTAATTATTCATTTAGATGGTGCTTTATTATCTATTGATCTCCTCTAATAAGTGTTTAAATTGTTGTTAAGGCTTTAATATTAAGTTATTTCGGATATCATCCTAGTATTAAAAAAAATCACATATTCAATTTTTTTGGCCTTACAAAACCGGGTTTTATAGAACAATTTACGAGGAATTACAATTGATAACATGTGAAATCACAGGCGAATAAAAAACAATAATTGTTTCTGTTATGAACTGAAATAATATAGTTTGAATAAAAAGAAACTGGTTGTGCACATGCTGATTGAAGTCGAAAATCTGTTGGTTAAATATTTTTAAAGTGTGCAGAAGTGCAGTTATTTTAATAAGAAACAAGAGGCAGTGCCAATAGCATCAATATATTTTATATACATGCTTGTGTGCATAGAAATAGAAGTCGGAATTTTATGCGTAACTTATAAATTACCCTTTAGTTTGATCAAAGTGGTGATTTCTTATAATTTATAACTTTCCTTATCTGAAAAATTCTGATGTTTTTGAAGTTAATTAATTTAAAGGATAAAAGTGCAGCAAAGAGTCATTCTGTAAATTTTAAGAGCAAAAACCAGTCGAAATTATTTACAAAAAGAAAAAACACCAGTTGCTGATTTCGGTAATAATTAAAATTTCTAATCAATCAAAGAAAATCAATTAAAGTTTTGTCGAAAATAGTGTTTTTTATTTATAGAGGTCAGTCCATAGTGCCCAACTGTGACCAACAGCATGCAGATATTTACACATAAGTTGCCTGCCTCTAAGTTCATAAGCGTATTGCCAATTAAACCTTTTAATCCATATAAAATTATTAGGTTTTCTTCTTATTAGCATTTCTTATTTTTACACTTCCTGAAATCATAATTCGTAATTTTCAATGCTTTGTGATTCTCTGGCAAAGCATATTATGATACATAATATATACATATGTATGTGCATATGAACACATTTTACTATAAACACTGCATTTAAATTGACGGTTGACTGTTGCTTTTTAAAATACTTTGAAAATAGTGTTTAAATTTTGGTAAAAAAGTAAAAAAGAATGGCGTTTAATGATACAACCATTAAATACTCGTAGTTTAGAAGAGGTTTATTTCACGCCTTTTTCATTGTTATTAAAATAAGCTAAAATAGAACGATGATGACAAAAACGGTAGCAACAGCAACACCAACAGCAACAGCAACAGCAATAGAAACAGAAACAGTAATAGTAATAACAACAGCAACAATGACAGTAAAAAAATTTCGCAAGTATGAAATCCTCATAAGCTTCTGGTTAGTTTCTGTCTAGTGACAACACAAATAATAATAATAATATATTTGATCAAGCCAACAACCTTGCTGACTTACACGTTCGTGTATGTTTTGTACTTCTCCGTTTCGAAGTTAAAAAAAAAAAAACTTATTAACCCTAAACATTTTTATGAATCGTAACATATTTTAATAATTAAAAATCATTAACTCGCTAATACAACAACTACAGTTAGAAAGATACTACTCTATTAATATGTCAATATTTTTCAACCTGTTTATGATCTTAATATAATTATTTCAAATATGAATATCCCATTTGCTTCAAATAACAAAAAGAGGCCCCTTAAGGTTTAATTTTGTTCATAGTCTAACAATGTGATGACATTAAGTTTCTATTGCTACATGTTGCTATTCAATTGACACTTTTGTGTGGGTTTATATTTAGTTTTATTGACAATTTCAACTATATGTAATCAACCTTTCAACTATTTTCGCGATTGTTTTTCAATGATTATTAAGGATGCGACTATCTATAAATTAAAGTAATGCAGCTGAAAGTATTTGTTGTGCAAATTATTGTTAACGGCTACCAGAATGACTTTGTAGAATTTGCATTAAGTCATTAGAAAAGGTTTTAAAGTAAAGCTGTGACTAAATATTTGAAGAAATACGAGTAACTATTATTTTCTAGAAAAGTGTATTTCATTTCACATAATAAACTTAAATAAGATAAGAGCGAATAATAATTGTCATGGAATCAGTTTGGTTTTGGATATAAGACTTTTAGGTTTTCCCATACAATATTGGGGTAAAATTCACTGATGAGCTATGTGAGCAGTAGTAAAATTGCAATATGGATATGCTCTCCCCCGCAGTAATACATTTCAAATATTTTTTATTTTTATTGAAATAAATGTTTTATGAGAATATCATAAAATGTTTATTTTTTAATAAAAATTTTTGTAATAAATATTTCGTGAGAATATTATGAAATATTTATTTAAAGGAATCAAGCACGAATCATAAAATTGCTTGGATTGAAAATGATTCCGATGAATAAATTACTTAGCGAATAAAATTTTTAAAAGGTTTAAGTACTTACGGCCGTTTTGTCTTAAATTGGTTGTTGCACCTTGGTACCATGATTATGAAAATAAGAAACGTTTGTACAGTGTTGTACCTGCTGTTAGTTTTTTCCCATCTCATTATATATTTTTTTTTACGAAATATTAAAGAATTTAATTTATAAACAAAAAAAATTGAAACCGATTAAAGAAAATTGTTAAATTGTTGTTTGGAACGACTCTAGCTGATTGTTTATTGTAAACTTGAACTTATCATTAAGCTTTACATTTAATGCTTTAGCGTTTTTGAGCAGATGCTAGATATTGATGTGAGTCCATTATTTATTTGTTGTTTTCTAATTAATCGTTTAAGAGTATCACGAAGCGTTTGCTGTTCTGTATTTATCATTATTGAAAATTATAGCTCATTAGAGCTATAAGTTTAAAGTTTTCTCTTACTTTAACAATTATTCAAATCGTTAGGTATTTGTGCTTTGCATTTTCGTCATCAGTAAAATAGTGCAAGTTTTTTTAGAGTAAAAAAACTATAATATTTAATTGAAAAGAGTTAATAATAAATTATAATTGAAAATTTTATTTATCTATTTTTTCATTTAGTCGTAAGCAATTTTATTTTTTAAAATAAGTTTTTAATTTAATTTATGTTATGTTATGTTAAAGTTTGTTATGTTTATGTTATTATTGATATTCAGAAAATATATTTAAAATGTACTGCTGCGGGGGAAGAACTATTCATACGGCCATTTCACAAAAAAATGGCCGTATGAATAAAATATAAATTTTAACAAAAATATTCTTCACATATAATGTATTTTTTGAAAAATGTACACTTAAGCGTGTCGATGGGTTTAGGGTTACTATTGACACGCTTAAGTGTACATCTTTCGAAAAAAAATATTAAAACTATTAGTTAATGCCCAAAAAAGGGACAAAAAAACTCTTGAATTTTCTATACAGAATTTGGGATAAAATCCACTAATGAGCTATATTAGCAGTAGTGAAATAGCCGCATGGATATGCTTCCCCCCCAGGAATACATTTCAAATATAGATTTTTTGTTTTACACATATTAACGTAGATTAAATGATTCCAATAAATAAAATTGTTCATTTTTTAATTATTTCAAATAAATATAGTTTGTTTTTGCTATAATATAATTTGTACAATTTTGTGATGATACTATCTAACGAGGTGAGAAAAATGAAAAAACTTTAATTAGTCACATGTGTAATAGCAAAATATAAAATAATATTATTTTGTTTTTAAAAATAGTCTACCGTTAATTTAATATAGATTTTGTAAAACGTTATCGCCAAAAACCAATTTCTTTTTTAATTAATCTAAAACTAAGCAGTGCGTGCTAAAATGCTTTGAGTTTAAAATTCAATATATAAACGATTGTCAGATTTTTCTTTTAAGTAGTTCTATTATTATTATTTTCTTTTTTGCTCCAAACACGACAACGCAATGAGGATGAATGAGTGAAGAAATATATAAAAACTAAGATCTAAACCTTAAGACAAGTACGCACGCGATTACGTGAAGTTCAAATAGTGCGAAAAAGAAAATGAAAAACAAATGTAAAGGGGTAAAATAGGCAGCAAAATATATGAACAAGAAATAAAATTGTAGAGGAGATATCTAAATTTTAAGTCAACTAGAATTACCGATCTCTTTGGAATTAAAACTATTTAAACTATTATTTTTTTAGGTAAGAAGTGCTTAAATTATCCATAAAATAGATAATTTTAACTTTTAATTTTATTTAAGGTAAAAACAATACATTTTTAGTTTTATATAAGTTAAACTGCAAAAAGTGATCATTTACTTTTAATTCATCATTTTCATTTACAATTTGGTATTAATTTTAAATTAATTTTTACAACTAATATTTTTCATAAAGTGCTTGCCTAAAGTTTTTTACATTTTGCATTTTAACCAGGTACCAGGTAGTATGGTTTACGATGATTTGTAACGTAAAGTGCAAGCGAAAACTCTAACTGTAAATACATACGTAATACACATGATAAATAATATAATTTCGATAAAAATAAAACTTGCAAAATATATTTTGGAAAGGCAATCGCGTTTTTTCTCTCATTAACAAACTCAATAATTGGGCAACAAAATTTCGAATTTCTGAACGGCAACCAAATTAAAATCTTATAAAATAAAAGCGTATCTATTCTTTAGCAAGTCGAATCTCGTAAAAATTCCATACAGTTCGTTTCCTCCAAATATCCTAATATTTCTTTCAAGGAGACTTTTAATCTCTTACAGTTTGTAAATTGTTGTGGATAACGTCTGAGAATGTGTAATGCACAGCAAAATAAAAAATAAGAAATAAAAAAGAATAAGTTTGTTGTTTATGCTTAGTAAAGCGTTTTTTTATTTGTATACCGATGAGCCGGATTTTTGTTATATCGAAACCCGTGTCATTCGTAAAAAATACTTTGTTGTACATTTTAATTCAAAACGCTACTAAAATAAATGAAAGGATAATACTATTTTTAATTCCACAGAAGATCTGTCTTATAGTTGAGGAAAAATTGTATTCATTTCCACACGTTTTGATCCGGCATACATTCAGATGGACTGAAGAGTTGTGAGTATATAACAAGTATTGAATATGGTTTTGAAGATTACCTAAACCTAGATACTAAATAGATAGATGCTATCTGAATACTAAAAGTACTTTGTTAAAAACTATTTCAACTGGTAAACAAGTTTTACTCAACGAAGTAGCATTGGTTATCTAAAAATTGTTTGTTTCTCATATTTTGGGAATCAAATGTTGCACTACCAGTTTAATAGTCTTATGGTTACTCATTTAGAAAATGACTTTGAAAAGCCATACTTTTTGTGTACAAGTGCCAAGCGATACAAATCCAGAATATTTCCCAAAACAATCGTCGAATATTGAAAATGTCAAACCATATTGTTGACCACAAAGATTTTTCAAGTAAAATTTTTCAGAAATTCGCACCTTCCCAACTAATAAGCTGTTAAAAACAGCGGCGTAAATGGTATCAATTAAAAGAAATGATTACTAGACGAGACGACAAGTTTGACAAGTCCGCCGATAGATATGTATGTATGTACATAACTATAATAAAAAAGAAAACACATATCTATAGTTTATATATATATATATAATAAAAATATATATTAATAAATATATTTAAATTACTACATATATATTGCTCAGTGTATTTTGTATTTCTTAGTTTGGAAAATAAGTTACAATCCTGTTACTGTTACTGACTGTAGTACTTTGTGGGCAATACTTGCTTACATTCAACTTATGGCTGCCTCTGAATTGTTAAAGAAAGACTTGGTTAAGCACGAGTTAGTAAATTGCTTTGTGCGAAGCATATCAACTTATCAGCATTTGCTGATCTTTATTCTAAACTAAGTATAAAAGTCCAAAATATAAAAATTACACAAGTAGTTTTAAATTCCAATATATTCACACTATTGTGTAGATTGTATAATATAAAAGCAAAATATACAAGCTGAAACAAAAAAGTTATTATTGTATCATTTAATGAAGCACTTTATAATGTTTCTTAACTGTTTGAGTACCAAGTGCTGTCTTTATACCAGTGTAGGAGTCTGTTAACTATTTACAGAAAGTTATAATCTTAATAAATGAATGTCTAGGATTAAGTATTGAGTAGATGAAGTTAATGCTGGGTCTGTCCCAGCATCATATACAGCTATCTTTACGTTCAACTTCATGCTACTGGTGCTTTATTTTGAAAACTATGGATAATTTTTTGGAAATATAATTAAATTAGATAAATATATTTATTTTCAATTATAAAAGAATTTCTAGTGCATGTGTTTTTCATTATATTTTATTTTCAAATCGGTCTTTATAGAATACTCGACTATCTAGACCTGTGCTGCTGCGGGTATAAGGTAGCCCAGTCCCCTGAAGGCAACAGGGGTCAACTGGAAGCTCCACGTTATTTCTACGGGAATCAGTAAGCCCCAGAGTTTCCGCTAATTGTCTCTTTAGACTTTTAGCTGTTTCTTTGAGTGATTATTGAGGTTGCCCTTTCGGGAGTATCGTGGTGGTTGTGGTTTTGCGGCCCCAAGCATGAACTGATTATAGTCGCCAGGATCATCTCGCCTTTAATAACACCAACGGGTGAATGATCCGGATCCAGTGAGCATACTAGTTATGTGTTCTGGACCAGGAGTTGGATAGTCTCCAGCACTTCAGCAAGGAGCAGTGGTTCGCAACCCTGCTTTGGAACTACTGAAATTGCAACTAGAAAAGACCTGTTGCTAGCTTTGTTCTTCGGCTTCCTACGGCGTGAATGACGTTGCTTTTCATTCCCAGTTGTTTGACCACCATCTGATTAAGGCCTACGGCCAGGTGCGGATGTAAATCCTATCACGAACATTTGACGCCATAATGAAAATTAATTCACACTCAATTATATTAGCGCCACTTTGTATAATTTGCGCCACTTCGTATAATTTATGTTTGATATTTGAATAAAATCAAAGTAGAGATTCAAGTTTTAATCCTCCTGAAACTCTTATTGAAATTATTGAATATAAAAATATTTTTTCAAAATTCTAATTATTTACGAAGACTAAGCCATTTGAAGGTTATCTAAAAATTCGTATATTTTAAGAAGATGCAGCCATTTTAAGAATTCAGAAATATATCTTCTTCTTATATATATATATTTATATTATATATATATAAAAATGAAATGGTCCACGTATGTAATGAGTTGGCGTGAGAACGGCTGAAACGAGTTGGCTGATTTTTGTTTTATTCGATTCGAAACTTTCAGGAGATGGTTTGTATGAAAAAAAAATTATAAAATTTTCCGGAAAACTTAGAAGATTCATTTATTAATTTTCTTCTATTGTTGTTGTAAACACAAATAAGTTATTCACGACTCGACATGTTCGTTCGAACTGGTTTGACGAAGCTTATGGTTGTTTGTATGCTAATGAGTTTGTATACTTGCAAACACACGTATACATTTTTAGCATACGCTAAAAAAACCCGTAGATCAATTAAAAAAGAAAAACACAAAACAAAAAGAAAAGAAAATAAAAGACCAATAAAGAGAGGCAACATCTTCAACTTCGGCAAAACCAAACATTGTTCTAACATGTCAACAGTCAAAAATGTATCTTTATGTTTGAAGATTTTTTTTAATTCATTACTATACATAGCTGCCATATTTTTTAGAGATAACACCGTCACAATTTTGGGGAAAAAATCTTACTTCAATTAAAATTCGCAATCAAATCACATGTACATATGTATATAAATAGATTGCATGTTTTTCAATAAAGTTCAAATTCTTTGGTGAATTTGTTTTCAATTTAGTAAAATATGCATTTTAAGTTTCATTTTTAAATTTTTTTTCCTTAAAGTGTATAAATTTATACGAAAAACATATAATTAAATATATAAAAAATTGACTTACATATGTACATATACATACATACGTTTTAATAAACATCAGCTTTGCTTATGTTACAGAATTTGCCAGGAGAGCCCAACGAACATGATACGTTTTCAATAACTAGACTTTATTTCGAAGTATTTTTCTTCGCATTAGAAAATTTAAAGAGCAACTCGAAGAACTAAAGTTTTTAACACATTAAAGGAGTTCTTAAGAAAATGTATTAATTTTTTATAGATGTTCTTATTTTCACTTTTCAATATACTATGTATTAAATCATGTTAGTGAAAACATAAATAAATCGTTTTCACTTCTCAATATTTTTACTTAGCCTACGTTTAAACTTTATAAAATTCCTAAACAGTGTTCAGTGATTTAATTTAGACGTGTTGGATTATACTAAAAGTGAACATTTGAATATATATTCTACATACATATGGACATATGTATGTATGCACATTATCCGTGCTTTAAAATTTTTCGTGTGATTTGATTCACATAATTTTAAAATTAATAGTTTTTATAAGAGAAGAAAACCCTTGATATTGGATAGTGAGGGCTTAAAAATATTAAGTCACCGACAATTACACTTCACTTTGAAGTTAAAAAATAATTTTCTACTCGATGCAATTTTAACGATACATACATATGTATATCGCTTATATGCTGAAAAATCCAATATCAAAATTCTTTTGTTCTAAAATTTTATTGCTAAAGTAAAAAATTAAAAATAAATTTCGAACGATTTTGTTAGCAGTCAACATTTCTTAAAATTTGAATGATTATCTACGTCTAGGTTTATCTATCTTTTCTTATATATTGTTAGACAGGCCAGATTTCCTTTCCAATAGGCTTTTGCCAATTCACAACGTCTAAAGACGAACTAATTGCAAAACTGCTCACATACATTCATGCTCAAAATTATAGCGATTAACTTTGGTTAAGTGAAAGAGCCATTTTTGCTGCAAAAAAAAATTCGTTGATCAAATAAATTCAAAAATCCAAAGCTTAATTAACGGCGAACGGTATTCGTATAAATCGATTGGTTCCATTACCGATCCCGAAAATATTGTTAACTACTCCGTAGAGTTCCTTCCAGCTTAACGTTGGAGCGGTAATAGTCATGTTACGTAACCTGAATCAGCCAATACTATGCGATGTTACTAGATTGGTTATTAAAACGCTGTGGCAAAAATTTAGCAATAATAATTATAGGAAAGTTTGTAGGTGAAGAGCTGCTTACTCCAAGGATACATAACATACCAAGCGATTTACCTTTTAAGTTTAAACGTCTCTAATTTCCCGTTCGCCTATCGCTAAAAGTGTGTGGGTTAAACCTGGAATCCTAATGTTTTTCCCCACGAGAAATTGTACGTTACATGCTTAAGCGTTGGGAAACAGTCAGCGCTGTTTATTATCTCTTCCAACAGAAAAACAAAAAATATTGTTTACTGTCAAGCTTTAAAATAAACTATATAAAAGGTAAGCCTTTTTTGTTTGTTTATTTTTTAATGAATTACCTTAAGAACTATTAAAACAATAAATTGAAAAAAATTCGTGTCGTTTTTTCTTTGTACTGAAAATTTTTTCCAAACTCCATATGAAATATTAATTATTAGCAAATAGTTTCCGAGCGAAGCCAGGTCGTGCAGCTAGTAAAATATATAGGTGATCATAAAATAGAAATATATTCTGGAACTTTTTATTGGGTTGTTTTTGTAGAGGTATAGAAACACTTTTCTAACCGGCGTCCATTTCATCAGCTGTTATTTTATAATTGTGCAAATTGGCCCAATCGCCGCTTTATTGCCGGTATACGGGCACAAATGTTGGAAAATTAAACTTTCAGATTAGACTACGAGTCAGCCGTAGCGGTCATATACCAGAAATAATATTTAAATTATAATGACGGAAAATAATTTTTGGAATAAAGTAAATTTCATCTTAATTTAAAAATTCATAATTATTTTAATCTATTTGAAAGCTCTATACCTCTATAAAATTTTAATTACGTTAATAGAGCGCACTGCTTAAAGAAGACAGGACAAATTTATTTTATCGTTTGTGTAGATAAAAAAAAAAAACTCACACAAAGATTAAAAAGTTATGAGCACAAATACTACAATAACGTAACGTCTACGCAAACGTTAAAGAAGTCTTTGCGTATTTTGTGTCTTAACACCTTCAGTGCAGAACAGTAACTTAGTGTTTATTTGTATTTTTCCCAAGCACTGGTTGCAACTCCTTTTAAAAGTACCCTTCATATCGGAAAAAAATAGTATCAGTAAACTTTTTTTGGGATAGGCGTTGCTTATCCTTCTTTAAAACAGTAAAATATGTTTAATGTCAACTAAATTAACTAAAATAATATTTATTTATTTTTATTTATCTACAAAACATTTTAAGTACGAAATTTACTCAGACACTTAAAAAGCGTAATTTTATACAGAACAATTTTAGGTCGTTGCAATAACGCTGATTGGTTTGTTTAAGTTGTTTTCCGTTTGTTGTTTTATATTCAGGGCTGTAGGTATTAATTTCAATTATATCGAAGAAGTATTTCACAAAAATGTATATAACTTATAAAAATTAATATTGGTTCTCTAGCAAAGCCAAGACAGTTTTTCTTAATTGAATTTCGAAGATATGAGGCAAAAGAAATGATTATCTCACTTTTAATTCTATGCTTTACCTTACCTTTTACGTCCTATATCTTATCAGAACCGGGAGAAATTGTTAGAGTCCCAAGTAACTGTTCATTTCTGACGAAAAAAAGGCGGCAAAATTTTACCATCCCAAAGAGCGGTAAATTTTGGTTTCTGTTTATTTTAAATATATCAAGTTATTTTGTGCAACACCCGCGCATAGACATGTTTCAGAATCGTTGCTGTTCTTACACAATCTTTAACTACTGCATGCAATTAAAAAGGTCTAATTTCGCATTTTCCACAGATTCTGCAACGAAAATTTCTTATTATTACTTATTATGTTTATGTTAAAAAGAAAAAACTAACTACTGACTGGCCAGTTAACTGACTATTTAATTTATCTCTTTATTTAAAATATCTAAACATTCATACGTACATTCGATTGAAGCTTTTGAAAAGAAAAATTAAGAAATACTGGTTTGTACATATTTCTACTCGTATTATAAGTGTTTCATTTTTAGTGTTGTTGTCGTAGTTGCTATTGTTATACAACAACATTGACCGACATTTGTTAATATAGAAGTGACAAGTAGCCATATGCGTAGCATTTAAGCGACTTACAAGTAACAACTTTTATCTGTGCGATAATAGATCATGTCAAGATCATGAGAGTCTGAAAATGTTCACCTGACGAAATACTTCTATTACTCTATTTATGCTATTTGTGATTTCTTTTATAAAACAAAATATTTTTTTAAATAAAAAGTTATTATCATATAATCTCACATGAAATTCTACATTAAAAATTAAACAATATTATTTTCTTTTTTTTAAATAAATAATTAAATAAATTGTTCGATGTTAGCACGTTCAAATAACAATAATAATAATAATTATAATTATAATAAGATTAAAGCGGGAATTTTTTCAAAACAAACTTCAAGATTTGTTTAAGAATTTTTTCAAACAATTAATTCTACTGTGAAAAAGGAAAAAGAAAGGAAAAGTACAAGAAAACAATATACATGTGTATGTATGCATGTACATATATATTTAACACAACTAGCTGAACAAAATAAAACTTTTACATATGAAGATAAAAAAGTAAATAAGCAAATAGTATATTAAAGACCGTTTGCACGAACAACTCTAATTTTGCTAAATAGTTCAATGCCACCGAAGAGAGAAGCATCACCAGCAGCACATATTTTCATTAGTTTTGGTTTTGAGATATGATGTCTTATTGTAAACAAGAATACGTTGTTACTGTTTTAAGATAACGTGGATCATTTTTTAAATTGTCGGACAATTTCGCTGGCTCTGAGATTAATTTACATATTTATCATACAAGACACAGTTTTTTCTTTAAAAAATACATTTAACAAATAATAAAAGCAGATTTAAATTATTTTTACGTTAGTGATAATTGTTAAAGGGCAATTAAATATAAATAAATTATCTTTTTTGTTCAATTCTAATAGTTTTTTTTTTTTTTATTTAAAATGCATCGTTAAAGTAAGATTGGGGAGGTGCTTAAATGGTCTTTTAATAAATTGACTTATTTTTGTTAAATTTCTTTAACACAACTTTTGATTTAATATTTAAATGTTTGGTTGGGCAACAACGTCTTTTTACTCTATTTACTTGCAATTGTTTCAGTAGATAGTTAATGTATTTCTCTAATAATTTATCAGTTGACTCTCGGGTCCAAAAAATGTTGTCGAACAAAGTTAAAAATCTAGCAAAAAAGTACAATCCTCTCGCTCTTGGTCAATGGTTGTTTGATATGATCCGAAAACACACGATCAATCATGCGTGTAATAGACATTAAAATACTGCAATAAAATTTGTACAAATTTCATATGAATGTTTTAAGGTAAAGGTACGTACCCAACACTCATATAATTCAATATATGTAATAGATATATAACTGCATGATTTGAATGCCTACCACCCTTTTAGGTAAACAATATCGGTATGAGTTTCTGAAGGTCGCGGCGTCAAAGTGTTATCTATAATATAAACGCGCATTTTAAATAGAAGAATTTTAAGAATTACGCATAGTTAGCTACTTGTATGCTTCTATTGCTACCAAGATATTAAAGCTAAAAATAAAATAACGTGCCAGTCCTAGGTGTACGGCGTACCACGATGCGTAATTGCATTAGGTTTATGAAGTTAAGGGGTCAATAAGTTCAAATATTTTTGTCTTTTTAAAATTCTTTAAGTTTAAACACAACAGACAAAACGATGGCTGATGAAGTTGGAAAAAGAATCGTTAAAACTTACTTTCCATTGCATAATTTTGTGTACCTGATATTGTTAAAAGTATTCGAATACAATTCAGTCGTAACATTTCTTACTATACATATTTCTTTTTATAATTTTAAAAACTTCTTGAGAATACTCTCGTAATAGAGTGTAGGTTTGTTAAACGTGCTTTATTAATTTTTTTGACTCAAATGTTTATGTTTTGCAATTGTATAAATACAAATAAATTTCTTCTCGAATTGTAAATATTTCTTAGTTGACCATTTTTAGGTTGATGAACTTTGTCCCTGTACTTAAAGCTACAGGCATGTTACGTAAAGTTTTGGTTCTTTTTATCGATTTTTCTTTGTCTTTTGCATTTTCAAGGTGAACGTGCTCTATCAATATGACAAAAGGGCAAAATTAGGGTTAATAACCCAAATTAAGAGGAAAATGAATGAAATTGATACATCTCGCATTACAACACTCAATGTATTTTTGTAGTTAAAAGTTCGTGCATTGTCCTTTCACATTCTCAAAAAATTATAATTATAGATATGAGTGTCTAATCCTTATATTCTTTAGATTTTTATAGATTTTAATTTGTTTTTAATTTTTTATTCATTTTTTTTTAATTATTATTACATATTTAAGTTCCAACTGTAATGCCCTCACCTAAGCCCAGTGGAGATTTTATCTTCAAAATAAATTATCAAATATGTATCTGTAAATTCAGTTTCAACTTTTATTTATTTTATTTTATTTAATTTTTTTTGTACTTTTTAATAAAACAACAAAACGCATTAGTTTTATTTTTTTTTTTTAATGATAAATAACTTATAGAATAAAAGTTAGAAACAGATATTATGGTGTTTGTTTACGAAGTCAAAATATTACTATTTTTTTATTTTTACAGCTGTAAATTTGGAAACAAAGTGACTGCATATTTGTGTAATCAGAAAATCTAAAAGATAAAGTAAACAACTGAAAGATACTTTTTAATTTACAATAATGATAAAAATGTATGTTTATGTTAAAGAAGTGCGATTTATAATAGGAAATTTAATCAGTTTGCGGTTCTAAATTTCACAAATAGATTAATTTTCTAGGATTTTGTGTTAGAAATATAAGAGAGTTTTGTTATATGTTTTTTTACGTGACATATAATACTGTCAAAGTTTCTATTTATGAACCGATAAGAAGGTCTCGTGCTATTCAAATTTGTGATATTTAAAGTTCGTAAAATATTCTGAAACAATTTATTACAATTACTGTATTGCAAATAATTATCGAGGCAGTAGTATGTAGAAATAATTACATTTTTAGGGATAAGTTCAGCCTTAGTACAATCACTAAGCTTATAATGTAAGAATAAGTTAACCTTAGTAGAAGCACTAAGATTTTTAAATTTAGAGAGTGAGCCTTAGTAGATGCACTAAGACACGATTTGTATATTTTTTGGTTTAAAACTTAGTAGTAACACTAAGTCTTGTCCAGCAATAAGAAAGTTTGACTTTGTTTTGCCTTAATTTCTTTATTTTCATTAGTCTTTTATACAATTTAATTGCTTACGTCTAAAACTAATAACAAGAATAAAAATAAAAAAGTAATTAAATAAAATTAACAATAATATAAACAAAAAACATACAATTCAGCACATTTGATCAAATCCTTATTGTAATAACTTAATATACAATTCAGCACTTTTGATGAATGCCTTATTGTAGAAAAACTTGACCTAGTTATTCCCAAAGGTGAATGACTGAATTTCTTGCAATTTGCATTTTCTGCAATTCAATGTTTTATATAAAAATCAAAAATCATTCAAAAGTATATATTTTTTTTTCTTTCTTTTGTTTTGTTTCGCAATTTAACAATTATATAAATATACTAACATTATACATACTAACATATATATATATATAATATATACTAACAAGCTTCATTCATTGAAAAAAAAATTATTAATCAAGAAAAAGCGTCTTTATTTGAATGTATATTTGATCCAAAGTCTCATCTCGACTTCCATTCTCATTACGATTTTTTTAAATTACAATTTTTACAATTTTCTTAGTTTTCGACGTAGAAATTGCTTTTCTGTACGTAACGGATTTTTCCGTTAAATGCTGGTGTTGTATTCTTAATTTTTATTGTACTACAATTACTTTTTTTCGTAATGTTTTAGTGTGAACATTTTTCGTATAAATTTAAAAAATAACAGGATGTGATTAAATTTTAAAGATTTAATAAATATTTTTAGTAGTTTATTATTAAGCCTAGGTCTTTATTTTATAAAAAAATTTAAAACTTTTTTTATTACATTTCAATATTTCGCCAAACCATTGGTTGGCATTTCCAGGCGAAATATTGAAAAATAATAAAAAAATAAAGTTTTAAAAATTTTTTATAAAATTAAGACCTAGGCTAAATAATAAACTACTAAAAAATATTAAAAAGGTCAAATAAATATAATTATTTGATTTAATCAATTTTTACAAATATTGAATAATTACTTTTTGAGAGCGTGTGTAAACTCTGAATTGTACATGCAATTAAAAATTGCTCAAACCTTCCTGCCATTTTATTTTAGCTTGTTCTTGCTTCTACTGAACCATTATATTCTAGCCTAAGCCCGAACTTTTCAATTGGTGACAAGAACCTAATCACATATGCAATAAATAGACAGAAACATGCTTCATATTGCTAAAAACTTAAATAAAAATGAAAAATAAAAAATGTGTATATAAAGGAAAGGCGGCTCCAAAACATCATGGGCCAGTTAATTCAACAAAAGCAAAATATTTTACAAAACTAAACTAAACAATCAGTTCGTTCTTAAGACTACATAAAGAAAAAGCTAGAGAAAAATAAAAATACAAAAACCCAGTGGATGTCAACAAAAAGTGTAATCAAGAGAAAAGAATACAACCTAAAAATTTAAAAGTTTTTGAAATGCAGTTTTCAATATCTCTACAAAAGCTTTTTAGATTTGTGGGCAAGAAAGTTAAGCAGAGAAACACACTCACACAAATTCATAAAATATAGGGCGGTGCTTTTTTCGTCTACCTTTCCAACACCAGATCCTCATCTAACAGCAACAGAATATCTCTTCGGACTTGATTGTGATTCGTCCTTAATTTTTAATCGTTTTATTTTAAAATATTTATTTTTGAAACAAATATATACAAGCAGATCATTTAAAATGTTACAAAGGTAATTTTTAAACAACCACGCAATAGAGAAAATACTGACCACGCAGTATCAAGTAAAGTAATGACAGTCTTTTTGCATTGTTCACGCACGCCTCAGTGTTTCTTTACTACGGCTAACAACCATTTTATCTTAGCAAATACGTAGAAATAAGAACGCAATGCTCTGAAAAGTTATTGTTCCAGAAGTCCATGTTTGATTGTATTCATGCAAGTAAAAGAACAAACAAAAAATACCAAGCAGCACTTATTGGGTGTGTTTTTCACTGTGTTGACTACTTTGATATGCATCCAATCATGTGAGTTGTTTTATTTTGCTTTTGCCTTCGGTTTTAATTTTAGTTTAATCTGTTGCTGTTGCCAAATTCTACATATGAGTTTCTGGGGATGACTGATAAAACTGATGATCGAGATGAAAAAAATGTCTCCTGCTAACCTTTTTTATTGACTTTATATTTTATTTCTTCTTTCGGTTGTAAAGATTTTAGCATTCGGAAATCGATATACCTACTTAGCTTTTGTGATCTTTAAAGGAGTACATTTGAAATTGTATGTACGAAAATACATGAGTTCGCTTCCGAAAACAACAAAAACAAAATCATGATGAGTTATGAATATTATTTTCCATTGCTGGACTATACGCAAAGATTGTCTATTTGTTCATTATATAAACTTAGACATCAGCGACATTTTTCGTTATAATAATATCCTGCTACATAAAGCTCATCTTAAAGACTCAAAGACTCAAAAAATAATAACCTCTCTCACTCTTAAAAATAAAGAACTCCATAACGTTTCAATATTTAATTACTTATCTGTCGGAAATGCTGAATCGTAAGAAGGAGACTGCTGCTGTTATTGACATATCCTGAATGAAATAAAACTTAAGCATTTCAGGACAAGAGCAAAAAAAGTTATGATTATTAATAAAGCCTTCTATTGAATGACTATGCGTCAATGAATTAACAATCTATGAAATGGTAGCTACGCTCGTAATGCAGAAAACATACAATCGAACCTGTACTTACATAAACAAGATATGGTGTGCAGTGAATGAATTTTTGAAATTATAATTAATCTACTTCAAGATAATGAAAATGTCTAATTAGCTTCTCTAGTTACTAGGATGTAACATTGAACTTTATGAAATAGATTATTTAGAATTGTGTTAATATTATTAAAACATTGCTATAGTTTAAATATTAAAATTTGATTATGGCTAATCATATTTCAAGTCTTTAAAGAGTCTGTTTTAAAACATTTTTTTTTGAATTGCAATCACAGTTCTCCTATGTCGTCAGGTATTGGATTTTTCCTTTATTTCATTTATTTTTTTTAACTCACATCAGCGTCTAACCACATTACTTTGGGATAATTGTTGGCAAACTATCTGTCAGAATGTTTTTCCTTCTGTTCCATCTTATAAAGGCCTTTTCACCGAATTCAACCGTTTTACATGTTTTTTTTTGCATTTTGCAAACACTTTTTTCTCTTTTTTGTGGAATGTTCATCATTTTGCTTTTTACATCTTGTCATTCTTATCTCCAGTTTTCTAGTCAATCGTTTTGTTCTTTGTATAATGTCCTGTAATGGCATATCAACTCCGCTGTCTTACGACTACTCCACTCCACTCCACTCCACTCGATTCATCTCGTTTTGAAACTGCAATAGCTTTGGGGCAATTAATGGATGAATACTTTAAGTGAGTGATGGAATGACACTTTTCTTGTGACAAAAACAAAACAAACAAAATTAACAAACATAAACCTTTTCAGCTATAGCTGCTGTTTTGTCGGTTTCAGTTCTTGTGTTGTTTCTGGTTTTCATCATTATGTATTTGTGTTGGTTAGGAGCACAGCATGGGAATTCATCCAGGTTTTGTGGCTGCAACTTTCAAGATTAATGGAAGTTAGTATTTAAATTGTATTTATGTTTTTAATGAGCCATAAATTGTCATAATTATTTAGAAGGAATTTTAAATATTGAAATATAAATATTTGCAGTTTTAAAAATCGTAGTAGTGACGTCGTTTTCACAAGATCTATAACAAATTGCGGTTTCATATTACACCTTGTGTGTCTTTCAGTAATTTTTAATAAAAATTCGTAAACTGGTTTCCGCGTTGATTTTAAAAATTTATATTTTTATTTCCAACATAAAAACTATTAAAAATAATCTACACAAATTGTGCTTGATTCGTTTAAATACAAACATTTCATGATATTTTCATAAAATATGAAATGAGTATGAAAGCATATGCATATGGTTATTTCGATATACATATATAGTTCATATAGTCCAGCAGTGAATTCCACCCGAATTTCTTGCAGAAAATTTAATATTCTTATATCATTAACTTAATCGATTGAACAAAAATCACATTCAATTAACAAAGCAAATAAATAATCGGAAGTTCTTGATGTTCTTGGCATGAAAATTGAATATGATGTTCGATCGACTAAGCACATTTTTCAGATTTCTAAAGAAGCTTCTTTCAAGTGCCTCGGTTATCTAAAACGGTGTTATAGATACTTCACTCTATCCGATCTTCGTACTATTTATATAATCTATATCCGTCCTAAAATGGAATACAACTCTCTTGTATGTGCCGGCGCACAATAGACCATTTTACGAGAAGGCGGTCAAAAATATATAACTTTTGAACGGATCGTAATTTTGATATGCGGTTTTTGTCTACTAGGTGAGATCATAGGCTTTCGTTTAAGGTATAAAAATGTGAAATCAACCGGTTAGAAAAATAGTTGTGATAGATTTAAAAATACAAAAGAGAAGATTCCAACTTTGCATTACACCTTGTCACTCACGGACAGACACCAAGGGATATAGATGAATGTATGACATTACTACATCCTAGCAAAAAAGGACGAAGACTAGACATTCTTAAAAACATGGAAATCTACAAAACAAGAACTTTCAACAATGACGTTATAAATGAACAGGTAAACACGACCTCAGACACAATTTTCACACCATTAAAACTACTCATGCAAACGGGCAAACGGAAGACACCCTTGGACGGACATATACACTTAGATAATAATAAAAGACGGAGGTATCGATAAATTCACTTTGCATACAAATGCCCAGTGGCTGGCATTCTGCTTACCTGAATAGATACGAACGTTACAACAGAACTGCCTGAACGCCAACACTGGCTCACCAGTACAAACTAAAACGCGGCTTGAGAATGATGCATTCGCATCGAAAGCGCTCGCCTTCGAGTACAAAGCAACCCGTTAGGACGGAAAATGGCAATAAGTTTTAGCTGATTTTTGGTACGAAAGTAAAGTATTAAAACTTATTTAAAGAGTTTGTTTTACATAAAGTCTTATATTTTGATTCACGTTTAGAACTTATTGAAAACTAAAATTTTGGGGGCTTTGGCCCCTGTGAAATTTTTTGTACGAAGCCAAAAGTTGGTTTTTTGAAACAATTTTAGTTAAAAATTAACTCATTAAGTAGCAAACATAAAAAATATAGTCATTGGTTCAAATTTATTTTAGATAAGTCCAAAATAAACACAAATACTACGAAGCTTGATTCCTTCAAACAAATATTTCATGATATTCTCACAAAATAGTTATTACAAAAATATTTATTAAAAAATAAACATTTTATGATATTCTCATAAAACATTCATTCAAATAAAAATATCTGAAATGTATTACTGCCGAGGAGAGCATGTTCATATTGCAATTTCACTATTGCTCAAGTAGCTCATCAGTGAATTGTACCCCAATATTGCATAGAAAAACCTAAGAGTCTTATATCCAAAACCAAACTAATTCTATGAGAATTTTCATAAAATCAACATATCATAGACAGCAAGACTGAAAAACACTTATACACAAACACAGCAAAACATATCAGAGCAACAAAAAACATTGTAGAAATTATTGAAAACTAGCTGTACGACTCGGCTTCGCTCAGAAACTATTTGCTAATGATATATATTTTATATGGAGTTAGAAAAAAAAACTTGGGTACAATGAAGAAACGACACGAATTTTTTTCAATTTATTGTTTTAATAGTTCTTAAGGTAATTCATTAAAAAATAAACAAACAAAAAAGGCTTACCTTTTATATAGTTTATTTTAAAGCTTGACAGTAAACAATATTTTTTGTTTTTCTGTTGGGAGAGATAATAAACAGCGCTGACTGTTTCCCAACGCTTAAGCATGTAACGTACAATTTCTCGTGGGGAAAAACAATAGGATTCCAGGTTTAACCCACACACTTTTAGCGATAGGCGAACGGGAAATTAGAGACGTTTAAACTTAAAAGGTAAATCGCTTGGTATGTTATGTATCCTTGGAGTAAGCAGCTCTTCACCTACAAACTTTCCTATAATTATTATTGCTAAATTTTTGCCACAGCGTTTTAATAACCAATCTAGTAACATCGCATAGTATTGGCTGATTCAGGTTACGTAACATGACTATTTCCGCTCCAACGTTAAGCTGGAAGTTGTGTGGTGGCATTCCCGGTAAGTTTAATACATTCAGGAACTCTACGGAGTAGTTAAAATTTGGATTTTTGAATTTATTTGATCAACGAATTTTTTTTTGCAGCAAAAATGGCTCTTTCACTTAACCAAAGTTAATCGCTATAATTTTGAGCATGAATGTATGTGAGCAGTTTTGCAATTAGTTCGTCTTTAGACGTTGTGAATTGGCAAAAGCCTATTGGAAAGGAAATCTGGCCTGTTGTAGATTGAGTCGGGTTTTTCCACTGCCAATGTCTAACAATATATAAGAATAGATAGATAAACCTAGACGTAGATAATCATTCAAATTTTAAGAAATGTTGACTGCTAACAAAATCGTTCGAAATTTAGCTTTTATTTTTTACTTTAGCAATAAAATTTTAGAACAAAAGAATTTTGACATTGGATTTTTCAGCATATAAGCGATATACATATGTATGTATCGTTAAAATTGCATCGAGTAGAAAATTATTTTTTAACTTCAAAGTGAAGTGTAATTGTCGGTGGCTTAATATTTTTAAGCCCTCACTATCCAATATCAAGGGTTTTCTTCTCTTATAAAAACTATTAATTTTTAAAATTATGTGAATCAAATCACACGAAAAATTTTAAAGCACGGATAATGTGCATACATACATATGTCCATATGTATGTAGAATATATATTCAAATTTTCACTTTTAGTATTATCCAACATGTCTAAATTAAATCACTGAACACTGTTTAGGAATTTTATAAAGTTTAAACGTAGGCTAAGTAAAAATGTTGAGAAGTGAAAACGATTTATTTATGTTTTCACTAACATGATTTAATACATAGTATATTGAAAAGTGAAAATAAGAACATCTATAAAAAATTAATACATTTTCTTAAGAACTCCTTTAATGTGTTAAAAACTTTAGTTCTTCGAGTTGCTCTTTAAATTTTCTCATGCGAAGAAAAATACTTCGAAATAAAGTCTAGTTATTGAAAACGTATCATGTTCGTTGGGCTCTCCTGGCAAATTCTGTAACATAAGCAAAGCTGATGTTTATTAAAACGTATGTATGTATATGTACATATGTAAGTCAATTTTTTATATATTTAATTATATGTTTTTCGTATAAATTTATTCACTTTAAGGAAAAAAATTTTAAAAATGAAACTTAAAATGCATATTTTACTAAATTGAAAACAAATTCGCCAAAGAATTTGAACTTTATTGAAAAACATGCAATCTATTTACATACATATGTACATGTGATTTGATTGCGAATTTTAATTGAAGTAAGATTTTTTCCCCAAAATTGTGACGGTGTTATCTCTAAAAAATATGGCAGCTATGTATAGTAATGAAATAAAAAAAATCTTCAAACATAAAGATACATTTTTGACTGTTGACATGTTAGAACAATGTTTGGTTTTGCCGAAGTTGAAGATGTTGCCTCTCTTTATTGGTCTTTTATTTTCTTTTCTTTTTGTTTTGTGTTTTTTTTTTAACTTGATCTGCGGGGTTTTTTAGCGTATGCTAAAAATGTATACGTGTGTTTGCAAGTATACAAACTCATTAGCATACAAACAACCATAAGCTTCGTCAAACCAGTTCGAACGAACATGTCGAGTCGTGAATAACTTATTTGTGTTTACAACAACAACAGAAGAAAATTAATAAATGAATCTTCTAAGTTTTCCGGAAAATTTTATAATTTTTTTTTCATACAAACCATCTCCTGAAAGTTTCGAATCGAATAAAACAAAAATCAGCCAACTCGTTCCAGCCGTTCTCACGCCAACTCATTACATACGTGGACCATTTCATTTTCTTATTATTATATGTATATAATATATATAGATATATATATATATATATATATATATATATATATATATATATATATATATATATATATATATATGTAGATAAAAAGCTTTTTTGTTGTTTCGAAATGTTTTGCTGTGTTTGTGTAGAAGTGTTTTTATTTTCTTATACTAACGGTTAACTCTACGCTATTATACAAAGTTTGCTTCGTTTAAAAATCTTATAAAGCAAAAAAGTTATAGATGTTTAAACATCAAAAATTTACTAAGAAATTTCTCATTTTAGCAAAATACTGAAAATGCTCATTTTGAATCACCCTGTTAAGTGTGATATAGTTAAAATAAAGTTTTAATTTTTTTGGCTCCCAAGGTATACTAGTATCTACTTTCGACTGTAGTTTAAAATTTTACAATTGGGGACCATAAAAAAATGACTTTTGGCCGCCTTCTCGTAAAATGGTCCACTGTGTGGCGCCCCAAAGTCTATTCTGGAATTGTGAGAAGTTGCTTGAAAATATCTATTAAACAATACTGGGAAGAGACTTTATTAGGATGTTTTCAAGACAAAAAAGTTTACTGACCGTAAGGTACGGGAGGTACGACAACAGATATTCGAGCAACGAAATAATAATATTATTTATTAACACTTGCACTTTTTGTATTTATTAAGACATATATGGGATGAAGGGATGTCCTGGATCTGGTTGTCTACAAATTTGTTATGTTTACAGTGCACTTTTGAATATTTTTAGCAGAACAGTTTGTGCAGAAGATATTATATTGCGCACTGTACGTATGTAACTGAAAGTTTCAATTGGAATGCTTTAACTGAATTTAAATTTTTAAAATATTAAAAAATATAACATATAAATATATAACCTATGTATAAATGTATATGTGTTGTGCAGTAACTTATTAAAGGCAAATTGAATTGATTATTGATTTAATTTTTGTTTTATTGAACAGATGTTTAATTGGTTTTACTTGAATGAATTTTGTTTTTTATTATTTTAATTCTAGATCTATTAATGCACTAAGTTTTCGAATAATTTGTTTCAATTTAAAGACAGCCTTTATTGACAAAATAGTTGATGGTTTTTACTTTATTATTCGTTTAACTTCATTTCTGTCGATGTTATTTGCTTCGAACGCAATTTTAATTTAATTTTAAATTAATTTGTGTGCTTTTCTTCTTTTTTTTGTCACTGATCTTACAATTTGATTATAAGGCAATAAATTAAATGCTTTCAATTGAATAATTGGCCGTCTAAACGCATGTGAGTGAGTGTGAATACCGACTACGATTACGACTGCGACTTAAGCGGCATTTGAAATTGATACTTACAGTAGAGAATGTTACTCATTTGTTCACTTTCATGAACTTGGGTTTTTTCATTTATATATTATTCCGGGGGCTTCAACGATTTTGTTGCTTTTAACGCAGCATTTTTTTGTTTTATTTTTATTTTGATCTATATTTTCCCACGCTGTTTACCGTTTTACATTCTTTTCTGTCTAAATAAATAAATTTTTTTTAAGATAATACTTTAAATAAATATAGATTTTCAGAATATATAAAACTTTTTATAACCTTTTAATTTTAATATTTTAAAATCCTTTAAATCTAGTTTATCCAATTAAAAGTAATATATTTGAGTATCAATTACTTTTCTTTTATTGTAACTAAACTAACTCAAAGTATGAGTTCGATAAACAGTTATAAAATAATAATAATGTTTTTAGTTAATTATATTTTTGGAATTGAAACTTAAAGAAATAATTATTTCATTTAACAAATCATGTTACATAATTTTTTATTGATTTTATTTCAACAATAAAATATATTTAATTTTCAAAATTTAATTTTATATTGCAATTTTTTTATATGTTTAGTCACTCAAGTCCAGGCGGTACTTTTGAAATTCATTTGTGAAATCGTATACACGTGGAGTGAAACAACATACGAAAATTAGTTTGTACTCGTAGTAATGTTTACTTTATTAATTTGCTTTTTCAGAAAGAAAAAAAGTTATACTGTTTGTATTTTTTGTTATCGTTTTTCCATGATGCTTTATCTATTATACCTGTTATTATAAATTTTAAAATATTTATCTCGTCTCATTTTTATTCTACTTCTCTTTCAATTAATGAAATCATTTTCTTTTTAGTCTCATTAACTCCACTTCTTTATTCTTGATTTTTCTGTATGCTGTATGTAAAATATTTAATTTGAAACACAACATAACTTGTGCGTATCTTGCGAATACCTAAGATAAGTATTTTTTAATAAAAGAACCTTAAGCTGATAAGAAAATTCCAGGCACTATTTATTTAGTTAGCTACTTTTATAAATGCTGATTGATTGATTTTAATAATCATATTTCTTATATTTCTTTCATAAGAGAAAAAAATGTTCTTTTACTATGTAATCAAATGCATTTAAGGAAGAAAGTACTAAAAGTGAAAATCATTGCACATAAATTCGCCGCTTATCCATCTATAAAGAAGGTATTACAAAATTATAAAAATTCGAACACATTAAGTAGGCAAAAAATTAAAAAAATTAAAACTTTAATTGTTCTCGATTTGTTAACAAATTTTCTGGATTTTAAGTGATTTTTTAATTTAGTTTATATGGACTGGATTCGGTTTGCGCGAAAAGTTCTTGAGCATGAAGTAAAATATCATGCCTATAATTTAATCATTTAATTATTATTAATATTTCCTTTTTGATCACATGTCTAACAACGATTTGAGTTAACAACAAGTAGGCGGTTCTAGTCCGTATTAAAACTTGCAGTCGAAACTATTACTTCCGTTTTCTCTTATTTATTGAGAGTTATTTTTATTATTCATTTTTTTATTATTATTTTTTAATGCTACAAAAGAAACTGACTAAACTTCAATAAAAATTACAACAAATATAAATAATAAATAAAAAATTAATAAACAAAGTCTACACGAAGAGAAAAATTGTTGTCGGTGAATTTGATTATCGTTTATTATTGTTTTTTGTGTTTGTTAAACTTTTTGATTTTAATTAAAGGCCTGTGATAATTTTTTTAGTTTTACATTTTATGTCCATATTATTTTCAAGTCTAAGAATCACGTTATTTTCAAATTATAATACAATTTACATATACATCGCAATAAATATTTATAGGGAATACATTCTTATGCTTAAATATAAATCGGCCTGTTAATATAAATAAAATTTTTTGATACAAAGTTGCTAGATTCATGGAAATGGAACTCGTTATAGATTAATATAGCCAGTGCGTAGAGCTCTTAGCAATCTTAACATATTAATAAATCCGTTTTTCGGATTTTTGCGCATTTCAACTCTGTAATTAAGAATAACATTTTTTAGGCAGTTTATTGATGCATGCGGGAGAGATTCGAAAAGTCAATCACTAGCCCATGCCAGGTGGACAACTGCGACAGCTTCGCATGCGTTTGTTTATTTAAAAAATAAATAAATAAATAAATAAATTTACACAATTTTTATTACAAACTTCTAATATTTATTAAATATTAAGTGCAAGTAACATATATGATTTGAAATTAGATAAGACGAGATAGCAGCAAGTGTGTAAATCAAAGAAGAGAAATTAAAAATACAAGTCCCAAGAAATATTTGATTTAGTAATGATCCTGAGAAAAAACTCATTTAAAACACATTGTGCTGTATTGTTACTCATAAAAAAATGCAGAAAACAAACATTTCCTGCAACATAATTTGATTCCAACACACTCTTACATATATTATTGATGATTAAAAAATGCTTAAATAAACCGATAATGTCTTTAATCGAAGTCAACCCGAAAAGTTGCCTAAAAGTCTGGAGGCTATGGCACATTATGGGACAATAACTTTGCCTAGAAAGTAAGATCGTGTGTGTAAGATATATTGTGTTTCAGAGGTCTGTCTGATTTACTATATGATTTACTATCTTTGTTGGTAGCCCTATAACAATTTTTAAGAAATATTGCAAAAAGCTTTAAGGGAAAATAAAGGAGTTTTTCAGCAAGAAAGTAGTAGTTTGTTTCATCAAAGTTTTTAATCAATTTTTGAAAAAATGACGGTTCTATTTCGTTAATCACATCACGGATTTTGAGTTTTAAATCTGAAGTCGATTCGATTGGCTCCGTATACACTTTGACCTTAACATAGCCACACAAATAATAATCCGGTAGTGTTAAATCACACGATTTGGGTGGCCACTTAACTGCTGATTGTCGTGAAATTATGCGTCCGGGAAATTTGGTTTGCACACCACATGCCAATGATACGCGCATCGTCAATAATGGGTCCAAATTCATATCTTAGCATCTCGTGATAGCGGGATCCATTGACCGTTATCGCATTTACAGCCTCATCTTCGAAAAGTACGGCCCAATTACGTCTACATAATATAGCGCACCATACAGTGACATGTTGAGCATGCAAAGGCTTTTCAATAATCGCTCTAGGATTTTCAGAAAAAGTCATTTCTTTCTAAAAAAGCAGCAGAGTGTTTTTGAATGAATTGAGCAAATCTACGGCAATGTGAATGGTTGGTCGGCTTCAATTCCTGCACCAGCTGAACCTTGTAAGGTTTCAAAGTCAAATCCTTACGCTAAATTCGCCATGTAGTGATTTTGGATAGACCCAATTGTTGAGAACGTCGAGGAATTAAAAATTTGGATCTGCTTCAACACTGTGGCTCACGGCTGCAATGTTTTCAGTTGAATGAGTCAGTCGAACACGCGTTGGTGTTCGCACATTTTTTAGCGAGCATGTCGACTCAAATTTACCGACCAAATTCTTAATGGCGGTCTTAGAAGGGCGATTATGTTGACTGAAGATATTAAGAATTTTACGAAATGTAGTTTTAACAGAACCACCATTTCCATATTGGATTTTAAGTAATCTAATGCGATTGTCAATGCATCTACTACGAATACGTCAAAAAACGAAATGATGGTGTTGCCACAATTGAAAAAAAAACTTCTTGTTGATATATGCGTAATCGGGTAAGGCATTAAGCAAGGGCGATCTATTCTAAATACTTATGCCAAAATAATGTTATAGACTATTATTAGAAATGAATTGTGGGCCTGTCCACGCTTTTGTACAGACAATATTGAGTTTTATGTGGTGCATCACAAGCACGTCATGATTAATGGGTTTCAAACATGCATACATACATACATATATAAATAAATACATTCATACATATATACATACATACATACATATATGCATAAAGAGCTATTGCAAAAATAATACAAAACAACATGAAATAAGAAACAGAAAAAGTGCTGCATATTAAGTGACAAACTACTGCAAAATAAAAAACAAATCATTGATTATTTTAACAAACAATCATCTGAGACACAAAGACAGTCAGTACAGATATACAGACATACAGAAAATGACACATGTACATGTAACACAGGAATATGCAATATCAGCAGAAGGAAAATCAAGCGTCATTGCAACAAAAACTCCAACAAACTCAAACAACCAATACAAAAATGCATAAATTATACTAAAGTGGACTGCAGAAGAAATGGAAGAGGTGATATGAGAGAAAAAAAAAACTAAAAATGCAAAACTCACGTAAACAGCAATTTCAATAAATGCAGATGGCGTCCAAGTGGAGTCTCCTTGGCATACAGGAGTAGAGAAAAAAGCTCATACGTATAACTTCAATGGCTGCCATAGGTTGTGACACAAAGCTGCATTGGCTATGTTTGGTTCTGACGATAACTAGAATTAATAATCATTTTTAAAGCAACGACTGTCATTGCCACAGTAGTTTTATGTGTTCATGCAGCATCACAAACAAAAAATAGCATGCATAACAACCAACTTATAATAATATGTTAGTTTTTTGCACCTTTCGATGTAAATGATGCTGAATAAATAAATACCTGCATTATCGTCCCCACCAATCCGCTGCTAGAAAGCCTTTATGTATTTGTATCCGCTGACTGTATGTGTATTGAAAGCAGTGAAATAAAAAGTTGATTGATTGGTTGACTGGTCTGGCTGTTTAAAGATCCGGAGGCAGTTAAAAATGAATGGCGAGACTTGCAACATTTTTGTGCTTGATTTTGCATCTAGAAAATCAGACATGCAAAAACACATGCCGACTTTGTGGCATGTATTTGAGAATGTATAAATAAAATTGTTTTTGTGGAGACTTTAGGTTTCTTGTGTTTCTTTTTGTTTTTGTTTCTGTTTTGCTTGTTTTTCAGCTTTTATTTGTATTTTTTTCTCCTTATGGATTTTTGCATGTTTACGCCATATTTTATTCTAAAGTTTTTTGGATTTGATTTCAGTTAAAAGCTAATGTAGTGTGAACAAAAATGGGCCATTGGAGACATTAAGGATATGTCTCAAAATATAAAAAAAGAGTTTGAAAGTTTAAGCATTTATTTTCGGCAACCGAAAATGCACGTTATATCATATTGTAAGCTTTTCAATTCAGAATGTCTTTAGAATGTTAAATCCTTTTGATGAGTTTTTCGCAAATGGTTCTGTCCAGTTGTAATTCTATTTTGTGCAGTGGAAACTTTAGGTTTATTGTTTCACGGTCATATTTTTTTCCGTAGGTGTAATGTGTGTGGAGCAATAGCACTGTACAAAGAGGAGAATTCCTCCCTGTAACCTGTATTGCTTCCTAAACGGTTTTTAAATGGTTCATAACGAAATAATCTGGGAATGAAAAAATCGAAGTGTTAGTAAAAATATTATTATTATTATTACCTATAGCTATTAAAAGAGTACAAAAGAACCCTAAGTTATGGTTATGTATAATGAAAAAAAGAGTGTTATGTATTATGTGTATGTATTGTAGAATTTCTTAACTTCTCAGCTATTTGAATGAAACAATATGAATTGTAAAAGGCAGTATACACTTTTCGAAATTGTGTTTTGATGTACGGTGCTCTATTTTGGGATATTACTAAAGCAGGCAATTGAAGCAATATAATGCTGTTTTTACAATGTTAAATTCTTTTGAAATGGCTCTGCCCAGTTGTAATTCTATTTTATACAGTGTATGCTTCTTCTTGCTGCCCGTTCACACAGGTTAAGATATCCTTTGTAATATTGAACATTCTAATCTTAATGCACCTCATCTAATCTAGCTAAAAGCCCTGCTCCCTTTAACTAAAAATATTTTCAAAATATGAAACATTGATATTTAAGACTGACATTTGATTTTTTGAAAATTAATATGTCAAGAAGGTTTATTTCAACATTAACTACTTCAGAAGAAGACTTACAATCTCTTCTTTAAAAATAATATACTTAGATGAGAAAACAGCGATAGAACTTATTCAATTCTTTAAATTATGTTTTTTAATAAAATTAAAAATACTTTACAAAAAAAAAGTAAATCCAATTATATCGTAAACTACATTGTATCCATTGCACCACAAAACATTAAACGGGTTTGAACTACCAAAAAACCATAGTCTGGCGTCGTTATCATTTCGCCTTGTGCCTGGTGTGCCTGTTTCTTTTAAATTGTGGTTTCAAATTTTACTTCTATAAAGTCGCTTTTTATTAGCAATGAAGGGTGAGAGTATAACTTCGCCCATTTTTAATCGCATTACACGCTTTGTTTGCAGGCGCCCCTAGTATCTTAATAGATGTCCAAACATTTGAAATCAATTTGAAACAAAACTGTACAAATGAATGACAAATACAAAAATGTTAAATGATCACCTACGACGCGTGCCTTTAAGCAATTTCTAATAAATTAATTTCCAATGGATATCTATTTATTGCTTTTTGCTATTTGTTTTTAATGCAGCATTTAACGTGAGAACAAATAATAAAATAATTCTGAAGAGACGAATGAAAATCTATCCTCCATTAGCAGATATGTTTTGATGACATTTTTTAGTTAAACATATTTTTATTGCAATCTGAGACATAAATTTTCCTGAAAATTCTTAAATATTAATGGAACTCCCTAAAGAACACCATTATTTAATAAATAATTGGGCACTAATTAACTAGGAACGTAAAAACTATCTAGCTCTCTATTACAATAGTATTAAATAATGGCAAGACGTCAAGGGATACTTTTTTTTTATTTTAAAACGAATATTGTATTTATTAAACAAATGTTTGTTACAAAAATGGTTAAGCCAAAAAAATTTAAATGAGTCTTAAAAGCAAATGCTTTATTTACTTTTCTTAAAGAAAGCTCATTGTTCTGTTTTTACATGTTATAACATTATATCAATTGTAAATCAAATTTAAGAAAACCGACTCCGTTGCAAATTCTAACTAAACAAATAAAAAGGTTTTTAAGCGTGAGCGCGTGCATTAACATCATAACAATTTTTTTAAACAGACGATACCAAAAAGATGCAACCAAAACAAAAAAATATTAATTGTTGTTGTCAATACTTTTATCATAAGCTGAAAGAAGTCTTTTGACTTTTTCACTTCACTTCTTCGCACAACTTTAATATTGGCTGTGTAAAACTTCTTTAAGATAACAGTAGCAGTAAGAGTTTGGTGAAAAAAAATCTGATTGTAAGTAAAGTAACGACTTGCTTTAATCAGATACGTGATCTTAAGAATTTTTATCGTAAAAGATCTTTAGCTTGAAAAAAGCTTTAGGTTTTATAGATTTTAATGTAGACGCTTCTTCTACTATAGATTTCAAGCTGATGTCGTTTAAGTTGCGAGAATAAGATTTTTTTTCTTACTGATTGCATGGATAACCTCCACTTTTTTGTTTCTTTACGATTATTAGAGATTTTGTTTTTTTTTCTTTTGCGAACAAAGTGGTAATAATGTTGATAAAAATTAAAAATAACTGACAATAAGATAAAAATCGTTCTGATGTAAATTATGGAATTTATAAAAACTAAAAATAAACCTCCCATGTATTAGAGCGATTTAAAATAAAACTTGTTTTCTCATTATCCATATTTGGTTTTGGCAACACTTATAATATATATATATATACATTATGTCTCTGATCGCTTAAGCTTTATTCAAATTTTTAGAAACTATGAAAATCGTTAACCCTTTGCCAAAAACAACCTTTTTATTTTTTCATGCATTCTTTTTTGCATATGTGTCGACACAATAGATGCATATACTAATATAACAAAAGTTATAAATAAGAATAAAATTAAGTATTGGCCAAACTTTAAATTGTTTAAAAGCAGTCCATGGCAACTGTTAAGAAATATTAATGCGTGAGTTTGTAAGTCAGAAGATGAAATTTTTTATTAAAAAATGTCTGTTGTCTTATATAATAAAATGAATAAAACTAGAGCACATTTTATTTTACAACATATGCGTTTTTGTTATTTTCAACATTTTAGCAAAGATGCCTTTATTTCTTATTCCACATCTACACTAATTAGTGCTTGTCGCTTAAATTAAGCAACTAAATGCAAAAACATTGACTCACTAGATCTTATACTCCTTTTACACGACGTATCTTTGATATCTGAACTTTCAATTTTGTGACTCATTTACAACTTCGCATGTCTGTCAAAATTGTTTGCAAAGATTTATATTTTTGCTTATAGATCGAAAAAACGCATGATGTAAAACCTGCATTTGTAATATTGCTCACTCTAATCTAAATGAATAACGAATCTAAGATAAATGTGTTTACGTCATAAAAAATTACCTTTTGACTAGACATTTGCTTACATTAGATGACAGCTAGGATAGCCAAATTGTGTCCAATACATTAAAGTTTCGTTAACAAAAATAAATTTTAAGTTTAATTTTCAACATACAATTATTATAGTTATTTGACCTTTTTATTATTTTATAAGTAATACATAAATTAAGCACTAGATATTTATAAAAAAAATTAAGTTAATCTTAATTTTTTATTTTAGTTCTCGATATTTCCCAAACCATTGGTTGGCATCTTTAGAAAAAGAAAAAAATGTATAAACAATTTATCAAATTAATCAATAAATGAAAAAATTGTTGACAAACAAATTCAAAATAATCAAAAATTTATCAAAAAACAAAAAAAAAAAAAACAATAAAAACTACAAATTGAAAAACTATTAAACTATTTATACATGCATACATTTTTCTAACATTAAAATTTTTTTCAAATAAAAATAATTTTGAAAATAACAAATTTACAAAGCAAAATTATTTTACACATTTATTCAAACATAAATAACATTTAATGATCAAACATTATTATTATTAATGTTATATAGGTGCAGAGTTGTTTTTCTTATAATTTTTTGCAACATTCTCCGTATCTGCTTTAAAGTTTATTCTTTTTGTTAATGGTACGCTAATTATTTGTAACATTTCTAGCATTTACCGACGTTTATAATTTTTTCTAAATTTAAAATTGAAACATTTTCAATGTGAAGATACAGAGATAATCTCTATATTTTTAATCTGACTTATGTCTTGCTATTCTAGTTTTCAATTTAATTTTTGTTGTGCCTACATAAACTCTATTTCAATTCTCCTTATCATTACCGTTTCAAGGAATTTTTTACACTATATTAGACACATTTAATTTTTGAATTTTTTTTAGTTTTTTGTTTAATTTTATGTTAAAAAAAATATAATATAAAATATGTTTTTATTTTAATAAAATATTAATGACTTAGCTTATACACTTTAGCATCCATGCTTTAAAATATAAAACAGATTAGTACAACATTAATATTTGTATTCGTGAAACGTATTGATTCGTGAAGCGTATTGATTCCGGAAACGTATTGATTCGTTATAGGAGATCGATGGGTGGCTTTGATATATTACATTTCACGGATATGACTCTACATTTGTTTTTTATTACTGAGCTCAATTTAACGGTATAAAAAATCGGCCATCTTTTTAATATTCCGCTGGACCAAGTTTTAAAGAGGCGGATAGAATACTCCTTTTAAATCAAAACAGTCGCTTAGTGGTGATTTAAGTAATAACAATTAGACAAACAATCATAGGCATTAATTATGCAATATATGCATAAATAATAAGATAAGTGAAAAATCACATACACACATACATACATACATACATACATACATACATATGACCTTTGCCGTCATATTTGCTGCATTTATATTTACGAACATGCTATAATTTGTATTGATATTTGCTTATGTACAATATCTCTATCTAATTAAATTTGTTAGCAAGTTAAAAAAAAACCCAAAAGAAATCATTTAGTTAGAAATGACATTAATCTTATGTTAGATGTCAAAAATAAAAAATGATTTTCCTTCCGTCAGGAAGCTAAAATTGCAAGGATGTTATTTTTATCAGTACTGGAAAAGTCAGGTCGATTCCGTATTATCTAATTTCAACAAACTCATCCTGCTGTTCTTCAGATTTTTCTGTTGTGTCTACTTGCTCGCCTATAATGCCTGCATCTGCGTTACATTCGCAGATAGCTTGTGTTAAAAGATTCTCAACCTCTTTTGTTCCCATCTCTTATTTCAAATTTAATATTTTTAAATCAATTTCGTAAATAAGTGCATTTAAAAATGAGAGGATAAAAAACAAACCATACCAAATAAAAAGGATGTGTGTCAAATAATTCAGTTAAAAGTTCCTCAATTTCCTTTCATATTAAATGCTGAGCAAACAGACATTTTATAAGCCATTTATTACAAGTAAAAAATATATCTTTTGTGCATATGCTTGTGCAATATACATAGTTTGTTTTGAATTGCTTTTAAAATTGAGTTTTATTTAATTTCTAATATTGCTGCTATTAAATAAGTTTTCAATTATTGATAATTTCATATGCTCCTGTGGTTTCAACACCTGTTCCAACGTAATTTCTATGTCATATTTAATAATGCAATAACCACATTCACCGGCATAAAGCGAAAACTATTATATTAATTTCCAATTCATAAGAAAAACTGAAGCCAGAGACGTACTAAGTAAATTACGTCATATATACATGCATACATCCATACATACCATGAACAAGCAATGTATTAATTTTACATATTTAATACAGTGATAAGTTTTTATCAACAACTTCAATAATTCAAAAGCCCTTCGATAACCAAACATACACAAGACACTGACTAGCGAACCAAATCTATTTCAACTGTCAAGAAACATATTAACTAACTCAGTATCAGCGAGAGTCATTATTATTATTAAAAATTATTGATATCGTGCTGGCATTATATTTTCGTTTTATTTTCATAACATCAAAAAACAAATCAGGTGTTATATGGATAACATACTCCTATTACTATTTACTACTTTTTTCGTTTGTAATATACACTGATGTGCAAAACAATAGACGACAATAGAAGAAAATGTTCCTACTGTAACACTTCTAAAAATTAAATTCGGGCTTGAAAATTATTGCCGTTTATTTTTGCAGTTGGCATTCATTAGTTTCCCGTAAGAAGCTTGTAATGAAGATGGTGCAAAATAATAGAACAGTCGAAACAAAATCAATTTTTGGATTTGATCATATGACAATTTTACGAATATTACGATACGAGTTGATCAATATGGTAACCGATGTTGTTTTTTCATAATGAGCCGTACCGGTACTTTATTGTTATGAAGAACTCTAATTTTCAAAAACTGAAGTAACACTATTGCAGAAACCCGCACAAAATTCCGAAAAACAACATCACTTGCAGATTGACTACAAAGACTATTTGTAAAGAAGCAATCATTTTTAACATCAGACGTTGATTCTGAAGATTTTTGTTGCATATGTGGGTAATACTTCAGCTTCCCAAACAAAACTTCTAGAAATAAATTGTACAGTGAAACTTCCATCACGTACTCTTTGAAAAAGAAATATATACTAAAAGCGGAAAAATGATGCTGAGCATCCTCAAAATAAATTAAAAAAAAAAATCGTAATTCAATGTCACTATAGATAAATAAATTTTATTGTCCCAATTATTCCTATAATTGTTTTTCGAAAAAAAATTCATCTCTCATAATTTTTATGAACAAATTTCATTAGTCATAATTTTTTTATAAAAAGTTTTCATCAGTCGTCCTTCCATTAATCTTGATTTTTCTATACAGCAAGGTGGAAGTTAGTTAGGAATGTTATCAAAAGATTCAAATATGCAAATGATAATTCGAAATTTCAAATTAAATTCGTATATTCCTGACGTAACATTATGTTCGAGAATATTGTTATAAATTTTTCTATTTTTCATTTCTTTATATATTTAGCAGTGGAATCATAAGTAAGAGAATTTATTTCATATCTGTAATATTTTTTACATTTAACATATTCCTGCTTTGCGTCTTAATCTAATTTTATAGAAACATTAATGAATTAAGATTATGCAATCGAGCACTTATCTACAGATGCTTGAGCTAAGTAATTATGATACTAATATTGTTTAAACAATGACATGCGAAACGGGGTTTGACGCCTGACTAAAACTTAGAACTTGCGCACTCACTCTCCAGTTATTAATATCATTTTATTGTAAATTTGTACCATTGCGAATGTTACACATTTTAAAACTAATATTTCTTTTACGATCCTAGTGTAATTAATAAAAAAAATTGCTTCTTGTTAGTTAACCGTATTTTTGTCTTGTGAACAACTTCCCAGACCGTTTTTTCTAATTTATGCAATTTAAGAACAGAACAGAAGTATATGTGAGTGTGTCCATGCTCAGAAGCTTGGTCTTAAAAGAACAACTTTGGTCACAATATTGCACAAGGATTTGCATTTGTTTCCATATAAGATTCATTTACGCCGCCGTACATGTGCTAATAGGATATTACATTTAATGAAACATTATAAACTAACAAACAAACCCTGCCGGCAGACACCCTATAGATGTGCATATTGTTTTAAGCACTTCTTGAACATGTAATAAACATATCTGTTTGCAAAATGAATAAAGATATGAGGTAAGCTTAGGCATATCCGTACCGCTGTAAAGTAGTTACCAAAACCTTTATGTTTTTATATTTTTAATAAAAATTAACTATGAAGTCTATGTAGCATTAAAGAAAGTAGACGTACTTTTTTGTCTTACTATCTTACTTAAAGAAACTAATTTATAAAAATATACTTTCGCAGCAATAGAATTTGCATGGCTGAAATTAAAGCAAAAGAGAAATTTTTAAAATCAACTTTCGTATAACGAAATAAAGCTGCGGAGAAATATCTTTTATTTATTAATTTGTTTTTTTGTATAATTGATGTTTAAATAATATTCAAAATATAGTCGAATAAATACACGAGCGTATAAAAGAAGATGTTGTATACGGTGATAATCTTATTCACGAAGCTGTTGCAACTTGTGTGTGATGGTCTGGGGCGCCACTTGTTCAGAGGGAGTTAGTTGGAGTGCAGTCAGGCAAAAAAAATATTCATTTCATTTTTTTTTCATTTTAACTCCACCTCCAATGAACTGAATAACAGCGATAGCAAGGAAGCGAGTGTATATTTTGTATATTTAAAATGACTTCTTTCCTTCCATTCTTGTTAAATTATTTTCTGCTGCAACTATAAATTAAATCTTTGCATATTGTTGTATAAATTAAATTTGTTTACAACTCAACCACGCCTTTTTCCATTCGTGTTTAGCATATTTACGCCCTCTGAATTTTAGCAAATTTAAAAAAAAAAATATTTGAACATTGGCGTCTTTTGCCAACCAAATGTCATCATCATAATCATCGCCATCATCATCCCCATTGCTCTCGTTTGCTGGTTAATTATAGTTTATGGTATTTTTATAAAATGGAAAATCTTTTGATGCTAACATGTACGACTGGGAACATTCAGATGTATTTTTTATGGCATTGTAACTATAATTGCGATCAACTTTAGCTGTTGTCATTTATTGTTTGTAGAAGATCGCTGTCTGTCTACAGGTAGTTCCAGTGTGTTGTCTCAAATTAATTGTCGGTTGCATTTGGCATTTTGCGATTTCAATAAATCAATTCGCCAAAAGGGATTTTTTAAATTAAAGAACAAAAACAAAAAACAAAAAAAAAAAAACACAACGGCAACGGCTGTGTTGCAAAATAATTGTACGATATGTTAAATATTCGAAAATGTGGTCATCGAAAATGTGAACGTTGTGTTGAATAAGTACAAAATAACTAAAAAAGGGCACAGGAAAAATGACTAATATTTGACATTTACTTAAATAACTAATAATTTTAAAACCTTACGATTCCATAATAAATAAAATAGCAATAAATCTGCTTGGTTTTTAACTCTTTCCAGATTAATGCAACAAAAAGTCATTTTTTATTCAGTTTTAAAAATCGAACTTCAGAATGTTCATCACTTTACACCAAATTTAAAAAAAGTGCCTTTTGAAGAAGAAGTTTTAGTATGAATATTTTATATTTAATGGATTTTTAATTCTTACTTTAATGTCTACTTGCATTTAGGACTCGCATTTTCTCCAAATGTAAGCGTAAAAATCCATATTTAATTCTTTATTGAGGACATTTGCAGGGGAAATTTAATTTTTATTTCTAAACGCAAACGCTGAACAAGCTCTTCTTAAATGTGGTTATGGTATCTATGACGAGTTGATTTAAACATCCGATAAAATAGCCAAAGGAATTTTCTTTACTAATAATGATCGATCAATTTCAGTAATTTTATTTAAAAATATCATTTACGTGTGTTAAAGCGCTTTTGACGATCATGATAATTTAGTCGCATAAAAAATTAGTTCAACATGATTCATATTTTTATTATCTCTACTAATATGACATATGATAATACTTAACTTTTTGTAGATGAGTTCTTGGAATCGGTTGTAAGAAAACTCTGGAAACCAGACACAATAATGATAAATAATTTTTTTCACAACCCTGCCACAGGTTTAATCGATTGTGTAGATGCACTACATGCTATGAAATTTAATCGTTCTAGATCGCTAAGAAATAATAATTATTTTTTCAAGAAAGCTATTCACATAGGGTGTTCTATGCTATGAATAAAGTTTTAAATATATCCATGATATTGTATAACAAATATTCTAAAGATTTTGATATAAATACAAAAATAAATTAATTCAAAAATGTTTTAATTTATTTAAACATACAAAAACAAACTTTTTTCCGACTTTATTGTTCAAATTTTAAACTTCTGAACTTTTTTACTGTATTGACATGAACTTCTATTATTCAGTTGACCATGACCAAGCAAAATCTTGAAAATGAAGCTTTTTTGTGTTTCAAATAAAAGCGGCCGCCTTTTGATTTTTTTGCACAGAGTCACACTACATGCTGTAGTAAAAGATGTTTAAGAGAAGAAAAAAAAAGAGAAGAATTGTCAAAAAATCTCTGTGTCTCGATGCACATCCATCAATTTCTGAAGCTTCGTCATCATAAACTAGAATCACAATCTTTTCGAATCAAGACAATACAGCAGATAACAGAGTTAGTAAAAGTAATCAGTCGTTGACTGAAAGCATGTTTAACAGAAACAGCAGCATAAGTAGCTAAATTTTAAATCTTTAGTAAACCAATAAGAAGCGGAAAACATCATTGTCATTCATATGTTAAAAAGAATAAAATCAAAACTTGGCCAATACACTGAATGCGTTCTTTTTCCAAACAGTAGCTAGACTAGAAATTATTCAGGCAAGACATACACTTTGTAAAGCTTTTGTTCGAGAGAATAAAACTCGTCATTATTATGCTACCAGGATGTGCATGCGAACACTTACACACACTTAAACCTCGAAGTTAATGATGATCGTCATGGCGATGACGTATAAAAATGATGATTTGTTTTTAAATTTGCTACTTTTGTTTTAGCTTCTTTCCGTCTTTTAAATTATTTTTGCTGCCAACATACACATTTAAATAGTTATGCCGGCGGCGAGGATCAAATGAAATGCCTCTGCTGCAGCAGATACCTCTACTTTAAATCACAAAAAAATTTGAAACTTTTTGTTTAAGTTTTGGTTCATAACACGAAAATCTTTAGCACACAGTTGTTTTTATTCCATGCAACAAGCAAAGCAAGTTTCTCTTTCCTCATTTGCGTTGGAGTTTGTCTTGAACGGGATCTTGTTGCATGATATTGTCATCTTTTCATCGAGTCGTACGGAAAAAAGAATTCTTTTCGTCAAAAATTTTACAATAACAACAAAAGGATAACATTTCGTGTATGGAAATACAGTAGCAAAATCTAAATCACAAACGGCCCTGTGTGCAGTAAGGATTCAAATACCAATTGAAGATTTTACTACAAAAATAAATTTAAAAACAAAAAAAAAAAAAAACAAAAAAAAACGAATAACTGAATTGCCAAGTTTTTTTTTTGAAAAGAAAAATGTCATAAAACTCTCAGTGTTGGTTGTTTCGACAAAAGCCTTGAATATATACAATATCCACGCAAAGCATATAAATTTGTTACGTAAATTTGATGTAATGTCCTAATCGGAATAATCTTTTCCAATATCAGTTCAAATAAAAATGAGGGAAACATTGGTGCATGCCAACATTTACAGCTTTACCTGACTTTCGAAAATAAGAATCATTATTAAGTTTTAAAAAATGTAGGAAACAAATACACCGCCATCCTATTTGGTTGCATTGAATTGATAAATAGTTGCTAATTACAATAGTTGCTAGTCAATTAATAAGAACGTGATAAAATTCTCCTTTAAGGAAAATTTTCGGTATACAATTTGTATAAACACAAACACACAAATTAATTTTTTTAAGAGGAAAAATAATTTTACGAAATTTCAGGAAAGACTAAATGCAAAATTGCATAGATCGTAAAAAGCATTTATGTAGCTCTGCATGAGTTCAAAAACTCTTCTTTGCTTATAAAGGGTGGTGTAGAAAAATGCACAATATGTTGTCATAAGGAATGAATATGTTTTCATTGTTTTTATTAATGAAAAACTAAAGAAAATATCTCTAAATACAGGTCATAAGCATAGCAAGCTTTAACATCATAACCCCAGTTATATGTGGTTTTAAATATAAACGTCAAAAACGAAAAACACATGCCTTAAGATCATCGTGTGAGTTGCTTCTTATTTGATTCAGCTGCAATATTGTATATGCTTTAGATTGTATAATAATAAAATAATAATGTTGCGCATAATAAGCATAACCTAATAGCAATAGGGGGAATAACAATTCGGATAATAGTTAAATAGTTAATAATAATATTAAATCAATTTTACTTTTCCAATTTAAAATAATATATTTTAAGTTTTATTTCCTGAAGGCAAATTATTTAATTATTTATTTAAGTTCCCTACCGGTAGCAGATTACTTTTTTGTATGTACAAAAGAACTTATTTAAATATCTGAGTAGTTTGACTTCAAGTGAAATATGTGCAAATATGAAGGAATATATTTTCGAATGCATTCAAAAAGTGGCAACTCTTTCTGAATCAATCATCAATCGCATTGATTCCAATAAATACGAGAAATGATGGTAACGTATTTGCTTTTTACGCATTTTCAGTCTTTTTCTTCTTCTTGTCATTCGTATTGATGAAATGCCAATCTCTTGATCCAATGCTGATGATGATGTGTTTGTTCTTAATGCTAATAGACATGACTATTGAATTTGATCGTTTTCGAGCACAACAAACACAAAAACAAAACATAATTATAAATAAATTAAATAAAGAAGGACAAAATTTTGCGTAGTTTCTTGATATTTCTGCTGAAAGTCGGCAGATTTGAATAGTGTTGTCATCCTCTCCAAGTTCTTGCAAAGTTTATACTTTTTTGTAGTTTTAAAGAATTAAAATTAAAATTTGTCTGCCATAGTTTTTTTTAATGCACGAGATTCAATTCAATTTACATTAAATGTTTTTTATACAGAAATTGCTGTTGTATAATTTTTTATAAATTATATTTAAAAGGCTTGAGAATTTCAAGCCGTTATCTCTTCAATTCCTTTAAAAATCGAGTCACAGAAGAACGTGGTTGTGCATGGGAACTATTTGTTTTTTCTGTCTTCTGTCTGTCCATTCGTTAAAAAATAAAATCATAAATTCCAAACATGTTGCAGAATAGATAAATATGTTTTACAAATATTTTTGCGCTTTCGTAAAATTTTCTTACTTAATAGAAAAAGTCATTAAGGAGTAAAAGTAGAAGTAATATCGTCAAGAAAAAGTTATAATTAGTATTGTATGATGTGTGTGTGTGTGTGTGTAGCAAGAGAAAATTCAAAAACACAAAGCGTGTGCCACCGCTGTGTGTGCTGTGCAACGTTGTAATGAAGCTTTATTATTATTATTATTTATTTTTGCATTCAAATGGCAGCTCGAACCCATTAAAATGATAAAATGTTCTTGCAGCAGTTTGGAATAATTAAATATGTTGGAAACTGTTTAGTAAATTAAGGAGGTATAGTATTTATGTTATCTTTAAGAAAATTAGGCCGGCAAAAACTAATTTTCGAAAAACATAAAGACAGACATACATACATACATACATAATTTAATCACTCTCTACTTTAGAAAAGCTTTGCAAATAAAATCATCAACTAAAAGTACTATATGCATCCAGAAGATGCTGAAATATTATATCTACTTGCAAACATATGATTTCTCAATAAATTTTCATTTTTGTATTTTGAGTTGATCCTCGAGTTACAAAAATCATTTACTAATGTATCTGATATATACTTACATAGATGCTCAAGTTCCGCAAATTTATAAACTGCATCAGTCCGTAAATGGTGTTTGCAGCCACAAAACATATAGATAGAAAAAACAATTAATTTAGGTGATGAGTTAATAATTATAGCCACCCCTTTAATTGCAATCTAGTTTCTATTAACTTAAAGACATTTTGTTTGCTTCTACAGATAGTGATGATGTTGCAACCGCTCCTGCTTAAATTTTTTTATTTTGCTTTTGCTTTTTTTTGCAACAATCTATAAAAGATCTTAACAATTTCAATTACTAACTAAGTATATAGTTACTTTATAACCAAATTTCTAAAATATTTTCGCAGAGTTTAGTTGCTTTTTATTATTGGTTTTTTTAAAGCAACGTAAAGTACCCTGAAAGAATATTGATAAATTGGGCGTTGAAAAAGGCGTATTTTACCACCGCCACAGCAACACAAACGTCAAATGTATAATTTACTACAGAGTTAAAAACATGTTTCAAACACCTTCAATACTCATAGAAAAAACTTTTATAAAAATACTATGACAATTCTTCTACAAGTTATTAGTTTTTTGTTTTGTTTTGTTTTGTTTTTATATTAAACCCCACCTCGTAAACTGCAAACCAATTCAAAGCTTCAACACACGGGTATTAGATAAACAAATATGATTTTGGTTATTTTAATAATACTATGACAATTTCAAAATGAAAGTATATTAATATCATTACTTTTATTATTAAGTTTATATATTTTATATATTTCTTGAATATTCGTATTTAATCGAGAAATTTTTATATTAAAAATGTTCAAGTCCTCGATGTTGTTTGCAGAATAAAATTCAATAAATTAATAAATCTAAATGGTTAATATGTATATATTTAAAAATGTGTTATTAATTATTATTAGTCTAAAACATAAAACTCTTTATAATGAGTGACAAAGAAGCCCACAAAAGTAATAAACGTTAAGAGCACGGCAGGGATGGAGCTGTGCTGATGCAACGCATTCTGTAGCAATTGATAAATTGAGAGCGAGTAGGGTTTGTGGATATTTTCGTATTTAAAGTGGGAGGAAAGGCATTTTTAAAGAATTTATTTCGCATACGAATTGTTCGACTGAGAAACATTAATAAGCATAAATAGATGGATGGGCTTTTAACGAAGAATCTGTATTGAATAAAAAATAAATACTAAACTACCAGCGATGAGCTTCTCCTCTCTCGCCATCAGGCAGTTAAAAAACTCCAAAATAGTCTTTGAGCCAGCTTGGTGGTGTAAATTGTAAGAAGATAAGATTGAGTGAAGTGGTCATGTCATTTAATTGTTAATTATGTAGAACAGTTAAAAACTGACTTGCATGCTGGAGATGTTAGAGATATAAAAAGTTAATTTTTAATTGCTGATGATCACTCATTGCAACAAGCTTAGCGTGGCTACTTTAACGCATTTTTTAATAAATGTCTTTTCTAATTTGCATTTTTTTTTCTTTCAAATTTATATGAATGCGTTTGTCACATGGTTTGGGTTCCTTTTCAGTATATTGATTTTCGATGCATGAAAAAACCATTCTTTACCCCTAATACTCTTGATATATACATTTTTAATATAATATATTATAGATCTGTTGCTAAGTTTGCAACAAAAAAAAGCCTAATTGCTATTTGTTATTAACTTTTAAGTTTATCATGTTAGTTTTTGTAACAATTCAATAATTTATTTTATTAAGACTTTTGACTACAAGTAAGCAGTTAATTTTGAGATCAAATTGGTGGGTAGCAACTGCTGGGTGTTTTCGTTTCTTATAAGCTAACGCCAAGTATATAATTGATAATAAACAAGTCTGGTCTACCTGTCAGTTCAGTCGCATTATTAAACGACGGTTAACTAAACTGACAAGTGTCGTAATATCATTGCGGTCTAAATTATGTACATTACAAACTAACGTATGATGGCTTTAATAATGTTGAGAACAAATGAACTTATAGTCACAAATTTCTAACTCAATTCCTGAACGGTTATTTAAAGTAGGCGGTATAAAATTGACATTTAAAAAAAACTTCTAAAATTGATATTCCCATTGTATGTAATTCAAATGTTAAATTAGCGGTTAGAAACTTCAATATTTTCAAAAACTTTTACTTTTCAAAATCATGAGGTCAATACTAAATTGATAAACGTTAAGACTATATCAGGAATATTTACAAAAATTTTGTGTTTAATAAAAAAAAGATTTGTATTTAAAATGCTGTTAATAATATTAAATAATATTGTACTAACTGCCTATTAAATAATTTATGATATAATTGTTTTTGCTGATGTTAAGCTAACAGTATAAGGCGATTGGCAAAAACAACAACGGAAGAGGTTTTCGACTCTGTGTCAACTTCTTTCTAACTAACTTAAAATTTGTGGATTATGGGCTATACTTCGAAACATGACGTTTTACTAGTGTCTAATTTGTTATAATTTAAAAAAAATTACGAAAATTATATATTTGAGCAAGAAATTGTTAAATTCTATAAAATTTATATAATCCACCACAAACTTGAATTGATAGCAAAATTATTTAAAACAATCGAAAATATGACACCGAATTAAAGTTTCGCGAAGAAATAAAAAAAATTTTCTATACCACTTTCGAATGTTTTGAATTTTATCTGAATATCGCAAAAAAATACACTTAAGTCAAAATGTTCATACAACACAAAAATCCAAAATTCGTTTTAACTTCACTGATGAACAAAAAACCAAGCGTTCGCAACAAAATCTATAATTTTCGAAAAAAAAATTTTAATTTTAAATGCCATGAACAAATTCACGTGCTAAATTTTATTTCATAAAAGTTATTGAAATTACATTGAATATTTTCTCAAAAAATCTTTAAAATAACGAAAGAATTTAACAATTATTATTTAATATAACTAATAACCGTTTTTTTTTTTGTTTTAATATAAAAAACATTGACGTGCAGCGCGAAAGCGTAAATGATAAAAAATTTAAAATTTTTAAAGGTGGAATAAAATAAGCAATCAACAATTTTATATAAAAATACTAAAAAAATTGTTAAAAAATGAAAAATACACTCACAGAATTTTGGACCAGAGTACAGAAATTCTGCGACTTGGACTACAGAATTCTCATTCAGTGTTTTTGGAAAGTGTGCCAGAAGTGTGAATTATTTATTATTTCTATGCAGTTCCTTTCCTCACTCGCTCCCTATCACTATTTTCCATATCTTTTACTCTTATATTAAGGTAAATTGAACATTAATTTTTGTGACGTTCACTAAACGCACATAAAGGAAACACAAAAAAAAATCTTTTGTTGGTAAAAGTGCAGTTGCATATTTTGAGTGCACGACTCCTACGCTCTATTGGCGTAAATAAAATATGACTCTATTTATTCATTGTGCGTTGTTCCCCATGAACTTTGCCATAAATCACAACCGTATTTTTGTTGTTTAGTCAACGGCCAGCATGTGTTGTATCCTGCGAGATAATTGTCATTAAGAATCAAGCATTTACATTTTTTTTTTCATTTCAAAGAGAAATGTTTTTGCACCTGGGTTAATGGTAATTTTGAGAAAAGCAGTTGAAAACATTTAAAATAATGTTGCTTTATATAAATTAATTTTTGTTGAGGGTGTTGCTTAATAGAGAGACATATTTGACATTAAAAATAATTCTAGTTTCTCTTGACCATTTAAAGGTTGTTTCGTCTTTAACAACGAAAACAATAGAAATAGAGCAGTTGTTTTTTATTACAATTACCGCCATTTGGTCAACATTCCTTATTGTTTCAATTGTTTATGATTTTCATGAGTTCTTCAGTTGCGCTTTTATGAAAAATTGTTAAACAATTAAATAATTTCTATGTTTTTCATTTAATTCTAAAAAGGAAAACAAATGTGAAATAAAATGGATTGTTATGTGGCTGAAGATAAAGTTGATTGTATTGGCGTTGACAAACATTATATTTATCGGCTGACTTTTGAAATCGCTATTCACCTTGGTATCGGTTGTGGAAAAATATTCGGTAAATCAACGTGTTTTAATCGTTAAAACATTTTTGACGATGAGAAAATTACGTGAAATTTTTGGGAGAAAAAACGTGCCAACAACGCACTATTTATAATGTAGTGAATGATTTCGAAGAAAGAGAGTCTTTAGGTGATAGCCCTAAACTGGACCACAACGTACTACTAGATCGGCTAAAAACATTGCTGCTGCTTAAGAAAGTGTTAAAAAAATCCATCAACCTTAATTCGACGCCATGCCAAGAAGTTTTGTGTTCAAAGAAAAACTTTTGTCACAATTTTGCATTTGTTTTCATATAAGATTCAGTTGACACAAGAGCTTATTCCGTTCATTTGCTAAGAGGATGTTACAGCTCGCCCATGACAACTCCGATTTTCATGAAAATATCATAATGAGTGGCGAAACACATCTTCATTTGAATGGATATGGGAATAAGCAGAATAGTCGGTTCTCTCATCTTTGCATCCATTAGAAGTGACAGTCTAATTTGCAATTTGGTCAGGAGGAATTATTGGACCTTACTTCTTCGAAAAAGGAAATGGCATATCGGTAACTGTGAATGGGGAGCGATATCGTGATATGATTGAAAAGTTGTTAACGCCACAACTGCATGGTTTGGGCTTGATTAACATGTGGTATCAACAGCCAGGATTATAATGGAATTACTGCGAGATCTCTTTCCATAACAAGTTATTTCAAGAAATAGTTGAAATGTTGATTGGCCTTCACAGTCGCCTGATATGACTGCTCCGGACTTCTTTTTGAAAAGCAACCAAACCAGAAAGGCTTAAAATTAATGAAATATCCCGGAATATCCCGTAAAATGTATGAGAATGTAATGAAAAAAGTGCTCAAAAGGTCTTGCATTTATGAAGCTAATAGACGTGGACATATTTATTTGATCTTGTGTTCCATATATAATTGCCGACATTAAATAAAACATTTATCAATATAAGATCCATTCTCTTTAATTTAATCAAAAAATTATTAACAAACAAAGTGGTATACCTTCCCGGCGCACACTTTTTATAAATGCTTTAGGTGATTGCTTTCTTATTTTATTTTTTTTATTTACTATTTCCAGTTCCGGTTTTCATTTTTTGGATTAGGATCATACAAGGTAATAATGAAAATTTGTTGTCGTACGATTGTGGTTAGAAAACAAAGATAACGTTTGACTTGATGTTGTTTATTATGCAATTACAATAATTCATTATATAACCAAATGATAAACTGTTAGTCAGGCTTTAGTTCATTTATTTATTTATTTACTCCGGGTGATTGTTATATTGCGTATAGTATTCGATCAAGTGTCGAATGCATAACTTAGACAAGTCTTTGCAATTCAATCAACACTTCTGCTAAGGACTATTGTTGAGTTGATCTCCTCCAAACAAACTCTGGATAAAACTTTAATATTTGTCATGAAAATAAGTAAGAAAATAAGTAAGAATGATTTAAAGTAATGAAGGAGCTGCTTGTTAATTGTAACGTTTTCATATTATAACGGGAATATTAAAAAAATGATGGTAAATCAACAAAATGTTTTCTTTCTCTTGCTTCTTTGCGTAAAATTTTATTTCGCCTCCTTTTTAGATTCTCAATTTAGTAGCTAAATATTTCCATTATTTTGAGTTTACCCATGTATCGTATCACTATCCAGCTTAAAAAAACTATGCAAATTTGCAGATCAGCTTTCTTCGTTACCCTTCCCTAGTAGTGCTTAATATCTTTAACGATAGACAGTTTTCTTAACATAATGGTGAATAAAACGTAATGCTGGCGACCATAATTTTTGGCAAATGATTAATTGTTTTTAAACACTAACACATACACACACATTGCGGGTTACATAAAATAAATGAAACATTTTTAGCTGCTTTTGTTTGTGATTGAAGTTACAATATAATTTATCATAAATTGATTGTAAATTATTTATTCAGTCGCTGAAAATTTTATCCGTGAAAATGGTCTTATTTCTGCATGCAGATTTTGTATTCAGCCACTGATAAACGTTCAAATACTGCAGTCAAATTCTTTCTCACAAAATGTAAGTAATTTTTAATCTAAAATTCGCACACACTACGAAAATTTGACTGGAGCATTTGAGTGCTGGTTGTCCGCTTCCAGTAAAACAAAACCAGAAAAGAGGTTTGAATAGAATTACAACGAAAAAATTGCAGGCGCTTTTACTCTTGTTATTTGCCGCATTTTGTCCACTTATTGTTATTTTGTGTTACAAAAGCAGAAACAACGACAATTCGTATTGTGGTGTCCACAACATTTTCGAGTGCAATTGCACGGCGGCACTTGTCAAAAGTTTACAAATGCCATACACAAAACATGATTGCCGAACAACTAGACGAAGAGCGTTTCGGCTGCTGCTATTGCTGCTGCTGTCACTTAATTCGCTTATTTAAACTCGACAACATGATGGTCACCATCAATATCAGTAGCCAGAACGTGTGCATTGTAGTTGTTGAGTTGTCTTTTTTTATTGAGCAACTATTTTTTAAAGATTTTTCCTTGACTAAGAATTGCTACTGCAACAAAGCACAACACAATGTAATGAAATGCTTGTAACACAATCACGCAACCAACAAAAGAAATAAAAATTAGATTGAGGCAAAAAGAAACAAAAGCAGTAGAAACCGGACAACATTTTTAAGTATTTATTTCGCATTATTTACGCATTGAACTGAACTTGAATTTAGTGATTTGTTGTTGTCGTATCTTCTCTTGATCCATGCCATTCATCCATGGCTAAATGATTTGCTGATTGTTATTTTCTTTTTTTATTTATTCTGTATTTCAGTTTTTAAGGAAGCCATTACACGCATACGATTGACTCGTTTTATGATCTGATATAATTTACCAATGTCAAAGAGAAAACCTCGTGCAGTTTTATTCTTTTGAATTCATCACTCTGACGTTGTATTGAAATTAAACAAAAAAAAATTTTCACTTGTTGTTGTTGTTGTTAAAGTTGTTTTAAAAGTGTTTGCTACTCTATTGAAATTTAAATTTATTATTGCAAATTTAAATGTGTTGTTTGGAATTTTTATTTAAAGACATTTGGAAAATACAAATTCTGTAGCAATAATAATAACAATAATATTTAATTGCATCATTTTAAACGAAATGTTAGTTGCCGCTTATTAGTTAAACTGCGATGATATTAACGGCATTAATATAATTTAACTAAAATCATACATACGTACATATATACATACATTTACTGAAAAGTACTAAGATATATATTGAGAATTTTTAAGCCACTCTTTAGCTTTATTTACTCAATTTACATCGAATCCAGGGGACGAAAATAAGTCTTAGGTTGTTTGGATTTGTTCCACCAGTAAATGAAATACTGTGAAAACTGTCGTCCCTGGCTGTGTGGTTGGTTAGTATTTATGAACGGCAAGCGCTTTCGAATGGATTACATCATTATTAAGCTGCGTTTTTAGATAGTACTCCTAAAACTCGGCTTGATAATGATGTGATTGCATCGAAAGTGGTTGCCGGTCATACCAAACAAACAGTCAGTGACGACGGTTTTCACAAAAAGCAATCATAACACGAAAATAAATAATTAGGTTAGGTTTCTTTATATATTTTTTTTTTTGGTTTTTTTTTATTGCTTGTTAAAAGTGAAACAAACAATTGAAGGAAGACAATATTTTTACAAACAAAAGCATGCAAAATTGATTTAATAAAAGGTTGCATAAAAGCTCATACGAAACGGTCAACTTTTCGCAATAACCAAGTTCATTAAAATTATTCACGTGTTTCTTTTTTTTTTTTTTTTTGATAATATCGCTTGTTAAAAAAACAAATAATAAGCCCCTTGAAAATGTATATCATGCTTGAGTTAATTGCAGTTAAAAGTATTTGTGTTTTTTGTAAGAGCTCGATACCCAAAACACCCTAAAAACAAAAAGCAGTTTCAAATCAATAGTAGTTTTTAATTAACTGAAAAATGAGTAAAAATAATTGAAAACTCAAAAAGTTGATAAATAGTGCAAAATACTAAACTTAAATCAGAGGAAATTTGAATTGAATATTGTACATCTGAATGGTATATTGTTTCAGCTCTTGGGTGCTGGATACAAGTTAGAAATGATAAAATTTTCTAGAATGAAAATGATAAAATATATTCATTCAAACCATCTTGTATACATTAATGACCGACAATTAATCTACAGAATATAAACAACTTACATACATTTGTATGTAGTTGGCGCTGTCTTTATTTGCCGACAAATATTTGTCTGGTTTGTTGAGGAGTGAAGTGAATACTGTAACAAAACAGTCTACCAATTACTTAATTACTCGTAATTTATTACATAGGAATACCGCAGAAATTTACATAAATTACCACTTATTTGTTGTTGAACTAGAAAATAACATTTATAATAAAGTTAAGCCATTAATGCAAAAATAGCCTTCATTATAAAATTAATAATAACAGAATTGCTTTACTTGCTAATATTTGTTTTTTAAAAATTAATGCTTTTAATAATGTTTCTAAAAGGTCGGCGTATCTTTTTATTTATTTAAGGTTGAATTTAATTCTTATTGCAATTACAATTTTCTTTTATCATTCCCGATGAACATTTGAATTTCAATTCTCTCAGTATTTTCGTTTCGTATTCAATATTATCTGTTAAAAATCGTATTAAGTGTTAAACACGTCTGCTTGAGAACGTTTTAGGGTTTGGCGAAGTTTTGTGTAACTATTTGGCAACAAAATAAAATAATCTTTTACAAGTAACTTGTAAAAAAAATTTCAAATGTTCGTGTTTAATTAGAAATCAGAATATTCATATTGAATTTTAGTTTGATATTATTGATTTTGATTTTATGAACACCTGCAGTTCTAAAATAGTTTATTATTACTTTTATTGAAATTGAAATGTTATTACTGCCAGATAAATTATGTATATGTGTATGTGGCAGTAATTTAATACACGCAATGTTCATTCGCTACACCAGCACTAAAAGTTAAGTGCAAATGCATTTTTCTTTTCAACGGCTGTTTCAAACTGTATCAAACAAAACAAAATTTGAAATCAAAAAATCTGCTTCAAACAACATTTACATATTCTTTATTTATTATTTTTATTATTATTAATATTTAGGGGATAATTATATATTCATATATAATATAGAATTAATAACATATATGTATATAATATACATATATTCAATTATATTATATATATTTTTGTATATGTACTCGTTTTTAATAGGTGACAATGCACAGTGGCATGAAATATACAAGGTGATGATAAATATAGATGTTTTACGGTCATTATTTAATGCGCTGAATTCGAGAGGGTAATATGTGCAAAAATGATTGAAAGTGTTTCTTTTTAGAAATTTAAAATATTTCTACCAAAAGCCATCATCAAAGTAGACGATTCGGCATACGGACGTCGAATCTAAAATAAAAATTAATATATGTAGGTCCAATCTATTTGCTTATTTTACAATTATCTTTGAACATTACGTATACTTATAGATAATTATAACAAAATAAGAATGTGCAAGCATAAAACAAAATTAATAATTGTTTAAGAAAAAATAATTTTACATTTTTGCAATATTTGAATATTAGGAAAAATATAAAATTATAATAATATTTATTATTATAACTGAATGCAATTTAAATATATTTTTTATGATGTTTTGTCGAGCATAAAGTAAGCATAAACATCAATATTAATTGAATTTAAATATAACAACAAATTTGTCATAATAGTCCTCTTTTTTTGTCTTTAATGCTAATTTGATAAAAGTTATCAGTTTTTGCTTTGACATTCTATTAGTCCTGTTATTTATAAAAAAATTTTAAGTTTAAAACCGAAAAAAATCAGGATTTCAAATTTCCTGCTGACAAATTTCAAAATTTAAAATTATAATAATAATAATAATTCAAATTTATAAAATTTTTAAGATATGAAACATTTTGTTTTTGTGTGCAATGGTCGAAAATCGGCAAAGTATTTTTTTAATTTTTTATTTTACACCAACCATTGTGCAACGCTGCAGTTTTTACTTCTTTGTGGAGCTTTTTTTTATTGCTAAAGACTCCCACACATATTAATTTTAATTCTGTCCAACAAATTCACAAATTTATTAAGCGGCAAAACTTGTGTATAATAAAAATGAATTTTGAATTAATTTTCATTTATTTAGTTTTTATAACGTGTTGGAAAATGTGAGAAACTGGAAGATGCACCGCTAAATAAGACTAATTGACAAAAAAATACTTTGTTTCATTTTCATCTATTGTTTTGCAGTTCCATCACACATATAAAACATGACCCATAATAAATAAAGAATACCTCACACCTCATACCTCAAAAAATCCAAATGTACACCGTTTTCCTGTCTAACATCGCTGCAAAATTTAATAACACAAAAACCTTAAGGGCCGTTTTTCACAATTTTCTGACAGGTGAAGGCAGGATCTTGATAGACAGAATAAACACTCATTGTTTTTAAAAACAAAAGTTGTTTTTATTCTTTTGGTGTTGCCATATATTTTTCTGCTATATTGAAATATAAATTGAAATCGTTAAAAATAAACAGGATCTAAAGGATATTTTCCAATAATCCAGTTCTAAAAATAATGCGACTTAATAAGTGAATTGCTTTCTTTCTTAATATGCGAGATTGATGCAAGATTTCGATTGCCAAAAACCTATCAATTTTTAAAACTTTTTTTGCTCATAATTTTCAATTTTGCTACAAGTGTATGAAAGCGAAAAAGAAATAAGATACACTATCGATTACAGAACGTCTTCCAAAAAATTCGTATTTAAAATTTTTATGTAACACGTAAATTTTAGATAAAATGAACCACGGATTTATATTTAATTAAATAAGTCGTAAATATCTAAAATAAATTGCAATTTACATACACTTCACTCCACATGAATAGGTGCAGTGATTTAGCAATTAATTTATGCTTGCTGCTCTCCAGACAATTCATTGAGAGGATTATGTTGTACTGCTTTTAGAGGTTTACCAATTGCGAAAAAGAATGTAAACAAAGAATAGTCGAAAAATGTTCGTTATATTTAATTTGTGCTTCTTTTTAAAATTTGTCAAGGAAAATGTGAATTATTATTGCGTCAGTTGAACAGGTGCATAATGAAAAACAAAAAACATAAAACAGTAAAAAATAGAAAAGTACAAAAAAAAGTTTAGTTTATTAAGTTTATTTTTTATAAATTTTTAATTCGTCCTTTAGACAAAAATTGCCTCATAAATTCTATTTGGAAGGGAGTTATACAGTTGTAAGGAAATTTGCCACTATGCCGATTTTATTGTAGCAATTAAAGATTGTGGGTCATCAAAATGCCGTCCAGACCTCTACACTTTCCGAGATAACCATCCCCACACGTTTTCCATTACGTTTAATTCCGGGGAGTATGGTGGGCATGGCAGCAATTCAATATTTTGCTAGCGAATCCATGTTTTAATAATCCTTGCCGTATGGCAATGACAGGATGGTATTTTCCTGTTGGAAAGACAACGCTTGAAATTTTGGAAACGCAGTTTGTAGAATAGATTTATATCAATTTGCTACGATATCGCAACCCACACCATATTACCACCTACTAGAATGTGGCGACGGGCTAAAACAAGTTTTTCCTTCCTCAGATCATGTAAATAGTAGTTAAAACCATCGAGTCCAGCAAAATTGAACTTTTTCTCATCTGAGAAAACTACTTTATTCCGCTCACTCCTCCAAGCCATGTGTTCTTTGCAAAAATCCGACGGTAATTTCTTACGTTGCTGGTTTAATGGTGTTTTTTTCTGCCATTTAATTTGTTTTAAGTGTTCTGCTGCATTTATTGTTCTTCTAACGGTAGAAACACTAGCACTGGAACCACTTTTTGATTTAATTTTTGCAGCAGTCACTAGAATTGTAGGCCATTCTTGCAATGTTCCACCTTTCCGTAGAAGTTGTAGCCATTGCTTGTCTTCCCTTCATGTTTTTGTCATATTTTTCTTTATTTCTTAAGTAATTCTACACAACGTTAGCATTTTTAAGTTTTATAGAAATTTCACGGCCGGACAGACTTTGATCATCATAGGCATCAATTTTTGCCTTCTCTTCCACCGTTAAGGATTTACCGCGGCCCATTTTCAATTAAGGCCGATAGAAAATGATTTTGGTTTTTTGTTTTTAAAAAATGCTGAACTATTTTTGTACTTAAAATTGATACAAATGGTCATACAATCAATTTTAAAACACTGGACCAATTCAACTGACGCAAAAATAATTCACATTATTTTTGACAAATCATAAAAAGAAGCACAGATTAAATGTAACGGAACTTTTTCGACTTTTAATAAAAAGTACAACATAATGCTCTCGATTAATTATCTGGAGAGCAGCAAGCTTTGAATTAACTGCTAAAACACTGCACGTATTTATGTGAAGTGAAGTGTACATCTTAATGCAAGTAAAATTCATTTTTTGTTTGTCAAATTTTATACATAATTTGGAAAAAATATCTATTTCTGTAATTTACGTACACCTCCAAAAAAAAAAAACAAAAAAAAAAATTAATTGCTCTGAGAAGAATGTTTTTCGATGATCATACGAACAAATCACTTGTTATGTTCAAATACATAAAGTTACAATATTTTAAATAATTTATTTATCGTTGTTCTTGTTTGTTTCTTACTAAATAATGCGTAAAAATATTCATTTGCATATTTTTTCATTATTACTCCTTTCAAAAATGAGGCGTGCGAGTGTGAAATTTTACAATTAAAGCTTTAACAACAGGTTGCCCCATTGTTTTTTCAAAGGTGCAACATACATAAGTATATACATACATAGATACATGCATATGCCATTAAATAAACTGCCAGATGGACAAACTGTTGTACTTATATACATACATACATACATACATACATATATGATAGTAATCTAACAGACAGCAAGCAACTATTTGAATACTAAAAGACTATCATTTTCATGTAATAAATATGCATTTATTTCCGTTCTTGTGAATTTATGTTTTCCAAAATGTGGAAGCGAATATCTTATTATTGCCACAAGGCAGCAACAGATAGGAATGAGATTTTTTTAGGTTCTTTTTTATATTTTATAACTCTTCATAATATTGCGAACTGTTTTTGACACTTACTGCTAATTCTGGATGGAAGTTTATGCAGCAAAAGATAATAAATATTTCGCTTGCGAATATTGCAATTTTATGACTGCAAAAGAAAAGAAATAAATAATTCTAATTAATTCATTATGCTGCTTCTGACTTCACTCAGTCGCTTCTCATTTTTTGTTTGTTTTGTTGGTTAGTTTTTGCTTGTTACTTTAATATTCTTTCGGGTTTTTTACAGAAAATGAATGAATGAAACTAATGCAACCATAATTGTGCTGGATATTGTTATTCCAAATTAGGCAATGCAATGACTGTGTGCTTGTTGCATATCGTAAGTTCAGTGCAACTCATATGCATGTTCCAGAAGTTTTTCTCGTGCATAGTAAAAGCAACATGAATTTATCGCCCTCTAGACTGGAAAAAGTTTGCATGTCACCATATTTTTTTTTGTTTTTTTTTTGTTTTGTAGATTTTTGTTTGTACTTTTATATTTGTTGCCAAAAGAAAAAATATAATTCTATAATTCAAATTAAAATATAAATTAAAAGATTTAGAAATAATGTCTAAACAGTTGAGGATGAAATTAAAATAAAAATATTATTATGTCAAATATCTTGGCGAAAAATTCTTTGTGAGTTATCGTCGAAACTTTTGCAATATTCGCTTATTTAGCAGCTAGCACCATTAACTATACTCTTAAAGTCACCACGCTATTGGAAGTCATCTGTTACGATTTCAAAGGCTTAACGCGGTAATTTAGATTAAATTGCTAGAGAAAGAAGTAGAGCATTTTGCCAGATATTTTCTTATAAGAGATTCAAGCTAAAATAACTTGATTATAAAATGAAATCGCGGTTGTGAATGGCATTGCAGTATTATGCCAAACATCGAACAGGGGAGTTGCGTGAATATGCACGGCACAATAGTATGAGGCAAGTACATAAATGCGGAAATGTATTATGGGAGATCATGAAATTAAATTGAATTTTATTATAATGAAACTCGATGTAGATAACAATAATTTGCTGATTTTTGCAAAGACAAAAGGAGGAATGCTTTTACGAACAATTGAGCCATAGAACTCTATCTAAAATGGTATTTAAATTTGAACAAATTATGAAATTTGAACGAATACCAAAAACCAAATAATTAAAAGTTTGTGACCTTTCAAATTCCGTTTTAGTTTAGCTGATTATGGCTAAAAAAAGTACTATAATAGTTAATTAATAATAAATCGACAATATTGCTGTATAAAAATAGATTTTTGAGATCTGTTATTTTATACATTTTAATTTTCTTTTACGCGAAAATTAAGCTTCTTGTTATGCTATCGATCATTTTTAGTTATTTTTAATATGACTTTAGGCCAAATAATTCAAATTTAATGAATTATGTCATGTATTTATAACCTTCCTGTTTATATTTTGTTTTTTCCGATAGAAAACTGTTAAAATCGTGGCAACACAAACAAATTTGAAGACAAACGGTCATCCGCTAGATAATTAAAATTATAACACCATTAAAAAAAAACTCTAATTTTAATAACAACAACATGCAAAACTTGAATTAATTCATAAAAACAATCTTGAACTAGTTATCAAAAGCTGAATACATAAAACTGAAAGACACCAACTTTGATGGGGGTGTTGCTTTCAAAAACAAAATCAAAATTTATTCAACTAAAATAACTAAAGAGGCTTGAGAATCTTAACAAGAAGAAGAACATACGCCACAATCGTTTTATTGAATTAATAATATTATATCACACACACATTTTACAAAAACTTTTTTTGTGCAGAGATTCACGGTGACAACAATAAATCTTCGGGCAAACTTCTGAAGCGAGAGTATCCAAGCAAATGTTGGCACCGACTTTAGTTAGACTAAATGCGAAAATTAGCCCCAAGCTAAAGCACGTGCCAATCCAGATTCTTTTCCCAATATATTACATGTGGCAGCAGATAATGATCTTTTATTTTTTGTCAGATGGATGGATCAACCAATTCACAAATAATTTTATATAAAAGTTTTTGTTGCTTCGCTCATCAGACGCAGATATTTTAAAAACGTGCGCAAATTTTTAATTTCGTCATTTTATCCAATAATTTCACGCATTCGAGGTCCTGTAAACAGGAAATCTAGATTGCGTCTAATTAAAAGTAAAGGACATGTTGGTTGTACCTTCTAAAAGATGGAAATATTTCAACAGTATATCAGTTCAGATCATAGTAAAACAGTAACCAAAAGCATTCTCTGACAACGTTCTCCGGTGTTTAAGATCAGTGTACGTCAACTTTGAAGGGTTTTTAAACTAGCTTATGTTAATTTAAGCCTCAAGCAGCTTTAATTCGAACCAGTGAAAGATATCATGTATATCAAGAAGGCAAAACAAAAGTAACTGGTGACTAAAAAGTCCAGTGGTGTATACTTGGATTTAAATTGCAACATTAACTTTCCAAGATAGAACTTTTTCAAGCCTAAATAATAAAAAACTTCTTGTCATAACTTAAAACTTCATCCAATTAAAAGGTTCCCATAAGATAATTATTTTTTTTTGTTTTTGTTTAAATGCAATATTTGGCAAAAAATTATATCAGAAGTAAAGAATTTCATTTATTTTTTTAATTCAGATTGACGCTTGTTGTCTAGTTTGAGTAGAAATTGTTGATTTAAGCGATATCGTGATATGATTGAAAACTTTGTAATGCCACAACTGCATGCTTTAGGCACAATTAATATGTGGTATCAAGAAGACGGTGCCACACCGCATACAGCCAGAATCAAGTTGAATTACTGCGAGACCTCTCTCAACAAGTTATTCTTTCAATAAGTTAGTTGAAGAAATGGTTATGTTGATTGTTCTCCACGGTCGCCTGATTTGACTGCTAAGGACTTCGTTTTGTGCGGATATATGAAAAGCAAAGTGTATTCAAACAACCTAGAAACGCTTGAGCAACTCAAACTAAATATTCGTGATGAAGTTAATGAAATACCGCGTGAAATGTGAGAATGTAATAAAAAATGTGCTCAGAACGGATCGCATTCGTGAGGCTAACAGAGGCGGACATTTATCTGTCATGCTATTGTCGACATTAAAAAAAACATTTATCAATAGAAGATCCATTCGTTTTCGTTTAATAATGTGTTCCTGGCGGACACCCTGTATTATAAATATTCTATCAAGTGAAGTGTTGATATCGATAATGAACTCGAATATATCGCACGAAAAATAAAAGTAATGGAATTTCATATGAGAAATATGGTTTGGTACTCCTAAGTCATACTTACGTTTACTTTACTTACGTTTTCAATTAGTTATTTAAAAAAATGTGAAAATAATTTTTGGTTATTCTTCATTTATTATTCTTTTTGTGATCTTTTATGTGATGTTGGTTTACATTTAAAATAGGTGTTAATTTGATTACTTTAGTATGTATGCAGTTATAAAATATATTTGTTTATTGGTCTAACAGCTAAAAACAATACAAACATTAAAAATTACTATCACAGTAAATATTTACTTTAATAAACACGAAAAATATTGATTATTAGAAAATTCTCTAAGATGTAACGTTTTGTACACCATTTACATACATGATAAATTATACTTATACTACCTACACATACAAACAATAATTGGAAATGAATTTAAGTTTAATTTTTAGAGAAAAACTAAAATTTAATTCTGGTCGTAGATGTTATTTGTTTCATTAACAACCGCTAATGTTGATACCAAGAAGGAGAGTAAATTATGATTCGAAGAAATAAGTTGAAAAATAAAAAAATATATATTTAATTTTCAAACAAAACAAAGTGTTATGGGCGTATGCATAACATAGGGTGGCCTACCATAAGGTTCACATGGCTGACGAAACTAGGCAGTATCCCAACATGTTTTTCCGTAAACTTTGACACTAAAACTTATTGTCGATTATGGAAGCTGTAAACCTTAACTCAACATACGCTTATTTTTGGAGTTAACTCGTAAAAACCCTACTCAGTTGCGTCATTTATGTTAGCCTGATGCTGAGTTTTCGTCTTTAATTTTTTATACGTTGTTAATGTAATTCAACTTAACAGATATTTGTTATAGTTTTTGGATAAAAAAATGTATATTTTGATGTCTGCTAAAATTAAAAGGAAATGTTCGAAACCAAAAAATGTCTTATTTAAAAGTCTTTCCATAGAATTGTAATACAGTGTGATATAAAACAGTTATAATTTTGTTAATAATTACTTATAAAACTACTTTTAGTGCTTTAAAACATTTTTGATGATCTCAAAATTAATTTCTTATTTACATTTTAACATCCTTTTTTGTTTCTTTAAAATGTTAGCGACGAATAATCATTTATCTTAATTATTTTAAATAAATCTAAATTTTTGTTTATATTATAATTAAATGTAATACTTAAGATATTGTAGGGTTCATTGTTAGCTTCAATGCAAGTATTAAAATTTCTAAATTTAAAATATAAAATCTGTGAAGAAAAAATGTGATGACTGTTTTTTTTTTTATATTGTAGACGGGTTGTTAAAAGTTAAATGTTTATTTTTCTGTTTAAAAAAATGTTATTATCTTACCTTCGGTTTGTTATCTTAATTAAGTCAGATTTCTTGAGACGTTAATTTTGTTTTAATAATTTTTGCTCTTTTTTAGTTAGTTTCGAAATTCGATTGCCTTATTGCCGGTTTATAATTTTGTATTTTTTTATAACATCATAAACGGTGAATCACCTCCGTTATCGTGACTATCTAAGGAGGGGTTTATACGTTTTTCCTTTTGACGGCGATTACAGAACCATACTCTCACAACCTCCTTTTCCATGCACAAGCGGTCTGCCAATTGACTTATCTCTTCACTGGTTGGCTTTTGATTTAACATAAAGGATTTTTCCAGAGCTCCTCGTATAGAGGTTTCAATAGATGTTCTCTTTTTGCGGCGTCGACCCATGATTTCGGGTGTGGTGACAGTCGTCTGTAGTGCGGCCGGATCGAAAATGCTAAATTAATGAAAAGACATAGATTGTCTGATTAAACTTAGAAAGTCCTAAAATTTATCTCATTCGATGTAATTGTTATGCAGGATAAGAGTATAGAAACTATTTCCTTGGTAATTTAAAGTTATTTTAATTGTTTCCGGTACTTACCCGCCTGTAGCTTGTATGGTACGGTCCGCATCATCCAACCATTTTTGCAATAATGGTTTCAATTTGCACATGTTTTTAAAGCTCAGGTTTAAGGCTTCAAAACGAGATATTGTGGTTTGTGAAAAATCATTGCCGTAAAGTTTGCCCATGGCAAGACCAACATCGCCTTGAGTAAAACCTAATTTTATCCGCCTCTGCTTAAAGGTCTTAGCAAACTGTTCCAATTCCTCCAAATCAGTTGTCTCCTCTGGTGAGGGTTCTGAAGCTCTAGGAGCATTGGATAAATTTTTAGACATTTGCGGTGTTTGTGGTCCCCCACCGCCAGGTGTGTTGGGCGTTAATAAACCGCTCACTTTAAGTAAACTTGAACTATTGGATGGTGGTGGTGTTTGATGGGATTTGTTAGAAACATGACTTGTTGTATACATAAAGGGTAGGGGCGAAGTGGCCGGACTATGAAGTGGACTGTGACATATTGGTGTTGAATTATGGTGAAACTTATGGCAGTTGTTCAAATGCTGACTTTCATGTGGTATCAGTGTTTTAGAGCTACTGCGGTCTTTTTGCTCCTGTTGTCTTTGTAGTGCTTGTAACTGCTGAGCGGCTTGCGACAATGCTTGTCTTTGTAGAAGGAATTGGGCAGTGGCTACTTGTGCAGCAACAGTTGGATCATCAGAAGGTCCCAAGGTTAAGGAACCACTGCGCAAAATGTCTAAGTAATTTTGAAACTGCAGTTGCAAAGATTGTTGCTGTTGGTGTAATGCCTGCTGAAATTGTGAAAAATCGTGTTGTGATAAGGGCGCACTCAAAGCTGTTTGACCTAATAAAGAATTGCCCAAGCCAAAACTAGTAGTCGCCGCCAAGTGGACTTGAGGTGATGCCATAGCCGGGGTTAATGCTGGTGTTGGACTGTTGCTGAAATTCGGAACATGAAAATCTAACTGCTGCTGTAGATGCTTCAGTTGATGTTGATGCCCACATGAAGGTGATGTATTTTCAGGAGCTACAGACGTAACAGATAACGGAGAAGAATGAGAGGAATGTTGAGAATTTTCACTCGTTAAATTCAAAGCTGCTTCGTTCTCTGCCTCGTTCACATCTGCTTTATGATGTTTTATTAGTTTTGGCGAAAGAACTAGTTGCGGTGTGGTGGATGGCGGAGAAGAATATTGATTGTGATTGTGCAGAGAATCGGAGTGTAACGAGAGCTGTCTGCGTTTAAGTGGTGGATGTGTTAGACCCAAGGCAACACTTTCTGGTGTACGGCATCGATCAGTAGAGTTACCGATACTTGAGTTACTGTCATCGCAATCGGAAGCTAAAAAGAAAAGGTTAACAAATAAAATGATGATTCTATGATTCTTCAAGACTTAAAAATCTATTTTAACAAGAACAGAATTTAAATATTGTAAAACACTTTGAGGAAACAACTTTTTCAACATTTCTATTAAGTGTTAAGAATTTATATCCATTTTGACGGCACGTGTATCTTTCTTTAATTTCATTCCAAATGTATGCTAATTCTCAGTCGTACTTCCTTCCTCCTCACCACAAATCATAACGACAGTAGGTAGCAGAATTTCGCATAACATTTTCTTATTTTATTTACTTCTTTAGATAAAATGTAGTCAAAATTCAAAAAATGGTCAATTTCACGCTTAAGTAAATATACATTTTCTTTACTCTTACACCCTTTTTTGTCCAGTTTTTAGGTTTGATTAAATGGCATTTTCATGTTTTATTTTTATTTTCGTGTATTTTAGAATTTTAAATTTAGTTTTTCCTTTCCTTACGCTTCGATTATTAATTTCACTTGTAGTTTTCCTTTTTTGCAATTTTCCTTACCAGAATAAATCTACCATACAGTTGATTCATGTATAAAAAAAAATAAAGCAAATAAAACATTTGAATATTTTGCAGCTTTTTTAAATTCCACCCTCGTTTATTTTAAATGCAGTCATTTGAAATACTTCATAACATTATTTATTCACATACACACATACATTTAAATGTGAAGAAAAATGAAATTTTATATTCATGTTTATTTACCAATTCAGGTCGTTCAGTCGGTCAGCGCCTGGCCACTAACTACAAATTCCCATATTTTAAAATAAAAGTTTAAACCCTTTTTCCTGACGTCTCTTCATCGTTTTTTTCTATTTTGTTCATAATTGTATGCATCATTGCTTATTTTCAATACATTTTTGCATATGTTGCTCTATGAAAAACGTGGCTTCTTTATACCATTAAACATCAGTTTTGATGACTTCTACTTCAGTATAGGGGTCTTTTTTCGTATAAATGTTTTGTTGCTTAAAATAAAATTTCTACGTGTGGTACGTGCAATATTTGTTATTCAGATGATGTGCAAATTTATTTTGATGCTGTTCCTTCCTTCTTTTACAAACAAATATATAAATGCACACACACACATACTCATATGTATCTGAACGTATGCATATATTTTTGTATATCAAAGCAGCAAATATAGTTCGACTAAGAGCTGACGGTCAAGGAAGTTTGCAGGAGCGTCTCAAAAATACATAAAACACAAAATAATTAAAACATTTAGATTAAATATGTTTGAGCTTCAGTAATTTATCTAACCCCCGACAGAACATTTAAAAGAGTCGATTCTTTGGATTAAACCCTTTGGATTGCACCCCTTTCACTGCTATCGCCCCTCAATCATAGCTATCTGGCCTTCGGACTAAAAATATATATATATTCTATATAAATATAGAACAGGTATTGAAAAGACTGACTATTAAATTAATGTTTTTTGTTTTTTAATCGGTAATCAACTAGATTTTAACATACACATACACACAATATCATCTGGGAGAAATTTAATAAAAAATATATCTGACGTGTTTCGTAGCTTAAGTCCATCCCATAATTATCAATTATTTGCAAAGTTCTTTGGCTATAACCGGCCGGAGTTCTTCTTAGCACGAGGAGTGGCAAAAATTTAACATTTTACTTATGTTTTGAATTTCGACGAAGAAGATAAAGGGAAAGGTATAAAGAATCGAATCAAGTATGCAGGCAACCTTAAAGAGTAAAACCAAAATTCTTTTACTCAAGGTTGGTATAATTTTAGCATAAAATATATGTTCATATGTAAATTATACAAAAAAGGAATATAAGCAATAGTCGTATAACAAACCATAAAATCACGGACATATTAAACACACAAACAAAATAAAGAAAATAATCGAAGGAAAAGGCAAAAATGAATTTAAATGAAAAACAAATATAGACAAATTCAATGAAAACAACAAAAAGTATAGAATATTAAATAAACTGAATAGAGAATAAGAATAAAAGTAAAAATATACTAACAACTACAAGAAAGAAAGGTGCAAAATATCTTATGAATGCTAACAAGGTTATTAAAGAAAGATAAAATGATATAAATCTGCTCAATTCTTAAAGAAAAAACAATGGACAATGAGTTGACAATTGAGTGTGAAATACCATTTAACAATTTTTTATGCAAAAATTCAAATAATACAGATTTTTTCTCTCTTTTCGTTTTAAATTTTTATAAACTTTATCTTTACCTAATTAAAATATTCAAAATACTAAACGTACATATCTAATAAGCTTATAATATATGTACGTATCTTTAAATCTATATGTGTGTTGAATGTGAATTTAGTTTACATTTTCATTTGTTAAACAATAAAACCCCTACAACTTGCTTTCTTTTTAACTCCTTTTCAATTTCCTCTAAGTTGTATCTAAGTACAATAGCTTTCACAAATTTAATTAATTCGCAGACATCAACAATTTTGTGGACAAAAGTATAGTTTTTGAAGTGTTAAATTTTGATCTAATTTATTACTCTCAAGTGTTTTAAGAGGATTTTCAATTAAATGAAATGAAAATATATCACTTACGTTCAAAACAAGTCCACTATAAATCTATAAACCCTTAAAAATGTCTTAAAAACAAAGATACAAAAGGTCTTCTGAAAACATCTTAAACATCATATTTAAAATCTCATGTTTGGCACACTTCTAACCTTTTTTTTTATTTGTTTTTTTCTTTTGGTTGCAGTAGGAAGGGTTGAATTGAAACCCAATTTATTTACCATCAACAACACCAAACAGTTTGTTATAAAACTATAAATGTCTGATGTCAATTCCATTGTGTGTCTCTATTACACAAAACATAAAACTCCAAATCAAATTGATTCATTTCGGTTAAAAATCATGGCAGCAGATGCTTTTAATTTTCTTTTAATTTCTACGCCACAAATCTCTTCTCTGTTCTCTAAAATGAAGCTGGTACGTCGACGACGAAAAATCGTAAATTTATCACACGTCAACACAACATTTTATAGAATCCAGTTGTTTAAACTGTTTTTACAACTAATCCATTTCTAACTTGGAAAAAATAATAGAAAAGAAAGAAAGAAACAGCTGGTCTTTAAAAATAATACGAGTATTAGAATAAATACAATTTTTATATAAACTAAAAAAATTGAAATTTCTAAATGAATTCAAATGTTAAATTTAGCTTTGATTGGCAATGTGTTCAAAGAATTTTAAATTTCCTTTAGCCACAATGAATGTGTATAGAAATATGCATAGAAGATACAATAATTGTTTGATAATCACGACGACTCTCATTTAATTAACACGTGTTAATTAACGGTGTCAATTGTTTCAATTAACAATTGAATTGTCTGCATTAAGAGAACAAGAATTTAAACTGGCAAATTGCAATTATTTTTTTCTTCAAACAAACAACTCGATTGAAGCAAAATTGTTTCCATCAATGGTTTTAGTTTAGTTTCCTCAACTCATTCTGTGCAAAATACTACTTTTTTCGATATTTCTTATCAAAAACGCATCATAAGTTTGATATAACGATAATCTTTTACTTAGAATTTGAGCCATGTTTTGGATGTTGGTATTTCAGTTCGTGTGTTCAAAAACACTAACCAACCAAACACTGACTTTAAAGTCCACAAAAGCTCTAGCATAAAACTTAAGCTCGAATATTAAAATGTGAAATTTTATTATAAGAACTCGCTATCATAATTAGCATAATATTAATATGCAATAATTATTTTTAGTTCAAGTTTTACTTGATAGAAATTAATCGCTCAGGAGCTTTGAGTTTTTTTGTTTCTAAATCTTTAAAACCTTAAAAAAACCAAAAAAAAACAAAAAAAAATTGAAATTAAAATTATAAATACATATCTTTTTATTAAATCTTATTAATTATTTTATTTTATTCAAGATTTGTTAAATTTCACTGGTTATTCGATTAGAAAGCTAAAATTGATAAATTGATGTTTTCACCTAATAATAGATAACAGATTTTAACTTACCATGCAAATGTAAAGGTGATGGAGATCGGGACAAACGGCTTATATCTGGAAATAGACATAAAAATATAGTAAACATGTGAGAATAAAAACGAATGATATTTGCATTTTTTGCTTAAATTCGTTCCCGTCTTCTGCTTTGCGAATTAAATTTTTGTGATTCAATTTTCTTTTCTGGAAATAATTTGCCACAAGTTTATTGCCATTTTTTTTTAAAACATGCAAACAAGTTATTACAATATTCATTAACTCATTCATTCATTCATTGGGTTTCCATTTATCCAGAGAGAACGAACCTTGTGCATTTATTTTATGCAAGAATTTGTTTTTTTTTTACTTTTGGGCTATAAAATTTTAGCACCACTCAAACGTTAGAGACAACCATATGGAATAAATTTTCTTAATTTTCGACAACGGAACAAATAAAATCTACAAATTTATTGACCACCTGGTCATAGTTGAATAAACATAGACCACACCATGACACAAGAATATACTGGTGGTGGCAGTACGTGGATAAAAGATATTTACATTTTTTTGCCAATTTCTTCCTGTTCTTTTGAGGATAAATATTGTTATAAAGAGTTGCACTTTTCATAAAACTGTAGTGAGCTAAAGTAAAAAAAAAAAAAGAGGGAGAGAGAGAGAGAGCGAGATAGAATGGACGTCTATCGAATATTGTTACAAAGTCTAGTGTTTATTTATAAGCTCAACAACAGAGAACCTGGAAGCCGCTGCAGTTATATGGACATGTTTTTATATTTCTGTTGAAGTCGTAAAATAATTTAGCTTTTAAGGATAATATTGCCAAACAACCACACAGTGTTGAAAAAAAAAAACTGAAAGATAATCAGATGATATAAAGTGTTCAATTTTTAAGTTAGTGACTAGAAATTTGACAAAGTTTCATACACAAGATTAATAAAATACAACAGAAAAACAAAATATTGGGCTTCCTTAAGAAACTGAGTGCTCTAGTTTAGAACTTGTATGTTTTTATCACCGTACTACCAATGCGTTAAGAGAAGCACACAAACAGTTTTGTTCCTAAATTAGTTCTCAAATAGTTTCATACAAAAAAAACCTTTTCAAAATAACTTGAAAATAATTTAGTTTATTAAATTAAATTTTCTTTTTTAATTTTATAATTTAATTTAACAGCACTCGCTTTAGTTACTTGTTCAACTAGAGAAAATTTAATTTTAAATAGAAACTTATTTGCTACGAACCTATTGTTGTAATTCTTGTAATTTAAAAATTATATCGGGTTTTTCAACAAGAAATTTATTTTTAATTGCGGCAACACCAACAACATAATAGTTTTGATATTTAGTCTTTTGATGTATTCGTAAATTTGCGGATATTTTCGAACAATATAATCGTCCTTCTGAGACTGCCGCTAAGAATTTGGTCGTTAAATATAAATCGACATGCTTGGTACAAAATATGCGAACACCAACGTGTGTTCTACCGGGTCGTTCAACTGAAAACATCGCAGCCGTCAGCCAGAGTGGTGAAGCACGCTCTTAACTACTGGGTCTATTCAACCACCACATGGTACAGGAATTGAAGCCGACCAACCACTTACATCGCTCTAGTCTCTCTCAACACATTCAGGAAGAAATGGTTGGTTTTTCTGAAAAAATCATTTTTTCAGACGAAGCCCATTTTCACTTGTCAGAGTATGTCAACAAGCAAAATTAACGCTTTACATGCTCAACGTATCACTGTATGGTGCGCTATGTGGTCTGGAGACGTGATTGGGCCGTTTTTTTTATCGAAGGTGAGGCTGGAAATGCGATAACTGTCAATAGATCATGCTATCGCGAGATGATAACAACTGAATTTTCGCCTATTATTGACGATGTGGGCATCAGTGATATGTGGTTTCAACAGGACGGTGCCGCAAGTCAGACAGGCAACGATAAATTTACAGCAAACCATATTTCCCGATCGCATAATTTCACGACAATCAGCAGATCGTGTGATTTACTTTTCTTTTCGTAATACAATACAAATTTGAATCACCTTAACATATATTTTTTTAATTATTTTGATTTAGAAAACAAAACTTGCTGAAAATCCTTTTATATTTTAGGTATTCTGTCAAATTTCTAAAAATATACTCGTAATTAATGCGAAGCTGTATTTAACCGATCGTTCTGCAATTTACGTATATCTTTTTAATGGTGAAGGCAATTATTATGTAGGTACGATTCTCGGGATACAGAAAGTAACTTCTAGACAAAGCGCCTAGAATATTTTGTATTCGAAAATATTAGAATAGAATTAATATCAATTTTTTATTTAGATAGACGATTCAGCCGTACCATCAAAGCATTTCAATCCATTCGAATGTTGAAATCAAGAAAAAAAATTAATAATATTTCAGCTCGAAAATTTGTGAAAAGTTATTTGATAAAAAAAATTAATTTCTAAAATTACAACCATTCACCAATCGATCAATAATTTTTGTAGCAAACGTTTAATAAGATTATATTAATTATAATATTTATGGATTCCCGCAAGTAATTTGACTATTCTACTAGCAATACTTGCTAATAATATTTTTAACCTCAAACGATATTGCTTAAAAATAAAAAAAACACTCCTGGCAACACTGGTTATTAATCATAGCGGGTGAGGACAGATAAGGATATGTGCGAGAGTTTTGAAAAATATACGACCCTTTTAGGTGTATGCGGTGTTTAGTCACTATTTATGTATGTTGGTGTTAATGAGTGCTCTTAAAGTGTGCCTTACCCGTGTTAACTGTCATTTACTTGGGGTAGTTTTTAGTCCCTCAACCAAAACTTTATATAATAGTTGAGGTTTAAAAGCCGTTTTTAAAAATTTACTTCAGAAAAGAAAAATATAAATATTAATGATTAAGAAAAACATGCCTAACTAGTCAACAATGTGGATTGTTTTATACAATATAAAAAATTAAAAATAGATGAAACATCGAATCAAATACTGTCAGTTGTAACATATTTTGACTTTGGTAACAAATATAAAATGTTAAGTTAAGCAGTATCAGCATAATTCTACTGATTTGAAGCATCTTTTTTATTAACAAGCCCCGGTTAATCTAAGTAAAGCAGTTTTGAAATAGCAAGCGTTTTGATAACAGTCCAACATGTGCTAAAACTGCTATTTTGTAACTTGTTTGATTAACCAAACCTTTCAATTAAATATATTATATACTTTTCCTAAAATTGAGTTTTGTTCTTTATTTTACTGTCAATTCTATAAACCTCAATGTTTTCAAATGATTAAAAGTAATTGCAGCCTTTAAAATTGTTTATTTATATATACAAATTATCTGAACCAGCATTTTTACTTAATTATAGACGAAAAATTATATGCTTTCATGGGAAATTATAAATGAATAAAATATAAATGAATTAAAAAAGCGAAAAAAGTACCCAAGTACTTTTTCGGTAAGCGAAAGATATAAAAAATATCAACTATATCAATTTATCAGTATCTGTTATCATTATTCCTACAATCATCATTATCATTGATTACTACAATAATTAAGTTAAAACGTCAAGAATAACAAGTGAAACGAAAAGAAATATAATACATTACATACTCGTACAGTTGAATATTTTGAATCATCTTGTGATCGCTTTAAAACGACATTAATTACACTCCTCTGCAAAAAAAAAATGCAAGAAAACCATATTCATGGGTTAAGACGCATAAGAAGCGACAGAAATTTAAATATTAATTTTTTGGTAAATTCTTTTGAATTCTTTTACGGATTCGAGTTAGTTTTTACAAAAGCCGACCATGCCTTTTTTTCTGCTTCATTCAATTGTTGCAATTAAGACTCAATGTTGCATGATTACGCATAGAGGTGTATTAGGAAATAATGCTGCATCTGTTACTAATGGGGATATAGGTATTAAGGAATCGGAAGCTCTTGATGTTCTTGGCATGATTGAAGCACGCTTTTCAGGTTTCTAAAGAAGCTTCAAGTGACTCGGCTTACTAAAACGGTATAGAAGATATTTCACTCCATCCGATCTTTGTACTATTTATATCACATATCCGTCCAAAAATGGAGTACAACTGTCATGTATGGGCCGGCGCACCAAAGTCTGTTTGGAGTTGCTCGACTACGTACAAGAGAGGTCCAAGAGGCTCATTGAGAACAGAAGAGTGTCCAGCTCTATTGATCTCTAGAAATGACGCAATGTGTGTTATATTTCACTATTATATCGTTACTGCAATGGTAAGTGTTGTAATGAAATTAGGGAATTTGTTCCCGCTACTCATACGTTCTATTTGTGGTTTATTGGCCTGTAAATCGCACTACGCATTACAGGGAAAATTCGTTTTTTAACAGAACATTCCGTGTTGGAATACAACTTAGGCGGTCTTGCCTATCAATTTTAATGTAGGGAAGTTCAAACCGAAGCCCCACAAACACTACTCCCTTTGCCCTCCTTTTCGTAACCCAATTTTCTAGTTCTGGCACAATGCATAGCATGAGTAGCGGTTGTCCCCTGAGTGCCGGTCCGAAAAAATATTTAATTTACACCTATTATATGAGGAATAATAGATGAATTGTTTATTTCTGAATCAAAAGTTCCTTAGATACTTTTCCGCTATTCGTGGATAATATATTAGTCGTCGTCCTTATATTCTGCAGGATTGGCACATTCGGATAACAGAGATTTTTCTTTTCGCTTTCGAAAACTCACAAAACTTAAATGTCAGTGAAAGGAGCAAGAGCAATGAACTGATATTGCGGATTTTTGTTGATTAAGTTTTTGTCAAAATTGCTTTAAAAAGATTCAGAATTTCAAGTTCGATTTATCTATTTGCGGCAGTAAGTATGAAAGTATTTTTTATGTGCATTTGTGTATTTATGTACGAATGATAAATTTTACCTAAGTTTTCAAAAGGCTATTTCGTGAGGTGGTTTTCAGAATCATGCTACTTTTTGTTTTCTTTTTTCTTTGCCGTTTTTAACAAAAACTTTTTTTATTGATAACTATTTTTCGGCACTAATTTGTGATTAGTTCAGAAAATGTTTAAAAAAAAAGTTTGCCTTTTGCATTCTGAAGTCTTTTGGCATTCTGAACCAAAAAACTAAAATTACATTTTAACTACGCAGGTTATTATTTTTTTTTTTTTTTTTGTTTAATATAAGATTTGTTTGCAGAACTGTGTAATTAAGTGAAATAAAACATACTCATTTTTATTGACAGTTGTATTTTTTAGCTTTAAACTTTAATTCCTGCACAATTCTCGGAATTGCCTTTAACAATTATGTTTAAAATTAAAAATACTGTAATAAAACGATATCTTATCTCAACGAAAAAAAAAAAATTTATTTAATCGATTTTAATCAAAAGTAGAATAAAGTTTTTAGAGTTACTGGTATAAAGAAGGTGTGTATTGTGAAATACTAATAATTTTCATTCTAATAAATTAAACAAATTTTACTTGCTGATCAAATGAGCGCTGTAAAGACGTCAAAATTTCAAACGGCAGTAGCAGAAGAGCCGTTTTGAATACAGATATCCGGCTCAAATTATGGATGTACATACTATTATTATTTTAACTTCACATAGCTATAATAAATGTATATTATTTCCAAAGCCGACGGTTTTAATTGCACATCTCAGATGTATGGAAAAACAAGACTGTTGTTTAATTATTATTTTTCCTTGTATTTTGGAAATTTAAAATTCTTGCGATAGGGTTTGTTAATACAGTTGGATAGGCCGTGTTTTGTTACTATTTTTTTTTTAATCCGCCAATGTGAGAGGTTGAATTATAACGTGTTTTCGAGTGTTTTTTTAGCATACATGAACTGCATAAAGTTTTAAAATGAGCAAAATATGCCATTTGATATTTAATAAATGATGCAGTACAAAAATCTTATTTAAATAACATCTTCGCTCGAGATTTTTAATCACCGCTACTTTATGTTTGAAATATACCAAAAATTAAATAAAAAAAATCTAAACACAAATTTTGTAATTAAAATATTTAAAATTTTGTTTTAATCTGTAAGCGATTTCGGATTATACTTTTTTACTTTTTGAGTCATATATAATTTCGTTACCACTTGAGCGTGTTCACTTTTTTATAAAGTAATCAGTCATGATGTACCCAAAGGTACCAACACTAAATTCTGCGCTTATTCAGACCTAACCAAAAAGTTCTATCCAGATTTTAGAAGAATTTAACTTATTTAAAGGAGCTTGTTGCTATTTTCCAGATTGTTTCGTTCGATCCTGCGCTTTTTTGCGATATCATTATTTTTAATATCTGAGTAGAAATAATAAATATTATCAGCTACAAATATTTTATTTTCGCTTGGTTTTTAATAGTATTTTTAAATTGCTTCACAACGATATCTAACCTCAACTGCCTGCATGGAACTTTGTTTTGGGGTGTCGATTATTTATTTAAAAAAAAAACGCCGGAGCTTGGCAATTTTGCACGTTGACATCTGATATCATATCCTCAGTTTCATATGCCAGCAGGTGCCATTTTAACACATTTTTTTCCTTTTAAACTGACTATGAACCACTAATTTTTGCATGTGAATAGACGCACACAAAAAACAAAATTTAATAAAATTCAACACCACAAGTTATTGAGACGTTCTAACAAAGCCGAAATACTTTCAATTAAAAATTTAAAAAGACTTTCATATGATCTCGCACAACCCCAACATATTCACAGAATTAGAAGAAATTGAAGGAAAACGTACAACAAGTGCGTGGACAACTTTGTGTTGTTTTCTTTCAGGCTAGTGTAAATCGACAGTTTGAAATCGCCGAATAAATAAAATAATTATTGAAATGGCTGAACTACTTTCTAACTAGAAAATCTTTTGTGATACCAAAGGCACTACAGTATACAGTGCGTATATACAATTTCATGTTTGTTAAAAGTAGAGATTTTTTCACACATTTTAGACATTTTAGATTAAGTCGCGTATTGAAGAAGTTCCATCAAATAGATTAAAGCGTCTAATTCATTTACCATTACCGCACTTTTTTTGTAATAATATCCGATTTCTTTTAAATTGTTAATCTTTTATTTTTTGGCTACCAAATTAGTTTTATTTTGTATGAATGTTGTTATTCAAATGCAATGCAAAATGCAATATTTCATATTTTTCAAAAATGGTGACTCTCTTTAATTTTTTATAACTTAAAAAATAATATTCTTTTCCTTTTACTCCCCAAGTATATGAAGTGTATAACGAACAAAATATTAAAGATCAAATTTTTTACTTGTTTTATGCACTTTGTCTACTTTAAAGTCATCTAAAAGTTAAATATGATTAAAAACCAGCCCCTTACACAGTTCGAATAAGATTTTTAAAAAATATATTATTATTACTATTCCTCTTAAGTTATCTCTCTATTACTTACATCGGTTTTGCATCGGATGATGATGATGATGGACTAATGTTGGTGTCTTTAATAAATCACGTTTAAGTGAGTTATTATTATCCTCCGGTGTTGTGTGCCAACGCAACTCTGACATAACCATTTTCACTTTGACTTTTAACACAAAAATTAATTGTTTTCGTATATTTGTTTAAAGTTTTATTCTGTTCTTAAAATCAAAATCTGATCATTTAGATTTAAACTTAAAAACTATTTATTGGCCAGTTGTTTATTGGTTTAGTTGTTGTACGTTTAGTAATATTTTTAACACAGGAGCACATTACATTACTTTAATTATGTTAACACTTCTTGCACAACAAAATACATACATATACACATACATATATATATATATATTTTTTTTAGAAGTGTAAATTCATATAAATAGTAAATCTTTTTTGTTCTATCTTTTAGTTATGGATAATTCAAAAGCAAACTTTTGTCAGTGTTGCGGTGTTTTCACAATAACGTTTCTTTTGAAACTAATTTTAGATACAAAGCCGTAGTGTTACATTACCTTTGTGTCAAATAAGATTTCTGTTAAGCAGTAAATAGTCTGCTTTAAAATTCATATTTACCAATCTTTACATTTAAAAACGTTTCTGGTTATTAAAAAAAGAAATAAATAAATGTTTTTATTTAAGGGTTTATTTCTGAATTTCTTAAAAAAATTGCAAATTTGTTTTTGTGATTTTTGTTTGGATTTTTTGGTTTTAAGGGGTGATTTTTTCTTTTCTCTTGACGTTATATTTTCATCTCAAGTTCTTTTTTCGTTGCAGATTTTCTTTTCAAACAAGAAAATTCTGAAAATGTGCTCTTGATTATTCGCAGAGAGCGTTTTTAAGCCAAGTAAAGCAAGGCATTCGTGAACAAATTTTTGCGTTTAGACGTCTGCTTACTGTGTTTCAGACCGTATCTTTACCGTAATACATTCAACCCGTTGCACGTTGTAACCCAAACTAACTTGGCACACACATATCAAGTTTTTAACAGCATTTGCAAAACGCAATAACAATACAAGAAAAAGTGCTCTCATTCGTTTTCATTCTAATGCCTCTCCACATTAGGCTTCTTTTGATAGTGTGTGTGATAGTCTATAGAAATACAACAGTTTTACCGTTTTATCAGTCACAAAAAAATTCCTTAAAGAAAACTTTATTAAAATATGGACACACCATATAAGAAACAATACTGCTTCTGTTTCTCTACTGCTTTTACAGAAATAGTTTTAATTATCATGCAACCCCTCTTCTAGGCCTCCTATTAATTTCTAACTGGATTTTAAAAAAAGGAGAAATCTAAACTGTAAATACCATCCACATAGAACATGTCTATCAATTTCTCTTTAACGAAAGAGAGGCTCATGCAGTTCCTGTGCTGTGTTAAATGCAATTGCAGCAAGTTAAATATTTGTAACAGTTGAGTTTTCTATTTTTAATTAATTTAGCTCTTGGCTTATGTTATAATGGTCAAAATGAATTATTTTCTACAGTTGTAGGTAAATACAAATGTAACGTTTTATAATATAAACAAAGTAATTAATTCTTTTTCCAAAAATTTATTTTTAATCCACAGAATTAGATGTCCGTAAACCGAAAGTGCACTCAAGTTTGATAGCAAATTTTTCGTATTCGGTTTATCGGTCAGTGAATGAGAAATTATAATATTTAGTTATTATATGTTTTGACAAAAAAAAGTTGGAAAATGGATCTTAAGAAGTAAATAAAATTAAGAAGAAATACTGGACCGAAATAAAATATGTGGGCGTTATCAACAAATATAACAATTCTTTACAAATATTTCACTTAGTTTTTTTTTCCAAGTTTATTTATTTGCTTTCATTATAACAACTTTAGGTTGTCAAGTCTTTTAAAGAATGCTTTAAAATTGTTTATTTATGGCAACACAAATGTATATAATATGATTTAATTATTCTCTTAAAATTTAACACTTTCTCATTTATCCACAACAAAATTATTAAACTTTTCAGTGACATTTGCAGATCTGGTATTATATTCGTTTTTTCTCTTCTCTCAATTTTTGATTATTGTTGCTATTGGTTTGTTTTTATATACTTCCGCAGCTGTACGTTCTCTTCTCTCTTAATAACTCTTTTTTTAAAGGAACTGTTTGTTCCTCTCATTTAATTTTATTTTATACCATCTCATACTTTGGATACTGCAATAACTATAAGTCGCGTTCTTTTTGTCAGCCCATTATGAGCTGTTTAAACTTGCACACAAGATTTGTCTGATAGTAGCGTACGTGTGTGCATAAGCCCCTCTTTCAACTAAAAATTTTTAATGTGGGTAGTGGTGAGTAGGTGTGGCTAAAAATTTAAATTTTGAAATTGTTGTTGTTTGAATTTCTCTAAAATTTTTAAGTATGATTATTTTTAAAGCTTTTTTATTGAGGTGGGACGTAAGTTTTAGTAGCAGCAGTAGCAGTAGTAGTAACTGTGAGTAATAGGAATAGTATGTTTATTCGTATGCTTTCGTTTTTGCTTCAACTGTCATAGATACCTACTTAAATTATGAATTTTAGGAATTCCTTATTTGCCTGTTTTATTTGTGGTTCTCGTTGTCTCCTTTAGTATGAGAGCATATTCTAACGTTATGATTGGATCGTTTTAATACATTTGAATCTTTATGATAGAGAGAGCTGTAGTTTCAAATGTTACTTGTATAATAATTTTCAATATACATATGTATGCATGTAGCTACACACATATGTAAATAGGAACATCTAAGTAAGTATATTTTCAACAACTATCCATGCCTAATTTTTATAATTGTGCATTAACTTTTGCATTAATCATAATTACTTTTACCTCAGTTTTTATGTGTGTATTCCTTAATAGGCTTTTCCTATCTTCCTAACTTCACCCCTTAAATCCAAATCCAAATCAATCAACCAATCCAACATAGCTATTTAGGATTTTCATAAAAAAGTACATATTTAAAAAATGAAAAAAAAAATTAAATCGTGAAAGGACCTTTCTTATTCCATGGATAATTTAGATCTCTACAAAGACGCCAGTGCACGAATTGTTGAACTTGTAGCTGCAAATTTATATTTCGCTGTCCAAATCTGTATTAATATTTTTATCAGATATTTAATAAGTTCAGGTTAAAATTTGCTATATAGTTAATCAGGAAAATAGCACATGAAAATGGTAAAAAGTATTTTCAAGTTTTTACAAAATACAAGTTGTATTTTTAAAAAGGGGGAGCCAGCCACAAAATGTTTGATGCATCATAGCCAAAGTTGGCACCCAAATCGAATGATTTTATTTATTTTATTATTATATTATTGGGTATTTTCTTGATTGACAAAATTAAGTGTTTAAATTCAGTTTTATAATCTATTTAGGATCTATTACGATGCACACTTTTAATCGACTATTTTCTCTTTATACATACATACGTACGTGTATATAGATTTAACTTTAAAATTTATTAAAGTTTAAAATTTATCTCATGTTTTTAAGATTCTTATTTAATGGCTGCTAAATCCTTTTGACAAAAAAAATAAACATAAACATATACGTTCACGCAGTCTATTTTAAATTTTCTTTACACAAATTCTATTGATATTTTGCCGGTAACGTTTTTAATTTGGTGCTCAGTAGGTACTACCATTATGACGCAACGCATTATGGCAACAAAAAGTAATAAAACAAGGTAATATTTATTATGCAGGCTCAACAAACATTCCCTCTACAAAATATCATTTTAGAGCAGTTGTTTTTTAAAGAAAAATTATCACAAAACTTTTTATATCAAAATCATTAAATCGTTTTTCCATCAGTTTTTCACACCCCTTAAATGTTCATTGATTGATGCTATTCAATGATTTAATATAAAAGAAAAATAAAGGAAAAAAACTTGAGGCATAAACCAACAGTACAGAAAAATAAAATAAATAAAAAATTTGCGTGTAGAATTTCCAGACGACGTGAAGGACTTCCACCTTTGTATGCTATGTATCCTGTTCTTGCTTCAGGTATATTTTCTAAAAAATACACTAAAGAAAATTTAGAAATTTGAAGGCATAAAACGTATAAAATTAGGAAGCATTTAATAAAGGCTCTTTCATTCTTTTATAGAATTCTATCAGTCTTTTAGGGATGTTTTTTACTGTATTATTTTCGCGTTTTTTAACAATATAAATGCTGATTTTTTAGGAAAATTTAACCGTTTTTTTTAATTATTATTCGGTTGCTTTGTTAGAATAATACTTTGCAAATATCCATTAAAACTTAAACTCGACAAACAAAATATCAAAATTGCACTATATTGATCGTTAAAATTTATTAATATCTTTCAACTTTATTATTATTATTATTTTTATATTTTATTGATCTTTTCAACATTTTATAAATAATTTTTTAAAGCACAAAGCCTGTATATTAGTACAAGAAAATTGTTAAACAGCTGTGTAAGATGGTGAAGGGCATTCATTCCCCAAGTTATTTTGAATTTGTAACGATGCATTCACGGCAAAAATATATATTTTTCTTCAAGACAAGTTATCAGTTATTTGATACAATCATTCAAACGGTAACAAGTGTTGTGTTTAACCATCAACGTAGACAATACTCTCTAGGGAATAATCCGCCTTAAAATTTGTTTCCACCTTATGGAATTGAAATACATACATGATCTCGTTTTTCCATTCTTTAAAGGCCCTTACTCCCTAAATAGTGAACAGTAAACGAAATCTAGAATTTTGTTGTTTTTTAACAATTCATATAGAACAAAGTTGTCAAATATAGATCGGATTATAGCCAGAACTTTATTATAAAAATAAGTAAATATTTATTCAGCTAAATATGAAATTTGCTTAAAAAACGGCGATTCCAAAATATTTCATAAAGATCTGCTAGGAAAAAGATCAATTCAAATCAGTCTTGCATCACACTTAGTTATATGCCTAGGAGCAAGAATAATGATTATGCTGCCTTATTTTTTTTTTGATATTTTGTTTTCCGAGCTTAAGTTTTAATTAAATCGGTCATTTTTGAAAGTAGTTTTTCTTTAAATATAAAATTTCTGGGCAGACAGATAAAAGTAAAAAAAGGGGACATAATTTTCTCAATTTCTTGTAACATTTACGAGTATATAAACGAAAATAAAATAAGAACATTTAATAAAAAATGTTGTCTTTTTAAGAATATGTATATATATATATATATATATATATTTATTTTATATTTATTTTATATTTTTCCAGAAAAAATCATAAAAAATACCTTGTGTGCAGGAAAAAGTCAGTCGTAAAATGTTTGTTTTATTTTTATAGCCAAGGACTATTGTTGGCGGTTATACCAACTACAAAACAGCATCTTTTTCGTTATTACTTAAATATAATGAATACACACACACACAATTCAAAATCCAAATTGCTAACGACACCAATCATGTTGAATAGTTACACGGTGTGTTTGAAATGGCTCGGCTCTATTCTTATTAAATAAAATTTCTTGCACGCTTGTACACATGTTAATTAGCCAAGCAGTAGTATGTAGATAAAATAAAAGGTTTTAAAAAGGATTTGTTAGATATTAAAATCAATTTTTAACTCTCACGTTTGCATGGAGTTGTTAATTTCATTCTGTTGTCGTTGTTGCATTTTTATTGATTTTGACTTTCCTCGAAGGAGGCTTCTTTTTATGACTAGTAAATTTTTGCTACTTTTCTTCATTTTCTAAACACTTTTCAAGAGTGTCGAGTAATTTGTAATAAATAGTCAATCATAAAATTTTAAAGAAGAGAACTCTCAGTGGTGTAAGATATGCGAGCCATAATTACAGTTTCAGTTTTCTACACACAAAAAAAAAGGTGAAAAACAATTATGCGTTTCTCTGTAAAGAAAGTGAAAGCTGTATATGATAGAACAACTTTTATATACAAGCTGTTACGGTACATATTGCAAAAAATTCAGTGATAATTTCCATATTAATGAAATTATGAGAAGCGTCCGCAAATAAACAAGATTGCCAGCAAATTAGTATAGATTAAATATGTTGATTTCGTTAGAGTTTTTAAAATAACTTTACCGCACCAACATTATAGTTTTGTTTAAAACGAAATAGAAAAGCATTAAACATTTGTTGCATTTTGTAATGATCGCGTTTCTAACTCATTAATTTCAGTCATTATAATTATTAAATCTAACAGTTATTGATTTAATAATAACCGATTGCCTTAACTTTAACAGGGAATGTCTTAGACAACTACATATCCTACATGGCGATCATTTGCGCTATAGAAAACGAGCATTCAGTCCTGTTTCGTGATTATTAGATACTGTACTTCTTCCATCACATCCAATTTAAATAATCATTAACCAACTCAAACAAACATCCCTATAAACTCAATCTGGTTACCGCACTATTGAAATACGAATAAAAGAAAATAAAAACTATTGATATTTATCAATTTTCAACAACTGTGCAATTTTGAAATTTTGCAATTTTTACGAATTAAAATTATTTTGATGTTTAGCTTGTACAGAAAAAACTTAAAAAAAAGTAAAGAAATGAAAAACTTTAAACTTACCCTTGAAATTAGTGAAATTAATTTTGTCAGCCTCTTGTTCATTTTTCATACATTTTGCGTCATCTAGTGAATTAGTTATCTTCCTGACAACGCCACCACCCACTTTGTGACCAGTTGAATTGCTTGATTTGCTAGAATTATTCGAACAGTTACTTGAACTCCGACTACGACATCCATCTTCATTTAATTTCTTTGTGTTTGTCAAATGATGCTGCTGCTTGTGATGTCGAGGGTGCCCACGTATTTTTATGTCATAAGCAGGAGCATTAGGATAAATATTTCTGTTACTTTGGCGTTTTAATTCTAAAAACTCATCACGTACTTTTAAAGAACCAACAGCAGCTATTGTTTGCTGTTTGATACTATTTGTGAAAAGTTCTTCCACGTTTTCAAAATTAGAGAACATATCATCTTCCTTTGTTGTTATTGTTCTTATTGCTGTTGCTGATGCTGTTTGTGTAGGGGAAGGGAACTTAACTTTTGATCCTCCTGCTTCATTTGTTCGCTTCGTTAAACACTTGTCCTGTTCAACGGTATCATCAACATAATTTTCAATATTTGAATTGAAATTTTCAAATGAATTGATAGCAGTCGCGATAGGTATTTTGTTGCCACCACTACTGCTATCATCAACACCAAGTCTGTTTTTGCTGACATCGGGTATATTTGTGTCAACATCATATTTAGCTCCAATACCGTAATCACAATAGTTCTTTGTGAAAAAATCTTTTTCGACAATATTTGCTGCTAATGTTGACTTTTTCGTTATTCCAAAGTCACTTTTATTGCTGTTCGCTGAAAATGGACAATTAGTGGGTGACTTTCCTTTGTTCATACATTCTTTTATTTGACTTTCGAATAATTCCGGCACAAATTCGAATGAGTTAACTGATGGAAATCCAATTGAAGATATTATATCTATTTTTGGTTTACTTTCTGAAAGAAACAAGAAATTTGTCTTATTGGAAACTTTAGTTATTTTAAAATTTTTGTATGTATTTTTTTGTTTTTGCAATTAGCCTTCAATTTAACATTTAATTTAATAATAATTACAATCATTTATCTGTGTGAAGGTGTGATGCAAACAAGTTACAAAGAGGGTCAAGAGATTATGCACGCAATTTAAATGAAATTTGTGTCTTTCTTCGTTTGGTTTTCGCTTCTATCTGCCATGCATTTTTGCAAGGAGAAACTTTTTAAAATGCGTAATATTATATTTTCAATAAGAAGCTAAATTTTTTATTGGAAACGTACTACTGTGAAAGATATTATTTTAAAAATGTTTTAAAATCAAAGACTTCAACACGTTTTCATGTTTAATTTATATTTTACATTGTTGTAAAAATATCAATGAGCCTCTCTTACGTTGTTACTACACAAATTTCGCATTAGTACAGAGAATCAATTTCATGTCTTCATACCTCTAATTTAGTTAAAAATCACCAGGAATTCGTAGTGTGAAAAAACCTGCATGATACCCATTCTTGCTATTTTCTTTCACAAAAGTTTGCTTAACCCTCCTAAAGCCAATAAAGTACGAGTGTACTTGAAATATTCATTTTTTTAACTAAAGCGTATTGAGTTTGTATTAGAAACACCATGGGAATTTATTCATTTTGTTCATAATCTTATGATGACTGTTGAGCATTTTCTTTCCGAGATTTTTTCTTTATGATTACAAATATGACCTTAGAGGTACGTCATTGCAAAACAGTGATATGCTTATCAGTATGGAAACATATTTACTTTTTTAGCTAATATATTCACGCCTAAATGCCACAGGCATTTTTTGCTTTCTTTTCTTTTTTCACGCAAACGCGTAAAAAAGGATTTAGAGTTGAAACTAGTCGTTAACTCTTAAATGATCAAAAAATAAATAACGTTGATTGTATTGTATTGTATTGTATTATTTGTCATAAGCTCCAATCACAGTTGAGTTCAGCGGTTGTTTTGTATGAAGGAATGGATGTTTACAACCACCTGAAGGATAAAAAATTAAAATGAAGTTTGAATATTTAAATCAACCCTCTTTCGGTGTTGTATATTTAAATATGTTTTTTAATGTTTTCTTTTTTATTACAACCCTTTTCAATAAAAGGGGAAAGAGTCTTAAGTTTTTATGAAAAGGGTGTTTTTTAGGGCCAGCATTGAGATTTGCTTACGCACAGTTTTACGAAATGTTTATGAATCGTTTATGTAAATTTGTCACTAGTTTTTTTTTATTGCGTACGCATATAGCTGTGTGTAAATACATTTCTATAAGTAAATTGCAACCCTTTTTTTTACCATGATTTGAATAAAAAGGAGAAGCTGTGTAATTAAAAAATGGCCACTGAAATATTTGATATTATATATTGTATCGTCCTCTGCATTACATTAAAGATTCCTTGAAGCTAATAGAAATCTTCTACATCATTTGTGATTCTAAAATGCGGACGTTATTTAAATACTTAGAATTGCTCCAAATGAAACCTAACAAAAAATAGGTTAAATAATTAATAATAAATTTTAGAATTTCTTTGTTACTGAGATTTTTCCATATTGAAAGACCTTTTCCCTGGGGTTTGACTCATCACCTCAAATATTAATATTTTTATTTGCAAATGGTAAAAGAAGTACAACAAGAAGAAGATGAATATTGCTTTGTAAACTCGGCGAATGTTAAAATAAAAGAGAACAATATAAATAATTTAAAATGAAAAAAGTTTGTTAATGCAGTGGAAACGCAAAAAATTAAAAAAAAGATAAACATTAAATGCATTAGACTGAAACTGCATTAAAATGTTGTTATTGTGTTTTGTAATTGCAACTAAATGGGTTGAAAGCACGCAATTTATTGTAACAGCTAACTGTGGGATACACGCACACGTACATAGAATATATACATATTTACTCAAACTATTAGCGGTTTTATTTAGGAACAGGCAGATTTTGGTAGTTCATGGCGTTGTATCGCTGTTGTACATTTGTCTTAATTTATTTTCAGCTAGTTACAGTTCGGAATAACACGTTCAAATGGCAGTGATGCGAAAATACACATACGAAGTGAAAAATTAACTGTGATTGATTCAGTTATCGATCAGCCCAGACTCACAATTCAACGAAACACGGGAAACCAAAGCAGTTTATACCATCAGTGCAAAAGTTTCGTCTTCGTCTTTTGGCGAATTGTAGTGCTTTAAGATCAATGTAATCTAACGTTATCTTTTTATTCTTGTTAAGTAAGTGATACAGAGTGGGATTTGTTTTACATCCGCGCCTGACTATATAGTCTTAATCAGATGGTGGACAAACCACTTTGTATAATTTGGAACGTTATACAAACGTCCTAGATAGCCGAAGACATAATTCTAAGCAACAGATACCACCTAGTTGCAACTTGAATAATTCCAGGGCAGGTCTGCAAACTATCACACCTTGCTAGAGAGTCGGAGACTTTCTAACTCCTTGTCCAGAACACATGTCAAGCATGCTCACTGGACTGGATCATTCACTTAGCGTGTCATTATCAGCGAAATGATCCTGGCCACCATAAATTTCATAGTTCCCTTATGGGGCCGCAAAACCACAACCACCACGATGCTCCCATATAGGGGCCAACACCAATGATCAGCCAGAGAACTATTATAAGTCTAAAAAGACAAATAATGAACTCTGCGAGCTCACTGATCCCCGTGGAAATAAAGTGGAGTTTCCAGTTGACCTCCTGCCTGCCTTCAGGGGACTGGGCTCCCTTTATACCCCAGTTGCACTGTGTCTAGATAGTGGAATAATCTATAAAGACCATATTTATATGCCCCTGGGGGGAAAGTAAGTGATACATTCAGAAAAGAAAACCCAAAATAATCAGCGTTATAATTCAAATCATTCGGATTGACATATTGGAATCATCAAGGCATCGATCTCGCCGGCTTTTCAAATGCACAACTTCTTTTATTTAGTTTTGAAATCTAAATGTCCTTATTGGAAAAGCCTCTTAGCTTCAATGAAAAAAGACCCCAAAAATGCACATTAACACTCGATGTTTCAAACTGAATTCCATAAATTGAAATTTATTTATTTATTTATTTAGAGACTTATTAATTTGTATTTGTTCATTGTTCATAAGTACTGGTACCAGACGAGATTACCTTTATGGATATTTATGCACACAAATAAAGTGAAAACTGATGCACATTTGTAAAACAGCCAAAGTAAAAAAATGTTCCACATCCACATCAGCTCAAGAAAAATGAAGTTAAGAATTTTTATGAAATTGAGCGTTTGCAAGGAAAAAAATCAAAAAAAAAAAAAAAATTATTAATTGTATTATAATGTATGAATTTGTATACCTATGTATTCATATACGTACGGTTTATATTTTTGGGATTTCTTGCATTTAAAAAATGTAAATTAAAGTAAATTTTTCAAAATCAAAATATGAGTGTTGCTTAATTTTCGTATTAATTGAAGACTTTTGTATTTTGATTTATAAGTTTCTTTTCTGCAACTTCTTCATTCGGACATTTTCGATCAATAGAAAGCGAAAAGTGTCTTCTGTCATTTAATTTATAGATCATACGAGTATAACAAGAACTATGTATAAACCGACACAGTATGTGTTGTTTCACTTGTCTTTATTTCTGCAGTAGCCCCTTTGTCTCGTTTTCTAATTTTTTAGTGTAATTAAAAGACAAGAGAGCTGAAACCTGCAACAGTATTTTGCGCAAGATGCTGTTCCCACGCTGCAGACAATGTAATACACTAAGTACTATTTGAAGGATAAATTTAGCTACGGCATGTCTTCTAGGTTATTGTCGTATTTACGATATATACACCTGGCTGCTTGCAACAACAACAACAATTACTTTCTCATTACTTTGATTCTCACTGATTCTCCTTGGATGAATGCTTCGTTGACTGACACGTTATTGCTACTTTTACTTTATTACTTTTTAATCAAAAGATATCCCTGTTATTCATATTATTATTTTCCGTTTTTTTGTTTTTTGTTTTTGTGTTGTTTATTTTAACACAAAAGGGCGATTTTTTTTTAGAAAAAGTAAATCTTGTGTTTGATTTTTGCAGGTTCTTTAGAAATAATCTTAGTCGGGCATTTAATTATAGTAGATAGAAAACAAAAGAATCTTTAGAATTTAGAATTAAAAAGAGTGACATAAATTTATGTGTCCTGTTAAAATAAAAAAAAAACTTTAAATTGACGTTTTTTAATATTTCTTTCGCTTTAACTGACTAAAATTCTTTGTAATTTTTGTATTTTTACAATAACATTTCAAAGATTATTATTCACACTGAGAATAACTGTAAAGAATTGTCTTACATTTTTCTTTTAAATTGTGTTGGTAGAGTTCTGGAATCTAGATTAACAATAATTGATATCCCAAAATAAAATTATTTTCCTCTTCCTGACATACATAATTAGGGACATCATATTTATTAACTTTGAATAATAAAATAAAAGTGTAATGCAATTTAATTCTTTCTATTTTTTTAAAACTTTACAGTTTTGCTAAATTGAGTAAAATATATTAAATATATAACAAACAGCAGGAACTAGCAGTTGAGAGTGTTCACTCTATTTTGCGATATTTTTTTGCAAATTTAAAAAAAAGAGAATACAATTTGAAAAAATTAGTTATTGAAAAAGTAAAAGTTGAAAATAACTAAAACTACTGATTACAGTTCTTATTCAATAATTGTGTACCCTGTCTACTGATTTATTTCAATTTGGTGACCAGAAGGCAGAGAACTTGGCAAAACACAAATTTATATTTGTTAAAGATAGTTCCTAAGACCATATCGTTGAAATAATAATAATAATAATAATAATAATAATATGTTAATAATATATTTAAAACGAAAAAGTACAGATAACTTCTTCTTTGTACTTTCGACAATTATCGGTATGATATAATAATTATCGGTATGCTCAGAAAGTGTGAACCGTCTCAAAAGCACATTTGCTTCAGTTACTCCCACAAATTAATACATTTAATCAGGAAATAAAAATTTATTGTTCAGTTAAAATCACTCCACTTATTTGTAATTGGAAATTATATAATTAAAATTGGAATTGCAAAAAACATTCACGGTTTCGAAAAGAATAATGAAGAGCTCCAGCTACCAGTTCAATGCTGGTACCAGAAATCATACAACAGAAGTTTAGTCAAAACTCTGTCAAATAATTAGAAGCGTGTGTTTTCATGTAAAAAAAGCCATAAAAAAACAATTCTAAAATATCCTAAGTATGTTTTTTTTTGAAAAAAAATTTGAGAACTTTTCTGTAACTAGAATAATTTTCTCAAAAATAGGGGTATTGTCCGAAAATGAAATCCATTAAATTTTAAGAAAAAATTAAAAATTTTAACTGAAAAAAACATCTGCCTCAAAATCTCACTCTCATCTAAAAAGGATGACATAATTTTTATTGTTTTATATTTCAACCCTATTTTATAGTCACATAAAATAATTTAGAAAATTTACTTAAATAACAAATTCAGATTTTTCGTTTTTTATGCTTCGTCTCAAATTGGCAGTGGTAATGTGTGTGCGTTTGCGCGCAAGTGACCTATGACATTTCAAATTACAAAAAACCTAATGCTCCTAATGTTGAAACATTTTTTTTTTATTTTATTGAAAGAAAATGGAAAGAGGTGTGTTTGATACATTGGGGTAGTATGACGTGTAAAAATAACAGTTGGAAGAAAATGAAAGGATTTTCATTTATATAGCGGCTTCTGCTAAATACCAGTTTGTTTGCATGTTTGTTTTTCAAATGGATATGAAATTTGAAAGCGCGTGCTTTTTATGTGCACCTTTTCTGATTATTTTTTATTATTTGACTTTTTTAAATTCATTTTGTACATATGTATGTACTACGTAAGTGTGCTAATATGTATACACAAATGTATGTATGTATTTGTGTATATAGAATATAAGCATTATAAGAGTTATCTATTTCTTTATTATATATCAGTGTCAGTTGATAAATGTTGATGCTGCTCTATACTATTATGGCTTTTTAAATTTAGATTTTTACTTTTTAATAAAATCTGTATGCTGAGCGCATGCGTAGCACCCCTTTTCGTAGTCATTGTACATGTGTATATTGTGCTAATATAAACAAAAATACTTACATACATATATGCATACATACATACATGGAACCGAATACGTGAGTTTAAAGCGTGCTACTCAAGGGGTTGGAAATAGTTTGCCACTTTCGCTGCGCCTTTATCTTAGTTTCGATTATTTTAAAATATGTATCTCTTTATATAGTTTATAAATAAAATCTTTTTGAGTGTTGTACAACAATGAAATTGAAAGGATATTTAAGGATGTCATGCTAAAGGGATGTCTAACGCGTGCTTTGTCTTTTATTTAAAAAACTGCGTAATGTGCTGAAATGTAGTAGTATCAGAGCAGCCAGTCTGCCAAACCTTTTTACACGCTTATGATCATTACGACAAATACCATTTTCATTTAACAGTTGCTACACGTATGTACGAGTATGTGCGTATGTAAGCAGTTTTAAATTTTACATTTGAACATTTTAAAATGTGGGTACAGTTTAAAAAGTAAATGGTTTTTGTCAACTTAACCGTTATTTGTTAAATGGATATAATAACTATAACGATTATTTTTCATAATCATTAAAATGTTGCGAATTCATAAAAGTATAACTTCAATTTCCATTTTACTATTTCCTTTTTAATTCAGTTTAGAAAACGAAGAATTTCATCAATCCGTCAATAGAAAAAATTTGCAATAAAAATTTGCACACTGTGTAGAGTACTGAAGAAGAGTGTAGTGATCTGGGAAGTTTATTGCTTTCAGCTGATTTTTTTCTTTCAAACACTACTTTTTTGTAAAAACTAGTGACGTTTTTCATCAGAATACAATAGAAATCGTCTAATAATAATGTAATTTGTTTATTATTATTGGTAAATTTTTTTTTTTAATTTTCAACTAAATTTATTTTACGACTTTACAAAGACTAGACACAGATGGTTTCAGCTCATAACTCGTGTTGACATGTATCGAATATCACATTTCTTTTAAAGTATTAATTGCCATTAAAGTATTAGATAACTATTTATTATTCATTCATATAAGTAAAGAAAAGAAGGTGTTAAATTGTTCTGCGCGAAATTTGATCACTTTCGTTTCAAAGTTGTTTTCTGACTTTCCTTTTTCTTTCACAAAATATATTTTCTTCCAATAGTTCTCTTTACACAACAGCTGTTTTGCGACAGAATATTTTTAACCCTTAAATTTATTAATTTTGTAGAATTATTTAATTAGTGTGTACACACTTAATTTTGTACTTTTCGTTTCATTTGAATATTGTAAGAAAAGCAAGCAATTCTTTCTCAACCCGCAAAATTTTCGGTGATCTATCTAAATTTGAGGAACTTATAAATTTATAATATTTTTTTTAAGGTTTTACTTTTATTTATTTAATTACATACGTATTTTAACGACTTAACTTAACTAAAAAATAATTATTGTTTTTCAATATTTGCACTTTTAAATATCAGGTGTATGTAAATATAGAATTATTTTGAATAATAGCTTTCAGAGAATTATAAGTTTTAATGATTATATTTCGAAATTGAAGACATTAAAATGTATGCAAATTCTAAAGGTACAAGTGTAGCCATACGTGTATTGCATGTCTTATGACGATTATGTTGGCCGTCTTGACTGTTACGACTGCAGGAATTTTAATCACACTTGCGTTGTTTATTATTTTTATCGTAATAAAAGGGCTTAGCATTGATCTTAAAATATACGTTGTAGATAAAGCAAATGTATGCTGTTTTAATTAAAAGAAAGAGAGAGAGGGAGAGAGTATTTGCATTAAATATGAACAAAAGAATTGATACCTAATATTTGCATTAATAATTAAAAGTTTAAGCGAAACTAGATCAATAACTTATTAAAAAAAGACAATTTCGAAAGCAAAGAATTTCTAAATTCTACATGCAAAATACAAAAATTTCCATATTCGCAGAATTTCATAAGTAAAATACATAAAATATTAAAAATCAATCAAAATATATAAAGCGAATATAAACAATGAAGGTAAATAAATCATAAAGATATACAAAAAATAAATTTCATACATTACGTTTTTAATTCGTTTTTAATTCAAAACTAAAACAAATTACTCTGATATATTCAGCCGTGGTGAGTTTTGTTTTCCCTACACCATTAAAGCAAAGACTATGGTTTTGTAGCAAACATTTTCGTTATTTTTTGCATTTTACCAATAGTTGTTATCCCTTATTTACTTAATTTATTTATCTTTAATAAATATCTTTTTTCTTTTTTAAGATCTTTTTTATATATTTTTTCTTCTCGATATTTCGCTTTCCTTTGGAAAGCTTCTTCAGGAAAAAATTTTATATTTATGAAAACAAAAAATTATTAACAAATTGAAAAAAATGTTTCAAAACATTTGACAAAAACATATAAAATATTTTGTCACACATACATATTTGTTTATTTACTTTTAAAACAGTATATTTCATGCTTTTATTTCTTATTCTTTGAAATTTTTTCAACTCACACGGCCTTAGAAATACGAATTTTTTTACTTATTTTTTCATTAATACGAAAAAAATGATTATAAACATGGCGAAAAATATGATAGCCAGAATATTGAAAAATAAGGACACAATAAGAGATATACTTAATGGCAATGGTTTTCCAGTAGAATTAACTAATCGATTAATTAGACAATATTTACCATATTATCATAATTTAGGAAATATTATGGCAGAATCAAAAATTTATAAATCATTAACTTATGTTCCTGAAATATCAGAAAGATTAAGCACGAAAGAAAGTCTAAAATATTTGACACTGATAGATATATAATTGCACACAAAACATATACCACATTAAATAAATTATTTAGCAGTATGAAGGATAAAATAGGGAAAATGGAAATATTTGATATAGTATGTTTACAGGATACAATGTAGAGGAAATGACCAGATGAACTGTGACAAAGTTTATATTGAGACAACAAAAAATAAATTGAAACAAGATTATTGGGATATTTCAACACAGAAGACATCCTTATCTTCACTTTGTAAGAAATATAATCATTATATAGAAGATATAGAAAAAAACTATTATAAGAGACGTTATATGTCAGAAATGCTAGAAATTGTTAATTTACCAAATGTAAGGAAAGTAAATTTCAAAACAGACACAGACAATTTATATCACAATTATAGGTACTTAATTAAAAAGACACATAATTTGTTATAATTATTTCATTAGAAAGAATTTGTTATTTAATTTCCATTTCCTTGTTTTTGCATGTTTAAATATTTGAAATTTTAAATGTTGTATGTATGTATGTACGCACGTTTGGTCCATTGTTTTCAACATTTTTTTTGAAATTGCTAATAATTTTTTAATTATAAAAATAAATTTCCTGAAGAAGCTTTCCAAAGGAAAGCGAAATATTTAGGTGATATATTATTATTAAATCTAATTAGAAGGTCCTAAATAAAGAATAATTAATACTCATTTATTAAAGAAAAAAATGTCGAATAAAAATAACAAAAAACTAAGGGTTCATAAAAAAACAGGGCAGTTAATAGGTAGAATATTCTTTAGAATAAAGAGACAATCAAATATTTTGCTCAACTCCGTTTAATAATACAACTATTGATTTTCTTATTACTTTTGGAGTCTATTTAATTTTCAATTTATTGTTTTCCAATCAATTCACAACCATAATTAAGTCTACTTATTTATTTGCTTTAACTTCTCTTGAAGTTTTACAAACAAACTCAGAGGTTGCCTTGAAAAAAATCTCGCAAAAACTAACGTAAGCAAAGTACTGCCAAAAACAAAAACTAACCTCTAAATTATTCCCACATTTTAAACAAAAGTGTTCGTTCTCCTATAAAGCAGAAGATTTTTTTGAAAAAAAATATATCAAAAGAACAATATTGGTTTTTTCGTTTTTGTTTAAAGATCCTTTGTTTTTCAATAAAAATTGTTTAAATTTGTTTTGCTATTAATATTCTCACAGTATTTCTAGATAGAAAAATATGTTAATTTAAAATCAGGATGGTATATACAGTGGCGTGGAGAGCAGTCTGGTGCTCCCTGCAGAAAGATTAAGGTTCATGATTACGATTAGATGATTAAGGTTTTAGTCCTTATAAATGCAAGAAAATATTTTGAATCTTATTTAAAAATTCACTTCCCAGTTTCTGCATTCAAGGACAAGGACAATATTTCCACCATTTTGTATAAAAATGAAACAGTCTAAGAAGCTCTAACAGCAGTTTCTAAACGAATTTATCAAATAAACCAAAATTTCACAGCAGAGGAGTATTCGAACTTAAAAACTCAGCTTAAACTTTCAGAAGCTATAAGCAGTGCAGTAGCGGACACGTAAACTGTTATGGCATTTGCTATATTTTTATTTATTATTTTTTATGAATTACCAAAAAAAACTAAAAATCCTGGATTTTGATAATCTTAAACCGATTTATTAAATATATTAAAAGTGGTTTTTACGATTTCCGTTAAATTAAAAATTAAATAAAGAATTATGATCGTAAGGAAAAATATATAATTAGGTGTTAAAACTTTAAAAACTAAAAATTTTTTAATTTAAATATATATTTGTTAAAAAAATCATTTGAATATTCCTGCTAACAAAAGTTTTTTTCCATGTTAAATATTTATGTATTGAAGTAGTAAACTCTGGAGTAAATATCGGAAATCATTAAAAATGTTCGCTTAGCAAGAGCATGTATTTCTTAACTAAATAAAAGAAGGTATGCTTCAGTTATACCTTCAATTGAATAAGGAAGTATATGTACATTATTTTTACTTCGTCCAACAAACTACGGATTTGTATTTTCTAAAATAAAAATTGTTCCATAAACTCTCTAATATCACCATGTTAATATGTATATAAATCTCTTTGTAGAACAGCTGAATACATTTTAATCAAGTTTTAAACATAGGCACATATTTATCTAGTGGGTGCGATTATTATAAAAATGTTTTTAAAAACGAGAGCTAATAAAATTTCTTTATATAAAAAAATCATTACTGTTGCAGTTAATTTTATAGAAAAATCATGACATGAAAATGTTTCAAAGAACAAATTTGTATATAAAATTTATGACTGATTCAATTTTTTTTTTTTAACAGAAAATTCATAAAAATTGTTTAACGAAAAACACGAGGTGATTACTTTTTACAGAAAGTTAAGGACTGATAAAATATTTTGTATAAAGCTCATGGTTGTTAAAAATTTTCTGCATAAAAGTCATGACTAACGAAAACTTTTTATGGAAAAATCAAGTGTAATGAAATTTTTTAATAGAAAAGCTACGATTGATAAAAGTTTCCTACAAGGTAATTATAATTGATGAAAATTTCTTATAGAAAATCATAACTAATCATAACTGATAAAATTTTAAAATTTTTTTTTTAAATTAAAAAAATCATGACTAATGAAGTTTTGTATACAAAAAATAATGACTGATGAACACTTTTATAGAAAAATATAATATATAATTTAATACAAAAGTCATGATTAGTGAATCTTTTTATGAAAAAATCGAATCTGAAAAGTCATGGATGCTTTACTGAATACTCATGATTCATAAACATTTTACAGAAAAATCATGACAATAAAATTGTGTTATTGGGAAATATTAACGTGTAAGTAATCTACAGAAAAGTCATGTGACTGATGCTATATTTTTATAGAACAATAATAACTATACACTTCTGAAATGATCGATGACAGGTTTTAAATAAAAAAATGCCTACACAAATGTATAAGTATAAGGCGATACCGGCTCCCTCTCTAAATTCTTGTATTTTGTTCGGGTAAATAACAGTGAAGCTTACTAAAACATTTCTAAAATGCTGGTGTTGGAATACAGAAATGCAAAATAAAAGTCCTTTAAACGAAACAGCAATAAAAATATCAAGATGAATACCTCTTTAAATGAAAACAATATTGAATTAATGACCGAACTAAAATATAAATTACAATTTTTTTTTAATTTTTATGAAAAACGTTTCAAAATAGATTTAAAGCTAATTTTTGTTGTATGTGTATCTTTGGATGTCTAGCATTGGAAGGTTATTTCCGCTTAAGTTTTATAACATGGATGAAGATGATACGTGGCTTCAACACGACATTGCACACATATTTTGAAATAATTTATATTTATTGCTCGGCCCAGTCTTACACATAAAGACAAACATGTACTGATTTTTAAGATATATTTAATATTATACAGCTCTCTTTCTCCCTTTCTGTTAATCGTAATAAATCTACGGCATTGGGATAATACAGTAATTGTCAGGGATGTTCATCTGCTACTACTCTATGGCTAAAAGTGAAAGTATAATTTAAACAAACTCATACAATCCGTCTCAATTATTGTTTACATTGTTAATAATTCCGTTTCTTAAAAGTAGCCTACAACTACCTGTTTTGCCTGTGCCAACCTACTTCTGTCTCTTTAATGCGTTTTACTTACTGTGAGGATAACATTATAAAATTCATTGTTATCGTTTTCTGCAGGTGATTTTCAATACAACATTCCACAAGAACCTCTGATGTTTCATCTTAAATGTTTAGGATATTGTTTTGTTTGTATTTTACGGGTATTCAGAAATCAAACGTTCTTATAACAATAAATTTGCATTATTTTAACGAGCATGATAAATGAGTAAACAGCTACCCATTTCATAGCAAGCGCATGAAAGCGAAGGCCACGTATTTAACGGGAAACAGTTGAAAATATAATTTGATATGCTCCTATTTGTCTAAATTATTTAATTTTTAATCGAGTCCTATCCTAAAAACTGAACTTGTACAAAATGTCAATAAAATTATTCATGCAAAATATGCATGCAAATATGCTTCACATCTTTATCCTAAACAGTTATGGAAATCCAACAAAGTTTAAACCCTTTAATCAAATTCGTTTTCCATTACAATGCAACGGCAAAGCAAATAATTAATAAAAAAATACAAACTACTGCAATAAAGTATAATATCAAAAGATTATCAAAGTTAATAAACTTTTTAAATAGTAAAGTTATTTTCTTTAATATGAAAAATAAAATATGTTGTTTTTTATTTCAAAAAAAAAAAAACTGTCCACTGTCAAGATACTCACTTTCAGTAGTCACTTGGAATTTTAAGCTAAAGTTGGAATAAATTAATAAAAATAAATAGACGATACAGAGGCTATTGAAAAGCTAGAAAAAACTTTAAATTTAATAAAAAAAATAAAATAATTTTAAATCTCAATTTGCAGTTTATAACCTACATACAGACAAAATATGTTATTTTCCTGTTAAATATTGTGTTCTAGTTTGTTTAAGTCTTATTCTTTTAATGATGAATAATAAGATACACAGTAGGTTTAAATCTCCTAATAAGTCTGAGTTGATAACCTGTTAATTAAAATGATTCAACTTGTTTTTGTAACATAAATTCAAAACAGTTATCCTCGGCTTCATTTTAATATTTATTTATTTTTCTCTGTTTATCTCATTCCTCCATATTTAGCATATAATACCATTTTAAGATTTTTTTCTTCTTAAACAATTAACTCAGAACAAGTAAATAAAAACAAATTCTCTTTATGTTAAACTGAGCGTCAGACTGGCGAAGATTGCAATCGTTGCAGAGTACACGAAATCCTTTTCAGAATATTTAAATAAAATAAAATTTATTTTCCTGGCAGTCTTTTCCCAAAATAACTTAACGCACCTCCAGTTAGCGAAACAATTCATTTAAAGATAAAAGTAAATCAACTCGTAGAAAAATCAGTTATAGTCAGGGTGTATTCTAAATAATATCGTTGATTCCTGTTCGACATGTATGCAACATGTAGCGACCAAGTGATCTACTTCCACCCATCCGACTAACCAGCCAGCCACTAATGGCAGTTTACCATATACAAAAGTCTTAACATGTTTTGTGAAATTTATCATGTGTAACATGTTTAGATACAAACATTTATGAATTCAGACATTCATACAAATATTCCATCCAACATATTCAATGAATTCAAAATAATTCCATAAAGAATAAAATAAAAAATACCAGCCAACCAGCAAGCAAACGAGTAGAAAAATAATAAAATGAAAGAAAAACTTATAAATTTGCATTTGTGTGTTGCACACTGTAAAACATGTAGTGTGTAAAGTGTGTAAAATAATCCATGTTTATTTTATTGTAAATGTTCTCTTTGATTTTTATCTTAAATTTTTTGTTTTGCGTTCATTTTAAATCGACTAGTGCAAAGGCAAACGCAACTTCTTCCGTGGTTGTTTTTACCTGTGTAGAAAATCTTTGCAGTTGCACAATTAGTTCTGTACTGTCAAGTTAAATAAATTAAGAAATAAATATTTTAATTTAAGAAGTTAAGGGTTTTTTTACATTTCATATTAGGTTCGACAAAATATTTTTTCTTTTTTTCTATTTAAGCTGTTGATTGCATTCAACCAGGTGCATGTATAAATTATTTAAATATTTAATATGTAAAACGTTTTTATTTATCAAAGTCTGCAAATATTTATTACAACAAGTCTCTCAAGATAAAAAGATAAAATACCTAAATTGTTAGCAATCCCCATCCATAGCTTACTATAGAATATTGATGGTTATACGCCACCGTAATCAAATGTAATCATTTTAATTTTAAATTTACACAAATAAAGTTAGTCAGCAAGCATCAGCCGCTGCTCGTGTATGTTTATTTTTTGTCTTACGACACTACATATTGGCGACGAGGATAAAAATAAAATATTGTTTGAGTTAAACATAAAAATTTGTATATAAAAAAAAAAAAGTATGCCTCCAAAAATAGAGACAGAACAAAGTATTGCTCCAGCGACCGTGCTTCAAACTTTCAACATACAAGAATTTAATTCAAGTGTGGATTCTTGGAATGTGTGGAAAGAAAGGGTGGACACTTATTTTTGTGAGATCAACTGCACTGATGAAAAGGTAAAAAAATCAATTTTGTTGAAATCAATTGGAGCTGTTCCCTACAAGGTTCTACTCCTGTGTCCAAGTCATTTGAAGAATTGTACGAAATTTTATACTCCCACTTTACTCCACCAATAATTGTTTTCAGTGAACGGAAGAAATTTCATGATTCAACAAAATTGGAAAGTGAATCTGTTGCAGAATGGCATGCCAGAGTTAAGACATTAGCACTCAATTGTAAATTTGGAATAAGCTTGGAGGCATTTGTTTTAAATCAATTTGTGATGGGTTTGCCAAATTTCATTTTTGAAGGAATATGTAAAGAAGATGAAAAACTCACACTTCAATGATTATGGAGACGAAGACTATGGCCAAAGAAGTGAGGGAGGAAACAACAGTTAATTTTGTCAAAAAGCAAAAGCATTTTCAAAAGAGCAAAGAAGCAAAGAGAGGTAATGGTGATAACGTTGACAGAGGTGGTAGCAGAGGCAGTGGTGGCAGAAGCAACGGAAGAGTTGACGGGGGTACAAGCAGTGGTGAAAAAAGTTCTTCATGTTCTCATTGTGGTTGGAGAAATCATAACTCTCAATCTTGTAAATACAAGAACAGCAAGTGCCATTCTTGTGGTAGAATTGGTCATCTGGCCTCAGTGTGTCGTGACAAGAGGAGAAGTGTAAATTATGTATCTAATGATAATTATGTACCTAATGATGTTCTTGATAATGATTGTAATAAAGATTTATTTAATTATTTCATTTTCAGTGTGTCTGAGGGAAATTCTAGTGATGTGTATTCTCTGCCAGTCATCATTGATGGAATTAAACTAACTGCTATTTGTGATACAGGTGCTCCATGTACGTTGTTGCCAATTTCGTTTTATGAAGAAAATAACATTAAGAAGAAACTTCGATCTTGTACTGTTCCACACGTTGATTATAGTGGCGATAAATTGACGCTGATTGGTGAATATGATGCGTCTGTAACTTTTGAAGGTAGTACAAAATCCGTCGTTGTTGTTGTTGTGGCTGACACTACAAATCCACCTTAACTTGGTCGATCGCTTTTACGTTCATTTAACTTTGAGCTTACGCAAGTAGACAACATAAATCAAACCAATTTCTATGCTGCAATTGTAAAAAGTGAATTTAGCGAAGTTTTTGAGGATAAGTTGGGTGAGTTTAAAATTAGTAAAGTTGCTTTGAAACTTAGTGAAGGTGTAACACCTATAATTTGTAAACCAAGGCCCTTACCATTTGCATGGAAGGACAGAATTGAAAAACAATTACGTGATTTAATCGAAACGGATGTGTTGGAACCCGTTAATGATTCGGATTGGGCTACTCCATTAGTTCCAATGTTAAAACACAATGGTTACATACGAATTTGTGGTGATCTTAAGGTCACTATAAATAACTTTTTGATAGATTTTAAATACCTTTTACCTAGAATTGACGAAATATTTGCGTCATTAGGAGGAGGGGAACTTTTTACCAAACTTGACTTATCAAATGCATACAATCAACTTGTTCTTGATGATGAATCGCAACTACTTTGCGCCTTAAGTACCCATATTGGAACTTTAAAAGTAAAACGCTTACCGTTTGGGATTAAAACAGCTGCTGCTATATTTCAGAAAACCATGGAAAACGTCTTAAGGGGGATTCCGAATGTTGTCGTGTATCAAGATGACATCACTGTCACAGGTAAAAACATGGTGGAACATATTAAAACATTAAGACTCGTGCTCAACAAATTGCAATCCTCCGGATTAAAATTAAACATAATGAAATCGGTTTTCTTTCAACCGAAAGTTTCGTATTTTGGTTTTCACGTTGACAAAAACGGATTAGAAAAATAACGATAGAATTTCTAATATAATTTCTGCACCGATTCCAAATGATATATCCGAATTAAGAGCTTTTGTGGGTATGGCGAATCACTACTCAAAATTCATAAATAACTTTTCAAATATCACGTCCCCACTTTACCGTTTATTGGGCAAAGATGTACATATGTACCTTTTATTTGGTCAAAATCTTGCCAACGATCCTATAATACTATAAAGGAAGCTGTGACATCTGATCTAGTTTTGGTTCACTTTAATCCTGAACTACCATTGGTGTTAACTACTGATGCTTCTAATAGCGCTGTGCCAGGAATTTTATCACATAAGTTTCCTTATGGCGAAAGGCCCATAGCTTTCGTATCTAGGGCGTTATCAACGTCTTCGAGGAATTATAGTACACTTGAAAAAGAAGCATTAGCGATTGTGTTTTGCGTTACTAAACATAAACAATATTTATTTGGAAACACCTTTGATTTAAAAACTGATCATCGTTCCTTGCTCACTATATTCGGAAACAATAAGGGCTTGCTAAGTATGGCTTCAGCTCGTATGCAGCGTTGGGCAGTCATATTGTCCGGATTTGAATATTCTATTGAATTTATAATGGGAAGCTTAAATGAAGCTGACAGTATTTCTAAAATGCCTCAACGTAAACTTAATAACGAAATTACAGAAAATTCATGCATAAATTTCATTGAAAACGAAAACCAATTCAATTTAAACTTTAAAGATATCGCTCGTGAGACTAGAAGAGATCCAATTTTATCTAAAGTTGCAGAATGTATTTTAAACATGACTTTAAGTAATTTAAAAAATGAACGTTTTACGCCATACAGAGAAAAGTATACCCAACTAACAGTTGAATATGGCTGCATATTATGGGGTTTTAGAACAGTCATATCTGAAAAATTCAAAACAAAAATATTGAACGAATTGCATTCTTCACATTTGGGTATAGTAAAAACTAAAGCACTCGCCAGATCATATATATGTTGGCATGGACTTGAAAAAGACATAGAAAATTTAATTAAAAATTGTATGCCATGTCAAAAATTGCAGTCTAGCCCTGAAAGAAGCGCTTTAATACCACGGACACCACGTGGATCGGTTTCTTAATTGTCATCGATTCATTTTCAAAGTTCGTTGAAATTTTCAAAACTAAAGAAATAACGACAGTCTTTGTAATTGGAAGATTAAGAGAAATGTTTTCGCGTTATGGATTGGTAGATACCTTGGTGAGCGACAACGGTCGTCAATACACTTCAAGAGAATTCTAACATTTTTTATCCACAAATGGAATCAAGCACATTTTAACAGCGCCTGGCCATCCTTCCACCAACGGTCAAGCTGAAAATTTCGTCAAAACATTCAAGAAGTCTATCTTAGCAAACTTGAATCAAATCAATGGTGTCAGTCTGGATCAAATTTTATGCAGACTTTTGATGGATTATTGCAATATGACCCACTGTAGTACAGGCGAATCTCCAGCAAAAATATTCTTTGGAAGACAACTTAAAACATGTTTCAGTAACCTCAAACCACCAACAACACAAGAAAGAATTGTTCGTTGTCAACATAACAACGTCATGAACCACAAGGGAAATCGAAAAGAAACTTTCAAGCAACGTCAAAACGTTATGGTGCGTGACTATAGTAATCCAAACAAGCCTGGTTGGACTCATGCAATTTTAAAAGAAAAAAAACTTGGACCTCAGTCGTACTCCTGTATTTTATCATATACCAATCACGCTATTAAACGTCACCTTGATCAGATCAGGAATCAAACAACTTCACTACAACCTGTTGAATCAGATTTACAAACGTTATAAAATAGCAACACCACCTCAGCATTAGAGCAAGACAATCAGCCTCAGGTAGATGTTTCACGCACTAGAAGAGAACTCAGGCCACGAGAAGGCGGTAGAGTAGTAAAAAATCAAATTTAAATTGAAGTCGTCACATTTATAAATTGATTAATTACTTTTGTAACTTAAACCCATTTTCAAACTTAATTATTGTTAGTAATTTATTTTGTATTATAGCAATATCTTTAGGAGAAGCATATAGAGCAGTGATGGGCGAACTACGGCCCGCGGGTCTCATCCGGCCCGCCGAACGTTTTTAAAAAAAAAATTACCCACCTATTAAAAAATTATGCCCAAAAAATAGATTTACATTATGTTTTAAAAAGGTTATAAATTGACAAGTTTAGCAAAAAATGCGATATTTTCATATTATATTGTGTACAAACTGCGTAGTTTTCTGCGAAATATTGCACACACAAGATAACAACAACTTTCTTATACAATATTCCAAGAAGAAACTTAAAAAGCATGAAACAAAAACAACTAATATAGACCCATTGTATTGTGTGCAAACTGCGTAGTTTTCTAGGAAATATTGTATACACAAGAGAACAACAACTTTCTGATGCAATATTCCAAGAAGAAACATAAATATCACAAAACACTAACAACTAATATAGAAAACTGAACGTATAACATAACAACAACTATTATATGTGAGATCTAGAAGATTCTTGAATATTCGAGACAACATGCGCAACAAATATAAAAGGGCCAGCGATGGATTAATCAGCAATCAGTAAAAGTGTAAATCTTGTGACGTAGAGAATAAATTGTGAAGTAAAATTATAAAGTTGCCAACGTACAGTTTTATTTGTATAATTAAAATAATAAAGTGTATTGTAAATATAAGTGCAATAGTAAAATAGTCTAAGTTTCTTACCCTCATAAATGTCAATCGAAAATAGAAAGAAAAAAATTGATTCGGAATGTCGAGTATTTCAAGAAGAGTGGACATGGAAGTACTTCTTTATGGAATATAACCAAAAATCTATTTGTCTTATCTGCCAAGAACCGGTAGCTGTACTAAAAGATTATAATCTCGCTAGGCACTTTAATTCAAAATATCTTGAGTCGAAGTCTGTCATTTTATAGTAGATGAAGACAAGAAAGTTCATTCAGAGGAATTGAAAATAAAAATATCTAGTCAGCAAATGTTTTTTAAAAATCAAAGAAGTGTCTAGCGATCCTCCACGTTAGCTGGTCACATTGTTGCCTATAAAATAGCAAAAAGTAACAAACCGTTTTCTGAAGGAGAATGTATTAAGGATGTGTTAAATAGCATTGGAAAAGTATTATGCCCAGAAAAGGTAAAAGATTTCGAATCTATAGGGCTGTCACGTAGAACGGTCACAAAATGAATTGAAGCGATTTCTTCTAATTTAACCAATCAACTCGATGGACGTCTTAAAAAGTTTAAGTATTTTTCAGTCACTACGGACGAGCGTGTTGACAGGAGTGATACAGCCCAACTTCTAATTCGATGAAAGCTTTGTAATAACCGAAGAACTTGCTTGTTCGAGATCTTTGGAAGGAAAGACGACAGGAAAAATAATTTATGATGAATTTAGAGAGGGGATGGAATCTCTTAATGCCCTAATTTCCAAATTAATTAATTTAACAAGTGATGGAGCACCTAACATGGTGGGAAAAAATACGGGGTTTGAAGGAGTTAATAAAAGTCAGAATCCTGAAAGCGAAAAAATTTTTTTACATTGTATAATCCACCAAGATGTTCTTTGCAAGGCTGCCTTGGATATTAACCACGTACTTAATATTATTTTAAAATTAATTAATACCATTCGAGCCCGTGGTTTGTTACATCGACAATTTCAAGAGTTTTTATCGGAAGTTGATGCAGAATTTTCAGATGTACTTAATTACACAAAGATCAGGTGGCTGAGTTGTGGGCATGCCTTCTCGAGAGTTTGGAGTCTTCTCGAAGAAATTAAAGTTTTTCTAAAAACCAAAACTGAAATTTATGATGAGTGGGAAATATTAGAAGATAAGAATTGGTGGATAGAGTTTGCTTTTTTCACGGATTTACTCGAGCACTTTAATAAACTGAACAAGAAGTTAAACGGAAGAAATCAATTTATAGATGAAACTTGGGCAGTTTGAGGTCTTTTAAAACTCAATTGTTTATATTTTTTAAATGTTTGGGAAAAAAGGATTTGACTCATTTTCCAAGACTTAATTCTTTGAGGCCTGTGAGTGAAAAGAAGTTAAAAGTCTTTTCACAATCTTTATTAAAACTGTATTCCGAATTTGAGGCCACATTTGTTGACTTTAAAAAATCCAACCATGTTTAGATATTTTTTCAATCCCTTTTAATGTTAATCCTGAGAATGTTCCATCTGATCTACAATTGGAAATTATAGAATTGCAATGTAATAATAATTTAAAACAACTATTTTTAAATACAGATAAGCTTAATTTCTATAAATCCCTACCAAAAGATGAAATTACAAAGCTAATTAATCATGCGCAGAAAATTATGGCAATGTTTGCTTCCTCATATTTATGTGAACAGGCCTTTTCAGTAATGAAATGCAGAAAAAATTCAATAAGAAACCGATTGTCAGACGAGAGTCTATTTAATTTATTAAAAGTCGCATCCTCCCAGCTGGAACCAGATTTTGAGGAAATTATGTCAAGTCAGAAACAGATCCATGCTTCCCATACATCTGGAAAATCTTAAAATCATAATAATCCGTATCTGATAAAATTTTTATGTTGTTTTAAAATATTACGTAATATAGCTAATAAATATACAGCTTAAACCGAACTTTAAATTGAACAGCAACCCCATAATAAGTTTAATGAATGACCCTCTATGTTTTTTTAATTTAATGGACCGCCGCAAGATTTTTTTTAATTTATTGGCCCGCCACCCACAAAGTTCGCCCATCACTGATATAGAGTATTGATATTTAGTCAGTAAGCATCAGCCGCTGCTCGTGTATGTTTATTTTTTTGTCTTACGACACTACACTTATATTTATCAGAAATCATACACTTAAATAATATTACAATCAAATTTGAATACAAAATTGAATACAAGACTTTTATAAATGAAAAATATTATAAATTTTTCATAAATCTTATACGTCACGTAAATAATTTTCGCATAATTTTACCATGGAAAGAAATAAGAACTAAAATCCCTCAGATATATTAACAGACAAAAGTAATCGCAATGTATTACTCTGGTTCCCGAAAAACAGATCAAAATTAAGTATAAAAATATATGAAAATAAATTGCAATTGGTCTACACTGTTGCCTTATCATTTTCGGTATCGCCTTAACTCATCAGCTTGCTAGTGATTGATTAGTTGTTCATCGTATTCTACTTTATTTAAGTGATGGTTGAAATAGATGATGTTTACAACGTAATGTAGGTATTCTTTCAGTTTAGTACAGAATGCTTAGAGCATTTTTCCACACTTAAATTGTGTGTTACACATACGTATTCTGGTTTATGCTAATTACTAAAATCTTACGAATTGTCAAAAAGAGTTAAAGCAATTAATGAACTTTTATTGTTTTTTTTTTAATAAAACCTACGTTTTTTATCAAGCAATAGCCCACATACAAAATAGAAATTATTTCGCTTATTACGCCCCGCAAAAGACGTAAGATACAATAAAAATCAATATGATTGCGGCAATATTATGTATGCTTACTGGCTTCAAGACACTTCACCATAATAAATTTTTGTGAAAAGCCGAGTTACGTACCTTTGGTTGTTTTCACTTCATTATTTTGGTTTTCAACTTAGCTATCTTTAGGGACAAACCTTCTTATTGCCTTTATCAATAATTTATTATTTCCCAAACAAAATTATACAAAAACAATTTAAAGAAAAACATTGTGAATCAAACAAAGAGTCAACCTCATTATTGACCTTCCCTTATAACTTTTAACACATATCTATATCCAATCTATATATGTATATGTATTTATATATATACATGTATTTTGTTTTTTTTTTGTTTGTTCGATTTTTTTTGTGTTGTTCTTTCAGATACCGTTTTTTGAATTCAAACAAAATACCGGCATAAAAATCTTTAGAATCTATAACAACGAATGATCCATATGCTTGTGTTTGTATATGTGACTAAAGGAAATTTTTTGTTTTATTTTGTACTGTGGATTCCTTTTGGCTTAAAATATGGTAGTTTTGGCTTCAAGCCTTTTACTCAACATCTTACAACTGTTGCTCAAAAAGTAGAGGCAGTCACGCAAGTTTTTGCAAGACGTCAAGTGCAATCTGGTTTGCTTATTTGTTTTTGAATTTTGTTAGCGCGGCTTTTGACAAAAGAATTGTTTTGAAATATTTTCAAAAGCTTACTCGTATTATTGAAGAAGAAATATATTGTGGTTGTATTTTAGCTTTAACAAAAAATTCCATATTCCAAAAAGCAAAATTTCTTTGTTTTTACAATTTAATGAAACGAACCCGAGCAGTAGTAAGTTTGATAAAAAATAACAGTTTATAATTTTCATAACATTCCATCTTCCTTATAACATCGTTTTAAAAATTCTAATGTCGTTACTGTTATTCGCTTAAAAAAGTGTGAAAAGTGAAGATAGAATCACATGCGTTACCCTTAATTTTACTTGTTTAGATTACACCTTCGGTAACTGATCAAGCTTTTATATTCCATTATTTAATAGTCTGTACAGTAAAAATTTATTAATTTTCATTCAATCGATACAACGCTGAAGTTATAACAAAATAAGCAAAAAAAAATACTGAGTTGGTGTTAAAAAATTACAGACCGCCATTTAAAGCGAAAAAAAACGATATACAGACTTTACCTTTAAAATCACTTACCTACTTAATGTCACATTTTAAAATAATTCGTTGTGCAGCAGAATATATACGAGGGAATTGGTAATTTTGCGTTAAACTTTTACGAAAGTGACGCTTTCTATCGTCCTCTTAAAATTCCCTAAATTTAATTGATTTAAAAAATATTTTTCTTAAACAGAAACATGATTTTTTGTAATAAAGAAAACACTTAACATATAAGTAGTCTTCTCATTAATATACTTATTTAACTCGCACACGCTTCAGGCCTATAATTTGCTTTATACCAGGGTTCAGAATTTTTAATTTATGAACATTCAAAAATCAACATTCATGATATTTTTCATAAATGAGAAATCTAAAATTTTATATTTATTTTTCACGCGCATAAACGAACAAGAAAAAATGTTCTGCTTATGTTCATACATGAATGCGCACAACAAGAATTATTAGTCTTATTCATATGTGATAAATGATAAATCAGCTACTTCTCATTAATGTTCTTTTTCATAAATGTACATGTTCATTTATGAACGTTGAAATTTTATAAAATTTCTCATAAATGAACGTGAAAAAATTTTCTACCTACGATCGCAGTTTACCGTAAAATGTAGTAAAAACACATGGGTACATATTAACACAAAATACCATATTGCAATATATTCTAAAAGAAAAAAAAAAAAATTTTTTTTCCTACACACGCCGACAATTGCGCATTATCAAATATGTGCGTTTATGTACGCGAATGCTTAACGCACATTTTTTTACGATCTTTTCATTTATGAAAAATTATCAAAATTGTACATATTCAAAAATGAACACTTGTGTGTTTCTCATTTTTTCACTTATGAATAGAAAGAAAAAAATAAATCGTCGCATTCATAAATGAGAAAACGCAAAATATTTTTCAGTCTCTCACACATGAATGAGAAGAAGCGGCTAAAAAATGAAATGTACATATTCATACATGTATGAACAGTGAGTGAACACTTCGCTACTCTGCTTTATACTTTTAAAAACTTATAAATACGCAAAATACCCACCAATTATACTTAAAATTAACATACAGTTAAATGCAAACTAAAACGATTGTAAGCGTAAAGCAACACAACAACAGTAACAAATTTAAATAACAACAGTTTTGAAAGATTCCTAGGAAAATAGTTAGTTCAGTTGCAAATAAAACACAATATTAAAAATTTCTGAATTTGCAACGGCTTTTTAAGTCAGTATGAAAAATTTAGAAGCTGTTAGTAATATTATGGGATAATTATGATAACATTTTTCATATAATATTTTCGTGAAAAGAAAAATTGTTTTTTAATATTATAAACGCTGGAAGAAATTTATCTTAAGTGTTCTGGATTAAAGAAATGATCGTCTTAAGAAAACACCCAAATAATTATGGAATGATCTATTTTGTTGTTGTTTTCTTCGGCTAGTTATTTAGAAAAATTCTCTATTTGCAATATTTCAATTTGCAAACAACACATACATACATATGTGCATATAAATGTAATAACAGTCAACTGAAAGTAGGGTGCAACAGCAAATACCAACGGTTATTTAAATCACAAATTGCATGCAAAACACAATCGAAAAATCATGTTAAAATTATTCCGAACGCAATGCAATGCATACATCCAAACTTATTTTAAATAATAAAGAAAGTTATGAAAAAGAGTAAGTATAACGCAATAAATTTAACATATTTTGTTGCTGCAACCAAAAAACAAAACAAAACAAACAATACAAACACCATTTCATCTTTTACGAGTTTCTTATGAATTGAATGCGCGCTAATTAGTTGCACAACAGACCGAAAAATACGCAAATATAAAGGCAAATGTAATGCTGTTCAGCATTGCTCATAAACCTGTGCATATGTATGTACATCAGTATGTGTTTATATATGTATGCATGTATGTATGTGCGTATAAATGTATTAATATACATACAATTAATTAAGTACGTACATAATACAACTGGTACGTAAAGCAAGCACTGAAAGATACTCAACAAAAAAGGGCAGATACTCAACGTTCACATTCACAATTAGAATTTTTTTTTTTGTTTTTTTATTATTGAAAACTTTTTTCTTTTGCAACACAGGTGGTGGTTTTAAAACATCATTTGCATTTAAGTTCTTGTTGCAACTTTAAAGTAAGTGAGTGGTGCGAAACTCGCAAGCTCTTTGTAAATGCGTAGAAATGTAATTAAAGCAATTAATTATAAAACTGTAAATCTAATATACGCAATTTTGCTTTCACGTCTTTTAGTATAAATATTCTTGTTATGATTTATGTAAAACTATTTTTTTATTTTCCCCAACATTCTGCATACGTATGTATGTATTAATATATGCCTGTCTATACTTTATAAGTCGATACAGCTCAGCGGTATTTAAAAATTTAGTTTCATTTACGAGCCGAACAGTTTGCTTTTTCTTACGTTAGATGATTATGAAGTGTTGAAAAATATTTGTCTTATTCAATTTTTTAATTACTTTAATGGAAGACTGAAGTAACAAGATTGGTATTTGAATAAATTTCTTTCATTCAGTGCAGTTGCGTAATTGCAAAAAGGAGGTCGCATATGACTAGAGGATTTGAATGTGCTCATTATGAATACACGTATGTTGTTTTCGTTTCGTTCAAAAAAACAAAAAACAAAAAAGCAAAATAAATAAATAAAAATAAATAATTAATTATTAAAAAAATTTCAATTATTTTACTATAATCTACGTTAATACGCTTTTATGAGAATATCATAATTTTTTTTTTAAGAATCTATCACATATGAACGTAGACAAAATGACGTAATTTAAAAATGATTTCAAAATACTTTTTATTTTTCAAATTACATATGAATATCCTCCAAAGGAAACCCTTATGTAGGAAGATTGTTTGCGAAATGTTTGCTGTGTTTTTGTATAGAAGTGTTTTTGAGTTTTGTTGTTTGCCGTATTGTTTAAATAAGAATTCTCATTTATTTAATTTTGCTTACGAGTTTTCTACACAAAATTTTGAGTAAAATCCATTAATGAGCTATAAGAGCAGTAGTGAAATGACCATATGGAAATGCTCTCCCCCCGCAGTAAGACATTTCAATTATATATCTTATTTTTTTTTTTTTTGGTATTTAATTTTTTTATTAAATGTTTTTTTTATAAAAAATACTTAAAAGATTTGATTTAAAAAGTCAATATAAATCTGTAAACATAATTCATCCAAACCTTATAAATTTTAAATTTAAATTTTTTAAACGACATTGATAACAAATAATATATTTAGAGTTTAGGGAATTTCAGTTTTCAGACTTTAAAAGTATTTTTGAAGGAAAGGAAACAAACAGAACTTTAAAAAAAAAAGAAAAAACGTTATTCAAGTCTCGCTTCCCAATTTTAACAAATTTTATTCGCAATATACTGATTTTGCCACTTTATCTGCAAATTCCACAAGAATGTTTAGTAATGTAAATTTAAATTAAACCAAAGTTCATAATCGTTTAGAAAATTATCCTTTAGAAGGCATCCTAAACACAAAGTACAATTTATAACTTAAAAAGTCAAACTGCTACGGCACTGAGATCAGTTCAAATTTGTTAAAAATGTTATATTCTGATATTTATACATAAAATGTTTCCAAGTTTTATTAACTCTCTCTCTCTCTCTCTCTCTCTCTCTCTCTATATATATATATATATATATATATATATATATACATCATATATATGGTCTTTGGAGATAGCAACAACTTAGACCTGGGCAACTGGGGGAAAAAGGGAGCCCAGTCCCCTGAAGTCAGCAGTGGTACAACTGGAAACTCCACTTTATTTCCAAGGGAATCAGTAAGCTCGCAGAGTTCCGTTATTTGTCTCTTTAGACATTTAACTGTTCTCTAACTGATTATTGAGGTTGGCCCCTATATGGGAGTATCGTGGTGGTTGTGGTTTCGCGGCCCCATATCAGCCTATGGTTCTATGGTGGCCGGGTTCTTTTCACGTTTAATAACACCTACCTGGTGAAATGTTCCCAGATCCAGTGAACATGCTAGACATGTGTTCTGGACAGGAGTTGGAAAGTCTCCAACTATTAAGCAAGGAGTTATGATTTGCAGCCCTACTCTGGAATCATCGAAGTTGCAACTAGAAAGTTCTGTTGCATAGAACTATAGCTTCGGCTTCCTAGGACGAGCATGATGTTCCAAATTATGCAGTGGTTTGATCCACCATCTGATTAAGACTTCATGGTCAGGCGCGGATGTAAATCTAATCACACGTTTACCTTTTTGCATTGTGTTTTGTTACTGTTTTAGTAGGTTTTCAAATAATAAAGAGAGAAAAAAGTATCAAGGTGGATTATAAAAATAACTCAAGTTATAGGAATAATAAGTTATAGCATACTTTTCTTTAAATTTCAACAGAAAGACACACTGACGTCAATTGTTTACTTTCTAGAAGATTAATGACATATTAATTTAAATAAAAGAGAGTCAGTTAAAAATCCATTTTTATTCGTCGACAAAAATGAAATGAGTTAAATTTTAAATTTGATTTCTATAGTTTCATAGAAAAACAAACAAATAGAAGATAAAAATTTCTTTAAAACAAAACATAAAAAATACAAATTTTATATCTACAAGTATTTATCATTCTCCGAATGTGCAAAAGTCCAAAACTAATTATAATTGACAGGCAAATGCCACAACAAACGAACGGACAAACACAACTAATAAATAATTAAAGTTTTAACGTTGTGTGTACGAATGGATTTTCACTCTTCAAGAAAATTATTTATTTATTTATTTTTGCTGTTTTTTAAAAACTAAACTTACATCATTAAAAAGAAAATGTTACAAACAATTGAAAAAAGAATTTTGTTATGAAATCTATAATAATAAAATTTACATCTGCTATCATATAGAACAGTTGTGGGCATAAAAATAGCAGCATCCGTTTTTTCTATTTGAAATGTATTGCAACCAGAATGCCTTTAATAGTCTTAAATTTATAATACCACTCTTGCAAGGTCATAACACTCGCAAAAATAATAATGAAAAAAATAAAACAAAACAAAACAAAACCATTTTTTGTTTATTGTAGTTTTGTCTTCGGTTTTGAGTTATGTGCTTAGACAGACAACTCCGGTTTGCCTAGAAATTTGTAAGAAATTTCCTGAATAAATATATAAGCGTTAACGAAATGCAAATGAAACGTGCTTTTATCTGCAATCATCCACATCAGTAATTTTAATTGTTTAACCGGGAATTCAGTAGTAAAAAATGTTGCTTTTTTTCCAATAGAATATCTTCAATATAAATAAGTGTTTTATTATTGTTTAAATTAGGCGCCGTGTTACAATCCCATATACCATAACCCCATATTGGCTTTATAACACCAGCGATGTGTTATAGTCCCATATGGGTTTATTTCCTTCAAATAAGTGCGATAGTGCCATATTAAAAATTTAAAATTTATGCTATAGCCCCATATTGGCTTTATTGCACTTTTTTCTGTGCGATAACCTCATAATTAAAAAATTTTGTATCACATGCATTATCTTATGAATTATGTAAAAGACAAAATAATTTGGTTTCCTTTTTTTAGAAATAACATAGTATGACTGATTTTAACTTTTCGTACAAGGGAAAATTCCCTTCTATTATAATATTTTTTTGCAAAATTATGGTTTCCCCTTTTACGAAATGCGGAATATAAGTGATTTAAACTTTTCATATATTTTGAAAATAATCGAAATCAATCCCTTACAACTATTTTTTCATGGCATACTGAATTTTCTGCTGGGTTTTTTTTTGCAATCAATAATAGAGAGTGAACTAACTGTTAAACCTGTTTTGCATTGAATTGCCTAATAACTATGTTATCACATAAAAAGCGAATATTAAAAACAGTTTTGCGTATGCTGCTTAAAAATAAATATGGAAAATTTTAAAAGAATGGAGAGTAATCGTTTAAACGCAAGGAAGATCTTACTAAATAAAAGCGATATTATAAATTTTTCTAATGTTCCCGGATTTATAATTGATTCTTTTTTCGGAAAAAGAACTTATAAAGCGCAACTAATAGCTTGTGCTTTTGCTTTTGTTAATGGAATCAGCGAGTCGCAAATCCTTCAACTCATACGATGGATACCTTTCACAAAAACTCACGAAAAAAAAATAACAGAATTACTCTTATGGTTGGCATATTCTCCGAACGCTCACAAGTACTATAGCTATAATGTCGAACTTAATCAAGTAATATTTTGTAACGGAGATTTACGAAAATATGGCGTAAGAAAACAAAGAAATTAAATAAAATTTTTAATTTATAACTGTTCGTGGGGGCTAATTCGTACACCCTACAAAATCATTTGGTTTCATTTGTATACAAATGTCTAATAATACAATATGAGTTTATTCCCTTCAAATAAGTGAGATAATACCATATTTAAAATTTAACATTTGTGCTATAACCCCATATTGGCTTTATTGCATTTTATTTTGTGCGATAACCCCAAACCCAAATTATGGGTTTATAGCATAGGAAAAAGTGCTATAAAGCCAATATGGGGTTACGGTATATGGGATTGCAACACGGCGCCTTTAAATTATTATTATTTTTGTTGTTATTATAATGATTATGTTTTTTTGAAATTTATACTTAATTTTTACAATATTTCGTAAACAATTCGTTAAAAAATTTTATTTAAAAAGTCTTTTCCGTTAAAGCTAATACCTTGTCATGTTATAAATATACTTTTTTGTGTACAACTGCTTTTAAATTATAAATACTGATATAAATTTGTTGCAATTAAATTTTAAACATTGTTGTTGCTATTGGCAAGCGTGCTTCTGCAACAACAATACTTAGCAACACAATTATAAAAATGTACGTTTGTTAACATAAACATACATAAATGGAACGGCTGAACCACCTGACTGACAATGCATCTATTTATCATGATAATAACAGATAAGTAATTAGTTAAGCTAAAAACAAAAACAAAAAGAAAAGACAATACAATACAAAGATACTATACAACAACAATTAAAACAAATATAAAATACTATATCAAAGTTTTATTCATTGTTGTGGCAGTCATAGCGTTAGACAAACGCAAATAGCGGCAGTAATGTCTTTTAGTATTTGCTAATTACACAGTGATGTGCGTTCGTTCAAAAAATTACCACCTCTTTTAAGAATTGCAATTAAAATACTAAGAACTGTACAATTTTAGGACATACTAGAGGCTTAAGACTCGCTGACTGAGACAGAAATTGAATAAAAGCCACTGTCATTTTTTGATATGTTCGAATAAGATTTATTAGCCCCCACTTTTTCCAGTTTTTCTTAAGGTATTTTGCTCTTCTTTGAGCTACAAAAAAATATAAAACAAACAAGTGGATAAACAATTGAAAAGTCTTTAAATGCCAGAAAATGATGGGATGGGAATGAAAAATTTTCCAGAACATAAAAGCATTTCTTATTGCTTAAATTCAACTTCTGTTAGTTTTAGTTGCATCAACTTTACATATCAATAAGTTTTATAAAATTGCGATTACATTTTTTTTATATTCAGATCCCTTTGAACCGCTATGCTTAGAAAATTGTAAAAAATAATGTCTTTTTTTATATATCTATATGCTTTAAAATAACCAATATATGAATATATGTCAGCTGTAAATTTTAAAATGTTTCCACTTGTTGTGAAAAGTAACAAGACAAAAACATAACACACACATACACACACACACACACATATATATATATTTATATATACACAATATGCGCAAAAAAAAAAAGAATTTAGAAATAAAATCGATTTAAATTTTGGTCAATATGTTAATTTATTTATCCCAGCAGGACTTTATAAAGTCATATGCAAACAAGGCAACTCGCTCACTTATTATTTCCCTTAAATTCTTACTTACTACAGAAATCGAATTTAATGTTTTTGTGGTTGGAGGTGGTAAAGTTGATGCGGTATGTAGATTTTTTATATTCATTTTTCTCTGCATGCATAAATTGCTTTTAATGTTTTCTTTATTTTGTAATTCAGAAGATATCACCCGTGTAATAGGTTATAATACGTTCTTAATGTTCCCCTTCATATGCATATAAATATATTTCATTATTGATTTATAGAATATTTGCATATGAGTTCTTTCGTTACGATTGACGGTAGTACCCGCTTGAGACATTTTAATTTAAATTAAAAAAAATAAATTTCGTTGCATTCATCTCTTAGAAACAAACAAATAATAATTATTATTTTTTGTAACTATTTATACTATGATGGAAAAAAATGGGTTCTTTTAATATAATTTCAATTTAATATCCCCTGAACAACGTTTTTTATAAAATCAATTCTTTAAAAAAGTTTTGCTCCTTTTCGTTGTACCTTCCCTAAATTCATAAAAATTAAACTGTTATTTCATTCTTTACACTATATTTTAGTTTTTGGGTACAATTACGGTAGATAGAGTAGTTGACACTGTAAAATTCGGCCGGACAAAGAAGTGAATCAATCGGTTTATATTTGCCTATACTAGAAATTGATAAATGAAACATAAACTTAAAACGCCGTTTTGCTGCAAACGGCGTTATGGATGCAGTCGATTAGTGTTGTTGATATATTTTATGGCAAAAAATGAACTTCATACATAATTCTTGCATAAAATATAGAAGAGATTCAGGAGGATTCCCAAATAAAATTAGGAACGGCGTTAGTGGCGTCTTTTGAACATGAAAGCGTAGAAATATTTCCAATTTTCGATGATATTCATAGAGTTTAATATCATCCACATGTTCCTGGCGACAGATCGCCGGACTGTTTTTTCCGATGAACCGAATGTCCCATTAATAATTAAGAAAGTCGGTCAAGAGGACGAAGCCAAGTACAAATGCATACATATATATCCATTCAAAGAGGCCGAAATTTTGATTAACGTTCTTGATTTTATTTATTTATTTATTTTTTTTTTCGTTTTCGGTTTTATTTTTAAATATAATTTTTATAAATCAATTCCTGAAATTGTCCTTATATTTCAAAGTCAAGTTACAGCTAATTTTTAAACTCTTTAAGAAAATAACCTAATTTATCACAAACAATTCAAACACACATTTCATTCATTTTATACTCAAAGAAAACTAAATGGTAAATAGTAGACATAAGGACCGTTCTAATAACAACTAATTACTCTTAGAATTTTTGTTTGAACAACCTGGAGTAATCGCATATTCATGCGGTGAAAGGCGACACAGTGTAAAAATAGCAAATATAATGTTTGCAGATTTTTGTTGTGCGATTCAAAACTTTACATGACAAAAACAAACAAATTACCACATATTTTCTATATCTATATCTACAACTATATATGTATAACAACATTTATTTCGAAAAATTTGCTTTTTATACGATTAATGTCTTTTGTCCTTTTTAGTTTTTTATAAATTTTTAAGAAGCAAATTTAAGTTTCTAGAGTAAACTTTCAGAAAATATGTTTGACCGTCTAAGAGACACCCGCTCCTGTTAATTGTCTATTAATGGTCAGTTCAAATAAGGAGTGTGCCTCCTCTTCTATAACTAGATCAGATAGTGATAACAGCATGCTGGCAAATCGCACATAAATAATATTTTTTTTACTGCGACTGATAATTCTTTCATATATAAAAATATATATTTTTTAACGTTTATAAATATCAATTTTGTTTTATTTCCAAGAACTAGGATATTAAAGGCATATTTGCAAGATTTGTAAGTGTTTTGTCTGCAGAAGGAATCAAAGTAAAAGTTAAAAAGCAAGAATGCATTAGAGTTGGCGACAAGAAGCAGGCTCCTTTTTAAACAGAGTAAACATACATAAATAGATTGCGTCGAACAATTATATATGGGCAAAATGTAATTGTATGTTGTTTTTCCACAGTCGCATTTAGTCAAACCATATTCGAAAAATTCTTAAATTTTATTTTTATTCAGAGCAAAATAACTCCAAAGCTGGGGATACAAAAACATCGCCTTTCTTTTATATTAGACTAGACTAAATTTTCTTTTGAACTGAGAACATTTCATTTGTTGATTTTGGTTGCCGACTAAAGTCTCAAATCTAGACCAAACAATTTTAATTTAAAATTAAGGCTGAAAGGCTATTGTTTTGCCCTAAGATTTCAGGTTTGTGAAATTATCAACATAAAGTTGTCGAAGAAATATGTCAACAGCAATAACTAGTACGTCTTCAATAATTGAAATTATGATGATTTCGTGCATCTATGTTAAAGGTATTCGATTTACCAAGTTAAAATATTTTTTATGTTTTCATTTGCTGATATAATTAGTTGATACAGTTTGTTAAAAAAAAATAATAAGAATTTTTTTAAATTGTTTTCAGCAATAATGAAAAATGAAAAGAAAAAACACTTTATTACACACAATATCCATTCAATTTGATCTCAAATTATAAATAAGGAATTTAACTCTATTCCATACCGCAATCTAACTTAAACTCTCTGCTACGACAACAATCATTGAAAGCAAAAAAAAAAAAACAAAAAAAAAAAAGAAAAAGAAAAACGAACAAAGAATTGAAAACCACGAAATACAATTTAAATTTAAGTTGTTGAACGTGTGTAAGGCAAATTTAAAGATATGTGGCAAGAAAGAAGCAACAAGCCTGCAAAGCAAGGTGCATATTATTATCTTAAAGGATTTATGACATTCGGACGCAAGAGTGGAGTTTGAGCGCAGTACTGCTTTACAAGACGTAGCATAGAAGACCATCTTAGACATGCAGAATAAACCGCAGCAGTTGCAAGCATGAATGGATGAGAAAATTAGACTCAAACAGCAAGTTGAAAAAAAGGAATGCCCTCCTGGACCAACCTTCATAAAAAAACCAAATATACTGTTGGTCATGGGAATTTGTTAAACGCTATGGCGATGCTGTTGATGACGATGAAGATTATAAATGTTTTTCTTGTTATTATTTTTGCTGCAGTTAGGTCAGCGCGTACTCACTGTATGTAAGTTTGTGTGTTCCCTAAAATTATGGGTAAGATGTTACCCGTGTATACGAGTATTTGCATTTATTTTTGTCAGCCATTTAATTTGCATGAGCAACGTGGAACATAAAGATAATAATACAATTTTTCTTTTGCTTTTTTCTTTCTTCCATATACTATGATCCATATTAAATATATTCTCTATTCTATAAGTAATTGTAAAATATAAATAGAAAACAAAAGAAATATAAAATAATTTAAAAGCTTTTATTATTTATAATGCATAATAAAATATAAACTGAATATTTTAAGAATAGCACTTCTATAGGAATAAGAATAAAATCTTCAAATTTATAATTTCCTACGTTTTGAAATACCAACATAAATTAAAATGAGTTTTTAATCAAATTTTTCTTTTCCCCCAATCCTCACATGTTGGCAAAGAAGCGAATTAAACAACATTGTCACACTATTTTTTTTTACTCGCTCTTACTTCAAACAACGACTTCCTAAGATTCTGCAGCACAGTGAAGTTGTGTTAAAACGAATTCCGTGGGTCTGATCCTGTCTAGAACAACGTGACTATGATAATTTGATGTGGGAAATTTATCACTTAAGTTACGGAATCAGAACATTAATTTAAAAATTGAATAAATTTAAGCCACAAAACAATATTATTTTATTTTGGGTGTCATAGCGAATAAATTTTCATTTTTATATTACAAACGAAATGCTCTTGGAAATGAAGTACATTCTTGTTAATCCAATGAACAAAATTATTTTGGTAATTTTAATGGAAAATAATTTACCTAAAAATATATTTAATTTTGTTTCATTTTTATCGCATTTACGGTATGTAAATATTTGTTGCTCTTAAATTTCCCACGAATTAATATTGTTCAACGTACTGGTATCTAGTACAATGAGGTACACTTTCTAGTTCGCTGCAATCTGCATTACCTTTTTTATATCTACAGATTTTTCATAGCCCTAATTATTTAAGCCATTATTTCTATTTCGTTTTATTATGAACAAAATAAGTTTTAAGGGCTTCAAAATTTGTTTAGTGACAAGAAATGCTTTCTTTATTTTAATAAGTATCTAAATGTATTTTTTTTGCTATTTCTTTTCTAGTTTCCTACCCATAGTGCCTATGTAGAAATAATGCAAATATATGTTTCTTATTTTATTCTAACTTTTAGTTTACCGTCTTGTTGATAGTGTAAACAAAAAAGCAGAAACGAAAATGTTTTTATACAAATAAATTGCTTGCACTCATTTTCCTTTTACGCTTTGAAAGCCTATCATTATGATTATGACGAATATTGCTTTAAAAACGAAATCTTCTCTGGATGCTTTGTTGTTGTCTTGCTCTCATTGCTGTTTCTCCACATAAAATATATCTGAACGTTTGCTACATGTTGTTAGTGCTGTGCCAAAGTTGGTCTGATGACTACTTTGCATCTTACGACTACCTTTACTAAAATTGGTGAGCATCTTTCTTCTGTTAGTCCATCCATCCACTTATCTGCCCCTCTGTTTGTGTGTCAGCCTTTTTCTGTGTTTCAAATGATTAGATTTAATTCATATGGCTTAATGTTTTTGTTGTGGTTCCTTCTACAACGTAAACATTCAAAGGTTAACCCTTCCTTTGTTGTTATTATTTTGCATTAACTTAATATAACAGAAGCTTATATTCATATAACATCACAGGTTGCTTCTGCTGCCGCTGATGATTATGATGATGATGATGACGACGAAGATGCTTCTACAGCATGTGACGTTCTTCTTTTATTCTTCGATTTGGTTTTTTGTAAATTTGTTTTTTAAGAAAGAGTACGTGCACTTGTAGCGAAGGCGTGTTACATTGCAAAAACAAAAACAAAATATACAAGGAATTTATTTTTTTTTTAATTTAAAAATACAGTTCACTAGTCGGACAGCTACAACCAAACTAATACTCAAAATGGTTTTAAGATGCATATCTTAAATTAGTTTTCAAAATATTCCTTTTTAAAGCTTTCAGTATTGAATCTTATTGTATTTAACAGTAGGTTGCATTGTACACTTTGTATTTGTTGCTGATATATTGGTAGTCTTTTTCCTTTCTCTTGTCAAGTTGCACTATGTCGTAACTTCATTTTAAGATTTTGCCATAGAATATTTTCTCCTTGCATTCGTTTTGTATTTAGTATATTAAATTTAAATGTATTTAACATACACTTCTGGTTTCGAGCTTCATAGTAAAAAGGATGCTATTAGAAATCGGCTGGTAACTAGAATAAACTGTTCTTAATGATTAATAATTTTTTTTTTCTATTATAAATAAAAGATCATAAAAGCTGTGGACACTTCTTGAGAAGCGCAGTTAGTAAGGATTTTTGAAAGATTTTTTAATGCTTTAATGTTTGAGAGCTGTATTCGTTATATCGACATTATAGCACAAATAAGATAAAAATAAATCCTTGAGAATTGCACGCCATTAAATTATATTGAAGTGAAAATAAACGACCCGATAAGCAATTGGCCTCACATGATTTGTTTTATGGTACTTTGGAAACCCAATATTAAACGTTGTATAATAAACTAGTAGACAAAGCATAAGTAATCTAAATATAATAAATAAATAAGAATAAAAATTTTAATATTTCTTATTTATTTATTTATTTATTTAAATTACGACCTGTCATGACAAGAAAACCATTGAAAAGTAAAATGCAGCACTAGTAAAAGTATTATCGTAATAAAATTGATTATCGCATAATTTTGTATTGAGAATTTCTTTCTGGTGAATTTACTTTGATAAAAATATTTAGGTGTGAATCCATAAAGATTATGAATTCGCACCGTACTCGAAAATAAAAAGACACCAATTTGAGACCTAAGGAATAGGACTAAAAAGAGTCTTTTGCCCTCTAGACAAATTTAATATCATTTAGTTTTGAGCTCAATACAAAGACAGAGAAGCCTGCAGAAATGATAATTTGTGAAATATTTTACGCAGTAAATTGCGTCGAAATAGTTTACTATTTTTATCTTTATTGTAAAAGTTATTGCTTACAAGAGAAATTGCAATTAAGAGCAGTTGCAAAGTCAGCATTTTAAATTTGTTGTTCTAAAGTTTATAGATTTTAGATGATATATACTGTTCTCATATCGTAAATAAAGATAACGCTAAAAAAATATGATAAAACTAAAATTTATTTTACGCCATTTTTCATTATTTTACTTTAAGGGAAGCTTTACTTATCTAAAAAAATTATAAAAATTCAATACATGAGGACGAGAGGATGTTAGAAATTGCATAAAATCATTATTATAAATTAAAGATAATGAATTTGAGACGTGATATTACGACCAATAAAATTTGCGTATAAATATCTGGAAAGAAAAACAGAAAAATAACCTTTTGAATACTTAACAAATATAAGATAAAATCGCAAGCCAACAAACAAAATTTTGCAGGAATTGGCATGGAAGTAACAACAGCAGATGTCGAAATAAACCTATAAATACAAATTATAATCATAAATAATATTTGGCATAGATACGAAACTTCTACCGCCACATTGACCACAAACAAATTTTTAACGACGCAGTACAAAATTGTTAAATCGGACATCACAAAAGGAGAGTAATACAAACGAAAAGGATGCCTAATTTAAAGAATGAATGAATGAATGAATGAGTGAGGTTGTATGTTAATTATGGAACGATCTGGCTAAGCGTGAAAACCTATCATTAGCATTTCCGCTTTTTATTATTAAAATACAGAAATATTGTCAGAATGGAGACCAATTTTTGCATTAAAATCTTATGCATAAAAATACAAGCAGCAGTAACTTTTTCAAATATTAAATATGTTTTATACTCGAAAAGAGAAACAGCAAACAACAAAATAAACGTTAAATCTTGATCATACTTAAATATAATTTAAAGTAAAAGAACAATTTTGTTGATTTCTGGGGAACACAAGCCGTTAAAAAAAGTATCGTATCCCTTAATGAAGCATTAAACACCAACAACGCTCTACAACACCACACTGACTGAAGTAAAAGTGACTTGTCATACCCTTAATTTCATTAAAAGTTAACCAAATATACTCGTATCCTGGATTATTTTTCTCAATGAAATCTACAGTCAAAACACAAAGGAATACAGAAAAGCAAATTTTATTTTGTTTTTAAAACATCATAAATTGCCAACAATTTTAGAACAACAATAAAAATGTGTTTCTTTTAGCTTTTGGTGTTTTGTTTGTTCCTCAACGAAGGCGCCTAAATTATTAAATAAAACACTCATCGATTTTATGTTAGTAAAATTAGCACCAACATTTTTCGAAAACTGACTTAAAACGTCAAGATTCTTTCATCTGTCCATCTGTCAATCTGTCCACCTGCCTCAGCAGTGTATACCGGAACTATAGTAGGTAGATACTTGCAATTATCACAGAAATTGAATTACAGCAATTAAAATAAAATTAAGATCAAAGTAAAGAGTAAATTAAAAGGGTGGCTCATTCGCACTAAATAGATTTAATACAATTTCCTTTCACAGATGCATTATATTTAACAAGCAAAGTCCGTCACCCTTTTGAATGCCACAAGAATAAGTTTTAAAAATTTGAATAAAAGAAATTATATTTAACTATCTAAATATGATGTGTGTAAAGTATACAACACACTTAACCCTTTCCATACTCCTAAAGTTAAGCTAATTAGTATAAAAGTCTACAAAAATTCGTCCTTAATGTAAAAAATGTTTTAACTCTGATTGCATGTGAAAACAAATTTTGGTAGAGAAATACGAGAATAAAAAAACAAACTACTTACGCATTTTATTAGATCTTGCAAGACTTCCAGCACTGACGGTATACAGCGATTCTTAAAGTTTAAACATCAATAATAAGAAGAGACAACCAAACACCAACAAACCTGATGTACCCTTTATCATTTTAATATGCACCAATTTCGTTTAGAACGATCATTTTTATGCAGTTTTTTATGTTTTTTTGTTTGAATTCCATCCTTAAACTGACTGTTAAAAAAGGATATGAGAAATCAAAAGCCATTTACGGCTTATAAGCGAAAAAAGTTTCCGTAGATCCCACTGAAGTTTTGAGATGTGATGTTTCTTAAAGCCAATTTTTTACGAAGGATTTATGTCCGTACTTTTCGTTGCTTTCATTTCAAAATTCTTGGTATTACGAGCATTGACAAATCAAAAAATGTTAAATGTGAATTGTAAAATTAAATTGATATTAATAAATAATAAAAGCAATTCTAATAACGGTTTTTAATAATAAAATTAAAAATTAAATAAGATTTTGAAAAGGACTTTTAAAAGTATTTGCATATTATGGCATCATTATTAGGAAAAGAATCGTTTTCCCTATCAAATTCCAAATTCCAAATAAATTAAATTTTTCTTTAACGTTTTCATTATTTCTGAAAAACTTTGTGCAAAAATAGAGAAGAAAAATTATGAAAATCATAATTAAATATGTATTAAAATAAAAAAGATCGAATAAAAATAAAAATGAAAATCATAATTTGAATAACAATAATTTGGGAGCAAGGTCATTAATTTGTATTCAAATTGTCTACACTCCTTCTGTTTTTATGTTAATTTCGCCATTTGGCTACACGCAGAATAAAATTTAAAATTGCAATAAAAAAACTGATGATTTTAAATTAATAATAAAATATGTATAAAATACATTTTTCAAGTTAAAAATTGTCAAGAGTAAAAACTAAAACTAAAAAAAATTCCCACGAAAAAAGATAGTTGTGTTCATTGGCCGACAAACAAAATCTGGTTAGGACGTGTATCAGTACTAGGGACATTACAAATCCAAATGAAAATATTACGATAGAAGCAGATCTCACAAACTTTAATCTTTCAAAAGAACTCAGATTAAGCTAAATTGCAATTGCTTTAAAAATCTTTAAAATAAGTAACTTACAATATCGGTAATTATTCCTTTAAATATTCTCTATATATACTGAATACAAACAAAAACAGATAAAGTTAATTCCAACATTTGGTACGTCCCTACTGTATTAATAAAAAACGCCCTCACTTTTTGTAACAAGCTCATGATGGTTTTCTCGCACGGCACAAGTTAAATGAATAAGTCGGTTTTCAGTTACTCTATATAATAACAAACATTTTTGTTTAAAAATGCAACCATGATTTTTCATGCACTTTAAAATTCGTTTTTCAAAAACTATTCCCTAAATACATAATTTATATTTTCTCGCCAATGGATCAGAAACTCTTCCATCCACCCAAATGAAAGTTTTAATTTACAGTCTGTTTAAAAAATCGTCGAAAGAGAAACGAATCGTATTGAGGCACAAGCGTTATGTCACCACAACTACCCTCACCAAAGCCACTAAGACAGAACAACAACAACTACAACAGTTCCGCCAATAAGGCAGGTGGCTTTATTGGTGGAAGCTGCATCAACATTTATTAATTTAATTTAAGCCTTATCATAATAAGCAAATTTTAATAAACAATTAATTCTAAAGAAATTAAAACTAACTAGAATATTTAAATAAGTTATTGAACTTTTATTTGTACATATTAGCATTTTGAGTATTGTGAAATCATTTTAATGGAAATTATTGAAATAAGCATAATTTGTTCTTAAATTTAAATTTCATTTAAAAAGAAAGAAAATAAGAAAATCAATCATAATTTTGAAAAGAAAGTAATATGTCGTGTTTTTTTTTTTTTTTTTTTGTAAAATAACATAACAATATCTATAATTCCGGCAATTTTTTTAATTTTTTTCATTTGAGTTACGTTCGTGTTGGTTATGGTTGTATCAAGTCGCTATTTTGAAATTGTAAAAACAAAGCAAAATATTAGTTTGTCTGGCCTCAGTAATTTCAGAACATTTTTTAACTGAAAGGTGATGCCTACTGATTGTTATAATTTTAAAAATTAAAGGATATCGCTATACAACACAAATGAATTTTAGATATCTATTAAACTGTAATAAAACCTCATATAAAATTTTAACAAAGCCGAACAAGATAAACGTCAAAATATGTGGCCGTATCTTTTTAACCATTAAAATCAAGCAATTGAAAACTACACAGAGTGGGCGTATCTTTTGAATTGTTAGAGACAGACAATTGTAATTACCATTATTTTCAATAAGGTCAATTTTTAATTTTAATTTTATATAAATTTATAATCATTATAATTAACTAATGATGAAATGGTTTCAAAGCATTGAAATACACACTAAATAAATTAAGCATAGCAAAGCATTATTTTGAGATTCACAAAAATTTTGTGAAGAATATGTATTTATTTGAAAAAAAAAAAATATATTGGTTGCTCGTGAGTAATTAATGTTGCTAGCTAAAGAGCTAGAAGCGTATAGATATTAGATAGCAAGTTTTGCACATACCTCACCTAATATTAATAAATAATTGTTAAAATTATTTAATTTTCAAATATAGATCCAAGTGAAAGCGAATCAAAGTTTATTTATTTTAGAAATAGTATTTTAAAAATTTGTTATTCATAAAACATTACTAGTTCTTAACAACTGCAATTTCTAATTAAACAATTTAATAAACATTTCAAAATAGAAACACTAGTACAAATAGTAGTTATATATTTTTTCACTGCAATAATTTTAAATATATAATTCTTCTTCTTAAATGGCCATATACAACCCTGGTGAGCCTTAAGCCGAAGAGGGGATAGCATTCCATGCGATTCACTCTTCTGCGCTTCCCTTCCAATTCCCAATAGTTAGGGCCGAAAGATGTCGTTGGACCCGATCTTTTTATCGGAGTTTTGGTCATACCCTACTCCGGACGACTTCGGTATAATATTCAAAACTTCCTCTTACCAGAGCATCTTTACTCATTCGCACAACATGACCTAGCCAGCGCAGTCTTTGCAGTTTTATGCGCTCGACAATGTCAATGTCAGCGCGCAGCTCATATAGTTCATTTTTCGTACAATTCCGATAGTCTCCACTTACACAACCTGGTTCGTATATTCCACGAAGAATTTTTCTCTCGAATACGCCAAGTACAGCTTCATCTGTGTGCGCAAGCTCTCATGCCTCTGTGCCATATAAAATCACTGGTAGTATGAGAGAGAGAGAAAGTAAGAGCTCTACTTTTAAATTACCAGCTTAGTCCAAATAACACCTGTTTGCCAATATTATTCTCTCTCGTATTTCCAAGCTGATCTCGTTGTCCCTACCCATGATACACAATTTCCCGCACAACCCCAAAGTTATAGTTGCCAACGTTCACTGTTTCACCTAATCTAGTAGATTTCCTGTTCGTTGCAACCATCACCTTGGTTTTGCTTTCATTAACTGCCAAGTCCATTCTCCAGGATAGCCCTCCAACGCCCGTAAAGGCAGCAGTTGCAGCCCGTAATGTCCTACCAAATATGCTAATGAAAATTTTCTGATACTAAAAAAAAGTCAAATACTCTTTTTATAAATAAATAAAAAAAAATCGTAATCAATTAAATTGCTTCACGATATTATATAACGTAGGGTGCAAATACAAAACAAAATGAAAAAATTGTTATATTTATACGCTATAATGTTGCATATTCGTTATAGAAGTTGTTGAATGATGATCATTCAGGTTAATTTTTGTATGTTATCTTTCGCATGTCGAAGGAGGAGATGCTGATGAATTATGTTTTAATGCTTCCTTCTTCTGCTCATATGCATTATTAGCTAAAACCATACTCCACTGCACCACACCAAACCATGGCCCATAATCTTACTTAAGCTCATCACAGTGATCATTTGGAAAGCACACAGAGAGTCAGCGTCTTGGGCTTACTTCAATGCTTAGCAGACAAAAACATCATAAAAAACATTTGGAAAAAAATTAAAGGCAATACAAGGAGCTCCGCCCCGCAGGCATGTAATCTATATAAGTAAAAAAAAGGATTCAAAAGTATGATTTTATCTTGTACTTGTTGTGTGATGTTTTGCATGTCTACAAAAACAACATAGATAAATAAATAAATGAATTTTTTGCTTAAATTTTAACGCTTTCTGTTAGATTTATTTATGCTGATGCCGTCATTGGTTTGTTCTCAGGCTTCAATCCTTTTGTTTTTTTTTTTTGCAGCAGAATTCCCTTGAAAATTAATTTTAATATTTCTCCCTTTTATTTTTAAACAAATTTAGTTTTAAGAATTAAATAAACAAAATTCTTTCTCATGATCACGTCGTAAAAAATATGATGTTTTAATGTGGATTTTTCTAACCCTTCGGGCTTAATTTTTGTATTTTTGCACTATTTTATTCAGTTAAAACCCAGCAATTAAGTAGTAGTAAAGTTTTAAATAATGCCTCTCATAACTATCACGAATAAGGTTTATTTGTATACAGTTACTGCGAAGCTTTTTTGACACTAAAAATTTTAGCATACAGGCACTTAATGAGAAATCGTGATTTATTAAAAAAAATAAGGATTGAAAAATTGTTCATTAAAATTCAAAATATCAATACACACACACTGCATATCTTTTTTATACTAAAACAGATTATAATTCTAAATAACTTTTTAGCATTTTACTATAACTAAGTATGTTTTCTTGTTAACTGTTTGTTAGTTATAATTAGCAGAAATCGAGAAGTTGCTGCAAAGAACTACAAACATTCAGTAGGCAAAATTTGACAGTTTAATTGTTGTAATTTACTCTTCATAATTGTTTAGAAAATTTTTACATTTCTTTTCTCAGTTAGCACTTTTAATTTTTACTGAATTATATTTATTAACTTTAGGCTGTGAATTTCGCTATGTTATAGCGAAAAAATATATATGTTAAATTAAAAACATATATATATATATATATAAATTTGTATATCAGAAGGTCGAAGAAACAAAATATAAAATTATACATTTAAGCAACATGACAGTGAAACAATATAAAGTACTTTCTGTATGCTTATGTTATGGGATTATAATTTCTCCATTCTGGCTGTTATTCATCCTAATGTATACTCGTATGTAGAAATAAATTGACAGATGTTTATTTACATTAAACTTATTTTCTAAGCATTAGTGGTATGCGGACACGGTCGTAATGCCTAAAAAATACAAAACTTGAAATCGATAGCTCTAACAGATGAATAATATAAAGTTCTTATAGTTTCTTAAATCCCTTCGGTTGTCTTGCCCCAATAAATTGCTTTGGCCTAAAGTGTACATTGAAAAAACGAATATGTCGAATCAGTCAGAACAGTAGATAGATTAAATTCATTACTATGACGGTCAGGAAAAATTACTAAAATACGGTTTAGATAAAATGGGTTGCTTGACTCCGACCGATTAAATATTGTGTTTCAGAATAATTCTGTGAACATTTTTATTTTTGCAAAGATGAAAAAGATTTTTCCAAATTACATAAATGATTTCAAGACGAATTCTATTTTAATATTAAAATTATTGAAAGTCTTGATTTCAGACATTTATTTAAAGTTTTAAAATTTGCTGCCCATTCGTACCTTTACAGCCTCGAGCAATAAATTGCAACAACCACACATCAAATACTTCAGTAAACATGCTTTTTTAGTAAGAAATTTATGATATACAAAGGGGATTAAGCAATAACACACGAGCCAATATTAAACCAGCTACCATGATATGACAAACTCAAATATTCAGTGAATAAAGCAGAATATGCTATATTTGCAAACTTTAATCCTTTTCATTGTGGATAAGTTGAGTAAGTAACTTTCCAAATAATAATTCTAACACATTATTTAAGGCAACATTAACATGCTTTTATTAATTTGTTTTTACATCGATCCTAAATACTTATTATTGCAATTATTTGAGTAACGATATGTGACTTTCCCATTAAAATGCAAATTTTTTTTAGTAGAAATTCGTGATGGTAAGGAAAGTCGTAAAGCATAAATGTGAAATGCTTTGTTTATTTATAATCCCGAAATAATTTCGTAAATTTTTAGAAAAAAATTATTTGCAAATTTTTAGAAATAATTTATTTAAAATGCATTTTTGATTAATAAATAATATCTAAAACAGTGTAAATGGAAATGTTTCGCTGCCATTTTAGTTGTTGGAGATTTTTCTGTTTGCTTCAAAAAACAAAAAAAAAAAAATAAACAAAATATCTGTTTAATATAAAATCGGGTTCTCATTTCAACAATAAATACTTTTACAAAAAAAGTACACATACAAAATACACGTAGCGTAAACAAACATACACAACTCCATCTCCAGCAGCATTAAACATTTTTCCAGTGCACTGAGGCTTATTGGTAGCAGCGGCTGATAACAAGGTGTTAAAGTCTGCAACTACTTAGCGCACTTTGTCTTGTAAACATATAATTAATGCCAACCGACAAACAATCAGGCAAAAGCCTTGAACAGGTTTTCCAAATACCATTTAAAATACTTCATATCAACTTTTATCTTTTCTGCTGCTTCTTGTCATTTTTTGCAAACTTAGAATTCACCGGATAATATTTGGATACGTTTTCCTATATTTATATTTCAATGAAAACTCACGTGATTGCTACTAATATAAGTATTACCACTTCATTTTCTCTTGTATTTAAAAAATAAAAACAATTTCACCAATTAGACAAAACTTCAAATTAAAGTCTACGAAATTAAAAGATTTCGTCTATAAACAACTTTTGCTTTAAACCAAAATTAAATTGGGAGGTTCCTTAATTTTATCTTCAGATGTTATGCAAATTAGTTTTTAATAACCCTCCTCGTTCTACTTGAGCACACGTTTTACACTTTATATTCTGTGTTTTTTTTATTATTTAAAGGAATTAACTCTAAAACTGTTGCAAGCGTTAGAAAAAAAATACTTGTGTTTGTGCTTAAGAACAACGCAGCAACAAAGAAAAAGTAAAAAGAAAGCAAACGAATGAAAATATAAAATAATACGATTTCATACGTTTTTCCAATTTGTATATTACCTGTAGAAAGAAATCAATGCCACAACAATTTATTAAGTAAATAACACATGGCAGTCAACTTAATTTGCTTGAAGCACATTAAGAAATAATTCTTTGAAGGAACTGTAACAATTTGCCCATACTTATAATGATCGTGGCAGATCATCTTGAATAATCTTTTGATGTTGTCGTTCGTTGGAATTTTTGAAGAAAACTTTATTTGTATGTTATAGTTATACTTCATTGTTTTTGTATTCTTCCTCTTCCTATCTAGTGTATTTTTATGATTTTATTATTAAAAATGATTAATGAAGATGAACATTTTATCTTAATGTTAAGTACTAAATGAACTTTTTTTGTTATGCTCACCCTTCATCTTTTTTTTTTGTGTCCAATAAAACACTACAGAGGCGCAAAAACTGCAACAAATGTGCTGTTTAAATCCTTAAAGAATAGCGGCAATGATTACATTTATTCAATATACACTTACATCATCATTAGTAGAAATTGTATTATTAAGTTTATAATTAGTGACTTGTACAGTTTTTATATTCTATGCACTTACAGTTAGAAAATTAAGAATAAAAACTAAAACTCTCAAATGAAAATATTTGCGACAAAAATCCAAGAGTTACTAAAATGCCGAATATGGACAGCAGTTATCAAAATAAGCAAACTATTAATAAATCGCAAATTCTTTATAATTTTTAAATATAACTTACCATTCAACAAAAATATGAATGCAAATTACATTTGTAAATAATTTTTAATTCAAATAGTTATACTAGATAATTACATACTAAAATCTTTGCAAAAAAATAGAAAATTTTTCAAATCTTCGGATATTGAAAAAAGTAACCCTTAAAAGATATAAATTGTACAGAAAATGATTAATTCATATATAATAAAAAACAGATAAATCAAGCTCGTCAATTCAACTGAAATCTCAAAATTTCTCTAACGCAAATACGGAGTGATAGTTTTCTTATTATTCGTGATTAGTTAAACTGGACAAAATTTCTGCCAGAATTCAACTTTTTTCCGTTTTCCTTAAAAATAATAGCATGTTATCTTCTATCTATCTATATATATAATCTATATATATCTCGTCTATATATATAAAAATGAAATGGTCCACGTATGTAATGAGTTGGCGTGAGAACGGATGGAGCTATTTGGCTGATTTTTGTTTTATCCGATTCGAAAAAAAAATTATAAAATTTTCTGGAAAACTTAGAAATTTCATTTATTAATTTTCTCCTCTTGTTGCTGTAAACACAAATAAGTTATTCACTACTCGACATGTTTGTTCTAACTGGTTTGATGAAGCTTATGGTTGTTTGTATGCTAATGAGTTTGTATACGTGCAAACACACGTTAGCAGTCAACATTTCTTAAAATTTGAATGATTATTTACGTCTAGGTTTGTTTATCTATCTATTCTTATATATTGTTAGACATTGGCAGTGGAAAAAACCGACTGAATCTACAACAGGCCAGATTTCCTTTCCAATGGGCTCTTGCCAATTCACAACATCTAAAGACGAACTAATTGCAAAACTGTTCGCATACATTGCTCAAAATTATAGCGATTAACTTTGGTTAAGTGAAAGAGCCATTTTGGCTGCAAAAAACAAAAATCTAAAGCTTAATTAATGGCGAATGATATTCGTATAAATCGATTGATTCCATTACCGATCCCGAAAATATTGTTAACCACCCCGCAGAGTTCCTGAATTCATTAAATTTACCGGGAATACCACCACATAACTTCTAGCTTAGCGTTTGAGCGGTAGTAGTCATGGTACGTAACCTGAATCAGCCAATACTATGCGATGGTACTAGATCGGTTATTAAAACGCTGATGGCAAAAACTTAGCAATAATAATTATAGGAAAGTTTATAGGTGAAGAGCTGATTACTCCAAGGATACCTATAATACCATGTGATTTACCATTTAAGTTTAAACGTCTCCAACTTCCCGTTCGCTTTGCATTCGCAATGATGATTAATATATCCCAAGGGCAATCGCTAAAAGTGTGTGGGTTAAACCTAGAATCCCAATGTTTTTCCCACGGGCAATTGTATGTTATTATTTTCTCTCCCAACAGAAAAACAAAAAATATTGTTTACTATCAAGCTTTAAAATAAACTATATAAAAGGTAAGCCTTTTTTGTTTGTTTATTTTTTAATGAACTACCTTAAGAACCATTAAAACAATAAATTGAAAAAAATTTGTGTCGTTTCTTCTTTGTACTGAAAATTTTTTTCTAACTCCATATGAAATATTAATCATTAGGAAATAGTTTCCGAGCAAATCCGAGTCGTACAGCTAATTTTTAAATAATATCATAAGGTCAGTAATTGATGATAAAGTTAAATCCTAATGGCTTTTCGTTGGTCCATGACGAACATGATTTCAATAAATATTTTTTATTGATTTTTCGTTTTTGTTAAACTTTTAGAATTGTTATTTTTTCATTAAATCATTCAAATACAAATCAATTATATCTAATGGCAATCCTTATGTAGATGTTTAGGATTTCGGAATGTTCACTGTGTTGCTTAAATCAAAAAAAATGGAATTTAATTTTGTTTAAATTTAATTTTCATTTAATATAAATATAAATAAATTACTAAGTTTTCTATACACAATTCACTGATGGGCTATGTGAATCGTAGGGATATGGCCATATGGATATCCTTCGTAGAAATATATATACATATATATTTTTTTTTAATAATAGATATTTCATGAGAATTTTATGAAAATATCATGAGACTATAATAAACGAATCAAGCAGAATAACATAGATTAATTTGAGAATAACTAGAAATAAAAAATTTTTACCCTGATACGCCTATTAGCGTAGAAGTCGGAACTAAAAAATAAACGGAGATAGCAATCGTCGTTTGTATCTTTGAATATATGTTTTTTTTTATTAATAAGTAAATCGAAAAGTAATTAAGCTTCTTTATTTTTGCAATCTAATCCGTATTTTTTTTTTTCCTTTACGTAAACAAATTGATAGTATTTCCAGTACAGTTTGCGAACTGATTTTTATTTATAAATTAATTTTTTGGTTTTATGTGAAATTACAAATAAATGTTATGTTAAATGTGGAAACTTCTCGCTTATTGTGTCATAGTAAAACAAAAGTCTTTAACGTTGGTGAAACGTAGGTGGTTAACTTAACCGTCAGTTTGGTTTTTTTTTTCTACAAATAAATAAACTAATTTTTTTTACCTAACCAACTGATCTTATTTGGGTTGTAAGTTTCTATACATTATTTTGCCAATTCCAGTTCATTAAATAACAAAAATGCTTATTAAAGATTAACGCATGTTTTTTGAAAATACTTTAGAAAATATTTTAGTAAAAAAATAAACAAAAATAAAGTCTTTTTTTAACAAAAATAAAATATGAAAAATTCGTTTTCTGCACCTCATATCATTTTCATACCAGCTTTCATATAAGCTTATAAAAGATCGTCTCTTAACAATCTAGGTATTGCCCGTGATATAACCATCTAACTAGATTCTTATTATTGTTATGTTTATACTACCATTTCCTTCTATTTTTTCAAGCTTAGCGAGCACAATAAACATAAATAACCCGCTTCCCGAAATGTAAAATTTCAATTTCTTAAACACTAAACACACCTACAGCAAACGCAAAAGTCGTAGTCTCAAAAATCTAGCAGCTAATTAGTATAAACAGAAACGGTGTAAATTAGGTTTTGTTTGCATGTACAAACTCTTTTAGTGTTTACAAATTTTGCTGGTTCGTTTCCGTTTTCACCTAATGGTACATTTGAAAATGTTCTTACGTTTCGTTTTTTGTTTATTTATATTTTCTTCTTTTTTTTTAAATTAAAAAGTTTCAACACGCAATTTTTTTTTGTCTTGATACTTAACTTTATGCAGATTGTTACGGTAAGCTTCCAAATGTAACGATTTTATACCTCTGTTCAATTGTGTATTTTTTTGTTATAATTGTATAACATTATATCTTATTCAAAAGCTATTCAGCATTGCCCGATATTTTTATCGTTTATCTCAATAAGCGAAAGTTTCTTATTACAACCAATTTATTCATAAACTATGCGTGCTAGAGCTTCAAAGAGCCGTGTAATCAATTCAAAAGCTTTCAATTATGTTTTTTCTATACAGAAAGAAAGCACTTTACGATTTTCATGAAAAATATTTTATACTAGAGTTATTGATTCTCCTACGGAGAAAAAAAAAAGAAAAATGTGTGCTTCGGTTAAAGTCTTTTCTTTATCAGATAAAAAAAAATTATGTTTTACGAATTAATAAACAAAAAAATTCTGCAATTTGTACGCTTAATAAGGTTTTACACTTGTATTCTGTTGTTTTTTGCAATGTTTTTAAGAGTATTTATTATATATTTACGAATATCAGTCATTTGATAATTTCTCAAAATGAAATTAGTATGCGATTCCCTTAACGAATGATGTTTAGTGAATACTAGCTAACTATAATATCACTAATATCGAGCCTAAAGGAAAACTTATAACGAATATCTCGCCGCTAGTTCTGACGAATGGTAATTCTGTGGTAAATGTGACAACAACAAAGATTTACCTTTAAGGCTTAAGGTTCAATTAAACATCATTTTAAAATCAACCTTACATAACATAACAAAATAAATAACCGTTGTTTGTGGTTATGGCATCACTTACAGTATGCTATAGTGTGGGCTGTTAATCGGCTTTGTTATTTTAACTCTATTCTAATTTCTAATTTCAATTGTTTTTAATAAATATTCCATAAGTATCAGTTGTGTTCAACACTTCTTAGAAAGATCGACATTTTTAATTTGGCTGCTCAGGAAATGTCTAGGATGCCACAAAAATCCGCCCCTTTTTATTTTAGCAAGTAAGACTTTGCAGGTGATTAATGTAAGTTGCTAAATGTTACTGTTAGCGATAGAGTGCGTATGACAGAAAATTACAACAAAAAATGGTTTTCTTCTTGTCAGCAAACCGATAAAATTATAAATATTCGTCATTCGAAGTGCAATCGACATACGGATGTAATTTCGAAAAGAAAATTATTTTATACGCTTAACACACGTGATCTATATCAATGGCGTTTTCGGTATTTAGTGGTAAATAAATGAACATACAAAATTATGTATTTTTTCATCAAGAAAATTCAATTTCGTTATTAGTTCGTAATGTAAAATGTAACAATTGTTATATCACAATATTAGAACATAAAACAAAAGTTATTGCGATTTAATTCAACAGAATTGTTTTTAAGCAAACTACAAATTGCTTTTTATTGTTTTCAGTTAGACAAATTAGCTAGATTGACTTACCAAAGCTGTTTGTTGTAGACAATAATAGTGTAGACGATGATGATAATGATGTTGTAGTTGCTGTTGCATTAACAGGTGTCGTAGATACCGTTGATAAGTTGCAAACAGTAGTTTTGATATCAGCTTCCAGTTTCTCAAAAGCAGAACATGTTGTTGTTGTCGTTGTTGTTGATGTTTGGGCTATAGCCGTAGCTGCGACTGTTGGTACCAAAGTTGATGTTAAGGTGGTCTGACTTTTTAATAATTTGTTATTGTTTTGCTTATATTGTTGGTGTTGGCTAGCGTGTGCACCTTCATTAACTTGTCTCTCTAATGAAGCCATACAACCATCATTATGATGACGTTCATGATGGAGATGATGACTCAAGCTAACTGTCTCTAAAGGCGACAATGTTATTGTGGAGTTTGTTAATGTCGCCGTTGTTTGTGTTTGTATAGGAAGTAAGGATGTGCTGAATGTGTCTGTTTTTGGAGTATCCAAGTTAACTGTCGGTGAATATGTTGTTTCCCTGTTTCGAACTGTTGTTTCAACGTTGGTGGGTTGTTTTAAGTTTTTGAAAATTTGTTGCCTTGCATGAAAGTGTTGTTGAGGCAATATGTTGCTATAAAAGTCTTGATAAAATTGTTGAAATTGTTTTTGTTGTTGCGATGTTACCCTCTCAAATAAATGTTGCAAATTATTTGCGTGAAATATTGGTGAAGCACTCACTGGCATCGTAGTGACTGGCGAAGAAATGCTGCTTAAGTTGAAACCGAAAATATTATTTAAATGTTGCAATGGAGACGTAGTTACTAAATTTTGTTGAATCACATTTTGTTGTATTTGTTTTGAGTGTGGCTGTTGTTGTAATAAATATCGGTCCTGCTGAGGGTAAGCCACTGCTTCATTTTTATCTGCTTCGGAATCGACATAATTGTTTACTGTTGTTGAAAAAGGTGTTGTCATTTTTAAAATCTTTAATTTATTTTTATTTTCTTGAAGCTGCTTAATAAGATTGTCCTTCATCTGGCAGATAATGAACGAATTGTAAGGTTCAAGCAGCATTCCGCTTCTAATGAAATTTGTTTTATAATCATTAATACGTATTGAATCTTGTAGTGGAAGAAGTGGGGACATATTCGTTTCTTTAGCGATCTCTTTTGTTACTTTTAGTCATTGTTTTTCATTTAGTGTTTTTACTAGTTGCTGCAAACTAATTTTTTCAGGAAAATACGAACATAAAAAATATAATAAAGCATTGTATTATTTGTTAGTATTTATATGAAATTTTTATTTAAATTTATTTCTGGATGTGAGCAAGAATCAAAAGGAACAAAAAATAAGGAAAACAAAAGTGACCCCCATCAGTCTGTGCAGTTTAACGAATTCTGTTTCGAATTGTTGCCCTAAAAGTTGAAAACTGTTGAAACTGTTGAAAATATGAAATCATTTAAAAATAATTTGTATCAATTGTCTTAAACTTGAAAGACACTATGTAACATAATTTTAAAATTTATCCGCTATATTCCATGGCGTACTTTAAATTAAAAAAATAATAAAAGTGTAACTCAATTATTTCGTTCCGTTTTATAATGAATCGTTATCAAATTTCCTAATAACAGGTCAATAAACTAGTATCACCTTTTTTATTTATTTGTGTCAACAAATATTGGCGGCCTTAGTTTTCAAGAAAATAATAACAATAAGAAAAATGTCAACACCGAACAGTATTAGCTATACATGAATAATCTTGGCGAAAAATAATAATAAGTTTTCTACGAGACGAAAGAGTTTCAGTGCACACTGTAATGCGGTTCTCATTAAAGCAAAAACTTTATATTTTCTTAAACCCATGCTAAGTGAAAAATAGAAACTAGTCATCCTAGGCGCATATCATGGCACGCAGATCATGGTCATTAAAAGTCAAAAGCAACGAGATAATCTTCCTCCACTATAATTGAAAGAAAATATTTTTAAAAGTTTTAAATGAAACAATGCCATTTATGTATAACAAAATATTATTCTGCTTATTAATTACATATATGTATTAAATTTATATTTCGATATTATTTAATTTAGTAACAAAATAATTAAATCATTATTTACTGAAGAGGAAAATAATTTTGTTCAAATTAATTGAATTTAGAATTGCTTCTACTTTCCTTAGAACAAACTGTTTGTCAGTATGTAATCAAATAGAGGAAATTTAAAAATTCAACAAGAAAAATTTAACTGCACCTTTGAAATATGTTTCACCGAAAGTATTCAAATACAACAATTTCATACGCAATCATTGCGAATATAATGTCGCATCAAATGAAACCAAAGTAGTTGTAAACATGCAATTTTAATTTCTGGAATTCGATGATAGGATATTATTAAAAAAGAAACCACAAAAAACTAAAAAATTTACATGGACTGGCCTTTACGTTCACAATTCGTAGGGTACTTTGAATCACCGCTATTTTGTAATATTTTACAGCAGGTAGATATCACTTTTAGAATATTCAACTATAAATTTTTTTTAATAATCATGATTTTATGTAAATATTGATAATTTTATAAATAAACAGTCATTTAAAGCGTAAGACAAACAATGATTTGTAACTGCGTACACAATATGAAAAAATGTTTTTTCTTTTTCGATTAAAGAAACTCAAACCAATAAAATATTTATTAAATATTTATAATATCAAACATTAAAATGTAAAAAAGCAAAGAAATGAGGGCAAATATCAATTAAGTTAAACAAAATAAAAAAATAAATAAATAAAAATTGATATACAATGTTTATTTACAATAATTTTCATTTAAAAAGAACGTGATCAGGTTGATACCGCTCGATTTTATTCTTTCATGTAATACATGCATATTTCTCTTTTACAACAACAATGACAATTTATTTACATACTGGAATATTGAAGTATAAACATGGAAATAAGCTAATGTTAAAAACTTTTTACAAATTTCAAGATAAGATTGCAGCAGGTTGTTGATAAACGACTTAAAGAATTCTAATGTAAGAAATTTTTTAACATAATTTCCTGTGTTTCCACGTTAAGATATTCAATGTTCTATCGCAGTGTCTGATTAGGAAGGGTAAAAGACATATTGACCAATGATCAATAGCAACATATCAACATATCAACTCCTTGCAGAATTTGTTTTATTTCAGATTATAGTTTGTAAAATTGTATGCGCAAAAACATTGGTTGTTCTCTTTGCTGGTTAAATATAAATTAAACTTCACGCATGCCAGTCGAACTTTTATCTATATTAAATTTTGTGATGGAAGTTAATAACATGATATTTTTTGTCATTGAAGCGGAGCTATATATATATATATATATATTGCTTAGCGATCGATTATTGAATTTTTTACAAAAGTTGCACAAATGTTGGTGGAAGTTTCTTTATTGGTTCTGTATATAATTCAAGGAAATCATTCCATAGATATTTTATTAATTTTTATTGTAAAGAAATTTTGGATTTATAGTAAAAAATATTTTTATGTTAAATAACAGACACTAACAACAGCGTGTATAAAACTGTTGTTGTTATTTTTGCAAAATATTGTCGATATATACATATACATATGTATATACGTGTGTGTATGTATTTTTTAAATATGTGCAATTCCAATGTTTAAAAACAAACGAATATTTCTTGACACACATCTGTAGGACATAGACAAAATTATTAAATTAACGACAAGTTATCGCCACTTTAGACATAATGAACAAACTTACCTCAGACTAAGTCAATTTTTAGGTGTATTCGTATTCCGTTTGATTACCTAATCAAATAAATATTTTACAACAAATATATTTCCACCGAATTGCTTCTTATTAATGTTTGAAGAAATAAAAGATGAACAACTGCAATGTATAGCATTCTATACAGAACTCAATATAACAATCAAAATGGAAAATATATATATATATATATATATATATATATATATATATATATATATATATATATATATATATAATATGTATGTTATTTAGACTAAAATGATGCTTTGTAATCTATTTTTAGAACTTCGTCAGATATTAAAATGGTTTGATTTGCAATTATTCAAAAGTGCAAATTTCTATAAACAAGTATCTTTTTATTCGCCCAGCTTTGACATTTATAACATAACAAATCGTAGTATATATTCGGTTTAGGGGATATTAACGACATATTATGATTTATAAACAGATTATTGGAAATGAAATAAAATGTATATATTTTTGCGAGAATCGTTTTTTACGAAAACTGCGCTTTTTAAATGCTATTTTTCTACCCCCGATTGAAAAAATGAATTGCGCATTTTTGTAAATCAGTAAAAACGCTTTCATCACACGTTTTTTTTTTTTTTTGCTTTATATAATTCGTCTTTTAAATTTTTCAAACTCTAGAACACCATTTGAGGAAATTTTTTCGTTATTTAACAAACTATTTTATATAACTAAGTGGTAAACTCTCTTGATTCATATAGTGAATATTTTGAAGCACTTTCAGTTCGAATATTCGAATTGCCTGGTTTTTTAAATAAAAAATAACCGGGTTCCCATACGAGTATACGGGTTCAAATTACTTGGCCAAGTTATAAATAGTGTTTTCATAGCACTTTCAATGTTGTCCAAAAATATAAAAATCTTTAGAGAACTTAAAAAATGTTGTTTCGAAATCGGCTTGCATTTTGGATTTATCAAATAAATTTAAAAAACAAATATTTGCATTAAGTTTTAGGTGTGGTATTTACCTTGAAACATATTTAAATCCGTCTTTCTAATTTGTCCTAATATTAAACACACTTCATTTTTGTTTTTTTTTTTTTTTTTTTTTGGAGTTTGAATTTATTTTTCAAATTGATTGGACGTGTTTTTTGAAGTGTTCTGAAAAATAAAATTAATAAAAAGTTTTATCTATCAAAAATTATAAAAGCAAAAAAAAAAAAAATTTTTTTTTGTTCTTTTTTTTTAAAACATTTGAATATTTTTAATTGTGAAGAATAAAAATTAGTAAATAGAAAGTATTAAATAACATTAATATGCACTCTTTAAAGAGAAGGAAAATGTCAGGCAGAGTTCCAAAAGAAAAATTCACAGCCAGTGAAAACCGGTTTGGAATATTACGGGATTTTGATAATGATGACGTCACTTTCAGCGAAGCAGAGGAAGAGGTTCGTGAATATAAAATTGTTGTTCCCCCAATTGTTGTGGATTCTGTACATAACTTTCAATCTGTGTACAAGTTGATTGGTATTTCGTATGAGTTTAAGAGAATGTCGATTGGTACCAAAATTATCTCACCATCAATTACGCTCTTTGAACAAGCAAAGAAGATACTTATCGACTCAGGCTTTACATTCTACACTCATGAATGTAAAAATACCGGACTATTTAAGTTAGTCCTTTTTGGTCTACCACAAATCGATACCAATGAAATTAAGGACGAACTGAAAAATTCCTACAACATCCCTATCGTTAGCATAAACGAAATAAAAACAGCTCGTTCCTCAGCAAATGACGCTATTTACATGGTTGAGTTTGATCGCACTATTAATTCAAAATCTCAAGTGCTAAAAGTTAAACGTTTGTGCCAAATTGTTGTCTATTGGAGAAAACCTCAAAAAGGAAACAAAGGACCGACGCAATGCTCAAAGTGTGCTATGTACGGACACGGTGCAAAGAATTGCTTCCGTAAAAATGCTTGCATCGTCTGTGGAGGCAATCATGACGTGGCCAACTGCCAAGTTGATAAAGTTCCGCATTCCAGCCCTACCGTCTACAAATGTTTCAACTGTGTTAGAAACAAATTGAGAAATAACGCTCATAGAGCTGATGATCCTCGTTGCCCCAGCCGCATAGAATATTTAACAATTCGAGAACACCTGAGGAAGAGGTCGCTTAGTAAAAATCGTCCCCTACCTGCTGTTTTCGATGCATCCGCTGATGATTTTCCCCATCTTAACAAATCTCCAAAGTTCTCTGCCCCGAATAACTCCTATGCCAATGTGCTTGGAAATCCTGATCAAAAATGTTCATCAGCAGCAGAACTTTACAGCATCGATGAATTATTTCAAATTTTTACGAGAGCTATCTCTGACCTTCGCAATTGCAGAACGAAAATGGAGCAGCTCAATGTTATCATGTCTATGCTAAAATATGCAATATAATCTCCCTCAAAACAGTATTAAAGTAATGCAGTGGAACTGTCAAGGCATTACTACTTTTTCAAAATCCGTGGAACTTCATAAAATTATAGAAGATGAGTCAGTTGATATACTTCTATTAAACGAGACATTTTTAAAACCAAATCACAGCTTTAAGATGCCCGGATACAAAGTCTATAGAAAGGATAGAACTTCTCATGGAGGAGGAGTGGCAATAGTCATTAGATCAACATTGAAACACAACGTCGATTTATCATTTCCAACGAAAGTGATAGAAAATGTTTGCGTATCTGTGGAGTTTCTTAACACTACAGTCAAATTCATATCGGCTTATTGTCCCTATTACACTCCTGATTTCATCCCCGATCTCGAAATGATGACATCTACAACTGGAGAATACTTTATCCTTGGGGACCTAAATGCACAACACCTCAGTTGGAACTGCACCAAATCCGACACCGCTGGTAATCTCTTATTTAACCATCAAATTAACAGTAATTATTATATATACTATCCACCTAATCCCACTAGAATTCCTCAAAATCTTACTTTCAGACAGGCATCGACAATTGACCTTTTGCTTTCTAACTCTACTCTTCAATTCACAGATTTATTGACTTTCACCCATAGTTTATGTTCTGATCATGTCCCTATAGTATTTTCTATCAATGAAAATATTACTCGTATAGAAGAATATTACCTTGACTTCCGTAATGCTGATTGGAACAGATTTAAAATCTCATTAAACTCAAAAATAACCAGCTCAGAAATCCTTAACAATAACATTTCTCCTTTAAACATTGATGAATCTATAAAGGAATTCTCTAAATTTGTGAGAGCTTCATGTCTCGATTCAATTCCCCTTAAACCCAAAAAAGTCCATACCTACAGTTTAAATACAATCTCCAAATATTTAATTGCAACTAGGAACCAATACAGACGAAAATTTCAGCGTTGTATTGATCCAAATCTCAAAACAACCTTGAGTGCAATACTAAGAGAGTTGAATAAACTAATTTCTCTCAACATCAATAATGAGAGAAACGCACAATGGTCCAAATTTCTATCCCAATTTTCTATCGGAAGCAGAAATTTCTGGAAAATTACTAAGAAATTTAAAGGAAATAATACCGCTATGAAAAATTTAGTAGTCAATGGCAAAGAGATTTATTCTAGTAAAGAAAAGGCTGATATTATTGCTGATCAATTTTAAAGTGCTCATTTCCAACTCCAAATTTCCACAGTTCGATGGAAGGCAAAGCTAATGCCTTTTTTGATCTGTTGGAAAATGACACTTCTTCGAATTCTGAAGTGTGCTCTCTGACGTCTTTGAGCGAATTAAAGTATTTTATTTCCTGCCTTAGAAGCTTTAAAGCTCCGGGAATAGATCAAATTAGCAATATATTGTTAAAGAATCTGACTAATACTGCTTTAAATTGCTTACTGAGAATTTACAATTTCTGCATCATAAACTCTTACTTTCCAAGTACCTTTAAAACAGCTAAGGTTATTCCAATCTTAAAGAAAGGCAAGGATGCAAGACTTCCATCCAATTACCGTCCAATAAGCCTATTAAACTCCTTGGGGAAATTATTTGAAAAAATTATTCATCATCGACTCCAATCATTTGTAGAGGATAATAACCTGATTCATCGTTATCAGTTCGGTTTCAGAGCGGAACACTCTACCGTTCATCAGATTAAGAGAATGGTTAATATTATTAAATCAAACAAAAACCGAAGGTACTCTACTGGCATCCTACTACTAGATGTGGAAAAGGCCTTTGATTCTATCTGGCACAAAGGCCTCTTATACAAGCTTAACAAAATGAATATTCCCTTATACCTAACAAAACTTCTAAAGAATTTCCTTAAGGACAGAAAGTTTTTGGTTGATGTTGAAGGAAATCAATCAACCCTGCGTAACATACCAGCTGGTGTTCCCCAAGGTTCTGTTCTATCACCATTGCTTTATTCTCTGTACATTTCCGATTTCAAAATTTCCAGAGGCAACGACGTGGCATTTTATGCTGATGACAGCGCAATAATCTGTCACGGTAAAGTTTCGAATTCAATTGTGAACAGGATTCAGAACGCTTTGATAGCAACTACAAAATATTTTTCTAAATGGAAAATAAAGATTAATGAAGATAAATCTCAGGCCATTCTGTTTCCCTACAACAAGTCTCCTAGGAGAATTCCTACTAAAAATCTCAGGATTCAAGGTAATGAAATAGAGTTCACAAAATCCGTAAAATATCTTGGAGTTATTTTGGACCAGAAACTGAGTTTCAAAGAGCACATTGAGAGTGCACGTCTTAGAGCAATCAGATGCGGACGATCTTTGTATCCCATTTTGAATAGGAAGTCAAAATTGAATTTTAAAAATAAATTACTACTTTTTAAAATGTGCATAAGACCAATTCTTACGTATGGCTGCCAAATCTGGTATGAAAGTGCTAAATCACACCTTAAAAAGCTACAAGTAATACAGAATAAGAATTTGAAAATAATTTACAATCTGTCTTCGAGATTCCCAACTGTCGAATTGCATTCAAAAGCAAACGTAAAGACGATTGTAAATTTCATAACTGACATGGCGCTGTCATTTAGAGAAAAATGCAGAAGGTCAAGCTACGCCCATCTGAGAGATTTGATTTGATAACATCTGATTTTAACTTTGCTCTTTTTTTTTTTTTTTTTTTTTTTTTTTTTTATATTATATCTTAGGTTTTTACTATCTTTTCCTATTAAATAGATGTATTTAATAAGTTTTTAATAATAATGAAAATGTGATAATTTGCTGAAATATCTTAATGATAGAAACTCAAAAACTGTAAATATTGTTAAAGATAATGTACCTATGATAGTTAATAAATTATGAAATTATGAAATCATTTTTGTTTTTTTTTTTTTATTTTCGTTTTGTTTGTTACGTTTTTATGTATACATACATACACACATACATTTATATTATATTATAATAGAACAATAATCGTTTAAACATTTACATTTGTGATAATTTTTAGCAAAAAAATAGTAAAATTTCTTTTCTTCTTCTTAAACTTTAATTGCAAAATAAGATACTTTTTATTTCATTTTTACAAATGTCACGACACCGATTGTTTACCAGAGTAAAATCTGTTAACGCTTATTATTTTTTAAGGGTTACAAAATCTTTAGCACCCAAAAACGGCAAAATAAAAAAATCGCGAAGAAAACGACAAAAGCATCACGCACGCGCACTTGAGTTACAGCAACTACTGGCTTAGCACACCATTTAAAATGAGCATTACTTGAATTAAAACTAAGTAAATCAAACAATAACAAAAACACATTTTGTTAATGTTGTTTTTGCCTTTTAATAAAATGCAAAAATTTTAAATTCAGTCAATCCCCAACACAAACTGCAAATCAAACTCTATACTCAGGTTTTTTAAACTCTCCATGTCTCTTCTTGTTTTGATTTGATTACATTCAGAAAAAGTTGCCTCTTCTACACATTTGCTGTGTCTGTTCAGAGTAGTAATTGAAAAAAGGGGAAATTCATTGGAACTTGCACCAGAAACATTAACGTTCAATGTTGTCAACTTTTTTACTTGTCATTTATTATTTGTCGAGTATTTTTAATTTAATATTAATTTTAAAACGTTAAGAAATATAATATTGTGCTCCCTATAGCCGTTTAACACTATGATATCAGTCTTATGATTTCTATTGGATTTTATATGAAAGAATCAAAGGAGAAATGTCGTGATCATGAAAATATATAAAGAAACAATAATATTTGCTTTAAATTCTCCCACTTCAAGTAAGACAAAAAACCCTGATAAAAAATAAAACTATAGTGTTTAGAAAAACTTCTAAAACTTAAACTCTTTCCATATTATTTGAAATTTGGCTTGCATTTGCTTTTACACTTTCTAAATACTTATTTGTCTACGTTTAACAAATCCTTATCTCAGTATTTTAGTGTGAAAACTTGATAAGTATTGCAAATGAAGTTAGAGGTAGTGAGATGAGCCTCCCGAAGCGGTTTTCCGGTAGGAATCTTTTTAAAAAAATATTCGAACAAAAGTAACCACTGACTAAAAGGATGTTTTAATATAAAAACTCTGGAAATATCGACGCAATCCAACCATTATATGCAAAACTTTTAATGAGATCACACGCTTTTTCTTGTTAACCATATGCTTGGACACGTTTTCAGCATTACTGAAAAGATGTCGCAAATAAGCAACCCGTTAACAAGTAGGTTAAACAAATATTTAGGTAACGTGACTTAATTCATCGATAGGCCGTTCCTGGAAGGCACTTAGATGTTTACAAACAACATACCTAAACTACTAGCGATTGCTGTCATTACACAGAAGGCCACTGTAAGCATATGATAAATTAAAATAGTGTAGGAACTCGCTAATACCCTTACGTATACTTAGATTCACTGACTCAAAATATTTCGATAACTACCGTTCTACATTTAGTGCACCATTTCAATTTATATTTACCGAAGCAAGCAAACATACAAGCCTGAATCCCAAGTAATTTTAAACCAAACCTAACCTTCAATAAAAATGTTTAAATTTTTTCCTTGTAAGAAATGTATCAAAGGTGTAAACAATACGCATAGATAATTAATTTGGAGATCGTGCGTAATAAATACCAAATCCTAAACTCGATACAGTTTGTAACCGAATTCTTAATCAATAATTTTCCATGTTCCTTCTTTTCAAATTCAATTTTTCTTATATTCTAGAGAGCCATACTATATTATTCGACATAATTTTAGAACCAAAACACCCCCCTTCAAGTTAAATAATTTATTTAACTTAAATATATTATTTTATTAAATTTAAATTACTACGTGTTAAATAAAAGTTTAATTATAAATATAATTTGATTCAAATAACTTTACGTTAATTAAAATAAAATTACATTTCTTACTCTTGAGTAAAAAACAAAGGTGTAGATAATAACTGATTTAGAACACATCTATTCTTGAAATTTATTTTTGTCTGTCTGTACTAATTACGGGATGAATTTAGGTAACATGTTGTGTGTTAGTGTATAGGAAGGAGTAGTATATAAGATAGAGTTATGGAAAATATAGGAAAAGTGAAAGTATGATTTTACCAATTTAAGTAAGCAGCAGCAAAAGCTAGTATTGCACAAACATACATACATGCAATAGGAAATATTATTTTATGAAATAGAAATCGGAGGAGAAGTCACATAAAATTCAAACTCTACAATAAATTTTTTTTAAATTATTTGCGAAAGCTGGCAACACTGGCACTCTATAAAGAGCATATAATTAAGAGTGTTTTTATTTAGTTTCCCCATTGAAAATAAAATCCATTACTGGGGAGCATCTGTTTAGAAGAGAGCAATGCAAGTTGGAGCATTCGTCTCTTTTTTCAGCTCTACTTATATTCCAAAATTTGTAGATGTTTTGTACAGTGTCTTGCTTCTCTGGCTTGATCACCAAGTAGAATTCAGTTAATAATGCTGCCTTCTCTTTAAACTTTGTTCTCACTATTATTAGGTATTCTGCTCTTTATATAAAACAATGATATTTTAAGCAATCATAACCATTTGTTTTTCAGCCTTAATAAAGTTGGAACGTGTAAAATGTTATTAAAAATATTTCACTGATCTTTTTAATCTCTTCAGAATTATTGCCTGAATATTTTGAATACTTGTGTTTGATTTTATTGCAGATGGGCGGAGTTTATGGAGAATCGGATACATATTTATTTAGTTGCATATTTGAATAAATATTTGTAGGTACCCAATGGGATTAGCTTTAAACACATATTGAGTTTAAACCGGTTTTTATTCCGTATTATAAAAATACAAGCGCCTAAGTCATCCGGAAAAACATTTATTCAAATAAAACATAAAGTATACAATAGGCATATATATTATCCAAACTTTTCTTCATTCATTATTTCTAGCTCAACTATTTGCGTATGTTTATATAAATATATATATGTATATAATATAATATATATATATGTGTATATATATATATGTTATAGTTTTTGGAAATAGTTAAGCCAGAAGTAATGAATGAAGAAAAGTTTAGCAAATATTTGTGTGCCGCATAGTTATGTTAACCCGAACTAAGCTTCTAGATCAGAATATCTAGAACATGCCCATAATATTTGCAAATGCGTAGTTTTATATACCTAAGTCCATTGTAAAATATAATTATTTATACGTTATAAAAACTTTCAGTCCTACAAGAACATAATAGCAGATACATACGAGTATCTCTTCAACGGGTAAAATTTAAATTCTCTGATTTTACTAGAATTTATTTCTGTAACGTAGATAGTATTTAGAAATATAAACCCTTGCTACATATTTACATAGATTTACATAGATGAGTATTATTTTCTACAGAAATTGACTGAAACAACACTTTATGTTGAGTTAGCTAATTATTACTCCTTCTGGATTCTTCGATTCGATTTTGGATTAAAATTTCAAATAATGTGTTAAAGTAAGTAAGTAAATAAGAAACCTCTCACGAATAGAACCATATAAAAAAAACACAAGCAACAAATTTCTCAAGCATACACAATGATTTTAACATCGAACAAAACTTGGCCGAAACGGATTATGCTTCCTAATTCCTGATTTTAATTGCTTATTAGCAGAGATATATAACAAATTGCAATTACCATTAGATTCAAAAGAGAATTTCTTCAATTTTTATGATTCTTATGAAAATATTAAGATTGAATTTATGTTTTTTATTATAATTCTTTTTGCGTAATTCACCCACTAGAAGTGAAAGTTTTAATATTTTCTGATTATGCACACAATGATTGTGATACAAAAAATATTATAGACGTAATTATACTCTAAGAGCAGCATATTGTATTATGTTTATAACCAAATCATAACATTGTTTAAAATCACATAAATAACGCTACTTTTAATATCATATTGATGTTTTACATCATAACAACATTGTAATATTCCTTTTTGATTCTGTTAATCATTTTTTTATTAATACCTTCAATGCAGGTGATTCATTAACAGCTTTAAACTAAAAGCAAAAACCCAAAATTATTTATATGGTTGTGTGTGACTATATTGCGATTTCACAGTTTGTATTTATTATCTTTATTTATTTTTTAATATGTTAGGTTAACTTTTTATGTGTTGTGATATATTTTATTCATAACATCTGGTTTATTTTATCTAATTTTTATTTATTTTTTTTTAAACGCCGCAGTGTGGGAACATTTTGCGAGAAGGTGGTAAAAAATATATAACTTTTGAACGGATCATAATTTTTTGTCTACTAGGTGAGATCATAGGCTTTCGTTTAAGGTATAAAAATTTAAAATCGACCAGTTAGAAAAATAGTTGTGATAGGTTTAAAAAGACATTCTAAGTTTTAGCTGATTTTTGGTACGAAAGTAAAGTATTACAACTTGTTCAAAGAGTTTGTTTTACATAAAGTCTTATATTTTGAGTCACGTTTAGAACTTTAGAACTTGGCCCCCGTGAAATTTTTAGTACGAAGGCCAAAGGTTGGTTTGTTGAAACAATTTGAGTTAAAAATTAGCTGATTAAGTAGCAAAAACATAAAAAATATATTCATTGGTTCAAATTTACTTTAGATAAGGAGGTATTTAAGTCCAAAATAAACATAAATAGTACTCGTATATGTAAACTTTTGTTGTAAATTGATTAATACTTTATTAATGTACAAAAAATTTTAAAAGGATGAAATACATACAGATAACTCTTGTGTTTGCAAAATTACTACTAATTAAACAATTTTAGTAAATATTTCTTCTAAATACCCTTGATTTTCACCTTCTAGAAGTAGTTTAGCTTCTACGTCTAGTTCAATAGAAGTAGTTTTCCATTTTAGCCGGATATTGGACATATAGGGATCTGATGTGCATAATAAAATAATATTCAAGTCTTCATTAGTACAATATCTAGAAATTGTTCATGTGTTATACTCAGTCTTTGTTTCGCTTTTCTTGCGCCTCTTCAGCTAGATCTCCTATTGGTAGCATATTGTGTTGAATTATTTGTTCCCCATGCTACAAAATTTTATGAACTGTGGATGACATATATCTCCAAGAATATTTTTCATTGCAAAGTATAGCTGTTTTTTGGCGCACTCTCCAAATTTGTTTGCATTTATCTTCTTGCTGCATGCTAGAACATGTAAAATAATACCGAATCTCCTTATTAGTTCCACATCTACTCCTGTGATAGATGCTGCAGTTTCTGGATCTGAAAAAAATCTTCTTGCAGTGTTTCCATCATTCGTGTTCCCTTCCGCTTGCTTTAGCTGATCGATGATTTGGCCTTCTTCTAAATATTTTTCTTGAATTTGTGTTTTTTTTGGTTTCTTTTTTCTTCATTTTCCTTATTTTTTCTCACCGTTTCGCCTAACGTACCAAATCCAAACCCTATTTAAGAATATGCTCCATAAAACGTATTTTAGTATGAAGAGGGGACAATACAAATTCGTATGCTGCCTTAAAAGTCTTATCTTCTGGAACTGGATGGCTTAATTGACTTGATGTCTTTTTGCATATAATGCAGCTTGATGATGCTTTTCTATCAGTTAAAACTTGTGCAACTTTTCCATCAACCATTTTAAGATACATTTGAAAATGTATATCGATTTCCTGTTCGTTAACAGCACTGTAATATTTAATTTCATCTCTTATTTTTCGGACTTCTTCAGTTATGACATTTTTTGTGTCTTTTTTGAAAGTAAATTTTATTGGTCTGCAATATTTTGTTGACGAGGGTGTTTCATTTTTCCATATATCAATTTCTGTTGCTGCACTAGTTGACGCCTCTAAATCGGTATAACTTTTTATTAATCGCAATGGAACGAATGATATCATAAATAAATCAGCGTCTGATAAATTTTTGGCATTACATTGTTTGTATTGTCTCTGACCACAGGATCCATCTCATCCCCACTTAGAAATTAAAGTAATGCTGCTATTTCCAAGTTTTTTCAAGCGGTTAGAATCAAACGTATTTAACTACTGTTCGGCAGAGTGTTCAAAAAGGTCTTGCAATTTTATTTTTGCTGAAGTAGAAGTGACAGTTATAGCAGTCAGTCTAAACAACGTCTCTTATAAAGGCGATTTGAAAAATAATTAAAATGCTTACAAAATAGCGAAACAGAAAAAAATTTTTTTTAGTTTCATTTTGCAAAAAATTTTCGACTTTGCGTCAGAAAAATTGTTCTGGTTCTCACGGTCGGATCGTGCCGGGTATGCAGTGGGGTATAGGAGTATAGGGAACATTTAGGGCTATAACACAATGCTAATGCTTTTACATTCCCTAACGAACTTTAGAAATTATGCTCTATTAAGTAAGAGAATTTAGACAAATTTGGACCTCTAAATAAATTAATTTTTAAAAATCAAAAATCAATCAGAAACATTTCACTTTTCTTATGCTAAAGCTAACAAATTGCGCTATTATACAAAGTTTGTTTCGTTTAAAAACCTCGTACAACAAAAGTGTTATAGATGTTTAAAAATCAAAAATTTACTAAGAAATTTCTCATTTTAGCAACATACTGAAAATGCTCATTTTGAATCACCCTGTTCAGTGTGATATAGTTAAAATAAAGTTTTAATTTTTTGGCTCCCGAGGTACACTAGTATCTACTTACGAACGAACTTTAAAATTTTACAATTGGGGACCATGAAAAAAAGGACTTTTGGCCGCCTTCTCGTAAAATAATACACTGTGCGCCGCTTAAAAATAGAAATCCGAAGTTATAGAAAAGTATTCTGATAAAGGCAAAACAGAAATTTAGTAAAAAAGAAACTAACATTTTACTTGATGGGTTCTCTTCATACTTAGTATATTAAGTCTATTAATAATTCATCAGTGTTATAAAAACCATATTATTATGGAATAGTTAAAAAAAAAAAATTTGTTGACTAAAATGTTATCAAAAATTATTTACTTCACTCCAGCCATATGCACCCTGGGAATATTGTTCTTTAATTATTAAATTTGTTTATTGTGACTAAAGAACTATTAAAAAAAGCACAGTTCCTGTTGAAAGAAGTACTAATAGAAAAAACAGTTTAAGAAAAGATTTTATCTAACATACTGATGAAACAAGAAACAGAGAATTTACAAACAAACAACTTTAAATGATATTGGTAGTGTGCAAGGACACTCAACTCTTCGCAGCACTATCGGATCTTTAATGGAAATGATAAAATTATAAGTTTTTGATATTTATTATATCATTATCATATTTTTATTAATAATACAAAGCACGAAAATATTTCGCGATTGAAATTTATTTCATTTACAGCAAGATTAACGTTAATTCTCGACTTCATTGTTCTAACGATTTCATAAAAAATTTACAACGTAAATGTAGATTCAGATACGCTAATAATTTGGTCAAAGGACGTAAATAATTATTAACAAATATTAGAGACAAGACAATATAGAAATTAAGATTGATTGTAAAAAGAGTTATCAAAATAAAATATTAGCCCTTCGTTATTTCATTATCCTCCTTCCAATCAAACTCTTTGATCCCAAAAAAAAATGTATGAGTTATTTTAAAAAACCCACAATAATGAAATAACAAACAAATTGCTGCCAAATTCCTATTAACAACGAAATACTTCAAACATTTAACAGAATTTAAGAGAGAAAAGATAAACGCCTGATAAGCACTAGTACAGGGAAGGTACAAAAGAAAAGAAGGTACAAAGAAATAAAACAATAGTAAAAAAACAACAACAACAGCAAATGAAAATAAAAAGGAAGCGTAATTGTTGAATTACTTAAATACGCGCAGTTTGAAAATGCGTTTGTCTTCGACTTTTTTTAATTCTTAACATCAAAAGCCGACAAAAATAAAATGTTACAGTAGCCTTATCTGACCAACACCATCAGTCTTCATTCGATGCTATCGTTTTTGCTTCTTTTTGTGGGTTTTTTCTTTTGGTTTTTTGTTTAAATAAAACAACAAAAGATAGTTAAAAAAAAAGTGTGGATTTGGGCTTAAACTTAGTTTAAATATTGTACTAACTAAATAATGTGGCTGATGGATAGATGTTTACAAAATGGCCAGCTTTAATTAGGTGACTTATCCTTAAAATAAACTTTTTAAACTTTTAAAAACAAGTTTAAAAAATTATATTTGGGTATTGAGATATATTAAATTTTTGTACGAATTTTTCGGCGATTTATATTTGATTAAAATGTCTATTATCTTTTTATCTTCACATATATCTATGTGGCAACACAGCACGTCGTTAAGATGAAAGTTTCATTTTTTTAATCATTATATTCTATCCAAATAACTAACAATTTCCAACAAAACTATGACATATAGTTTATATAGAAAAGTAATGACTGCTGAAATTGTGTTAGCTGTTCAAGTCACTACAGATGAAGATTTTTTATAGAAAAATCAAAACTTAAAATTTTATAGAAAAATCATGTCGAGAAAATTTTCTACGAAAAAATTATGACATGAATATTTTCTATAGAAAAATTGTGACGAAAACTTTTTATAGCATAATTATGACTGATGTAAATTTTCTAAACAACAATTGTTTTATGAAATTTTGGTGTAGAAAAAATTATGATTGATAGAATATTTTTGCGGAAATACCATGACTGATGAAGATCTTTTAAAGATATTTTGAAAACATGAATATATATACTTTTTATGACAACTTTTTTATTGGTATTATTCAGTTTGTTGCAGTTAAAATCACAACAACAGTGTAAGTTTGCTTTAAAAAGTTGTTTTCTTTAAGCACATTTCAAATTCAATATTAATCAATTGTTTTTTATTTAAACATAAGAAAACGTAGGCCTGCGAAATACAAAATTCAACGTACCATTCAGTTTAAATAAGACTAAAGTTAAGATTTGGTTGCTATGTTTTTTTTTATTATTTTAGTTTTTGCAAATTGTTTTCCTCTATTGATCTTTCGATGAACAATCGAAATTTTTGCTATATTAAATGTCATTAAATGTGGTACGAATAAGTACCAGCGTAACTTAAGAGTTTTCTTCCAAGCACTTTTAACGCATTTTGAATATGGTCAAGACAACAATTACTTATGCATGAAGCAACGTTATATACTGCACGCATGCTGGCATACCAAGTGTCCATTGTGGGTTATTAGCCTGTCTATTTTTGTGGCATGTTAAGCGTGGCTTTAATTTGAATGCGGCCAGTTTCAAGTCAAGTTTATTTAAATTGTTTGCATATTTGGCATCTTAGAATTTCCATTCAAATTTTTTCGCAACGATTGCTTTTGTTGTATTTCCATTTACCTTTTATTCTGCGGCCATATAATTATAAGTAATTTGTCAATGGAAAAGTAAAGGTTTTGTATAACTTCCAAAAGTAAGAAGAAACAGATGACAGAAAACAATTATATTTGTTTTTAAATAAGCTGAATCATATTAAACTAATCGCGTTTCTTAAACAGATATGTAAATAATTATGCCATTTCCACACATAAATAAACCACTCCTTTTTCAGCCCCGTGGTACCATTACCATGGATTCAACACACGGAAAACAAGTAACCAGGATTTGGCTAAAATACTTCGAAATTATTTTTCGTAATTAAAAAACACAGTTCTTTGCCATCAAAAATTATGAAAAACTAAGCTAAAGTACTTTTTGGATAACCTTATGGGAATAAGGCAAACAATTTTCTATTCTAAATTAGATTTAAAATATGAATGAACGTAGACAGAACAATTTTTGGTTCATTTATTTTCATGACATTCTCTTCTACAAATTATTTACTGAATTTCTTATATAACTGAAATATAGTCCGTTGCGCATTAGATGCGATTTGTTCTTGACATGTTTTAATTTTAAATATCATATTGGGTGACTCTATCCTTTATGGAATATTGTTTTGATAACAGATTATTAATTTCAGTAAGTCCATACTGATTTAAGAATTTATTTACAACACAACTTTGCTAAAAATGTTCTAATTTACGCTTATTTTTATTTTCTTAATCACGTTATCGTTATCGCATTTATCGCACTATCGCCCTTTTGTGTGATCTTTTCTTGTCATGATAACCTGAAAAAACTTTTACTTAATACAACAGTTTTCAACACAAAACGAAAGTTCCAAGAGTACCTTATTGTTGGCTTTAACAATTCCTTTGGTTGGTATAAAGTTTACAATTTTTAAATTTTTTATTGTTTCAATATCTAAAAAATTTAATCTTCCCATAAATATTTCTGTAAAATTTTTTGTTAATTTTTGTATGTGATTAAAAACGCTCGGTTACATTTTCTTAAACTCTAGATTGCAAAAGGTCAATAAAATAAAAAAAATTGTCAAAATGTGAAAAACTTATCAGAGAGAGAGAGAGAGAGAGAGAGAGGGCGAAAATTAAAGTATGACTTTAAAATAATGCATTCCAAGTGGTGATGCGTTTATCATCATTACAATAACTGTTATAATCACATTGTAATCATAAAAGTTTAAATTAAGTTTAATGCATTGTTTGAGCAACCATTTGTTGTTACAGTGATAAATAAATTTAATGGGTTTCTACCACGATTCGTTAATTAAAATTTCAACTTAAACACTATTTCTGCAATTTTATCTCTTGCCGAAGCTCAAAGCTAAATGTTATTATTGAAGGTCGTGATGCTTACCTCTTACATTCACGTGACTCTCCTTAGCGTTAGTATACATAAGTGGCCAGGCTGGATTTAAAAAACAAAAATAATTTTCACTTCTTTCAATAAGTTATAATTGTTTTATTTTCTGCATTGACGAAAGGATATACTCATTAATAGCATATCATTTTAAAAGTTTTGAAGTTTAAAAAAAACTTTGTTTAACAGAATAAACAGTATAAACAGAAAACAGTTTTTTAATAATAAAAATAATAATAAATAATTCATTGTACATATTTTCTGCGAGCATTACGTGAATTTTCGTGGTCATCTTAAAATTTTTAAAGTCACTCACACTGCCATCTCTAATTTATAGTTGGGCGCAAGCGATTTGTATTATTTTGCCTTTTCTTTTGCTGTAAATATGTTTGCATAATAAAGTTATTTATCATTACAAAAGTATAAAGGTATGAATGCGGGAAAACAGAAAAAAAAACAAAACGAAACAATGGTTTAACTGGGATATAAACGCTCCAACAATTCACACAACTGTTGCTGTGCATTCATAAATTCTAAAATCACTTTAAAAACTATACTTGAACCAAAATCGTAATATTAAACTCTCAATATGAAAATATGTTAATTAAAGGTCATCTTTGTAATTGGTTGTACAATTCAATAAAATGTTAATTTGAAGTTCGTAAGTAAACTCCATGTCGATCTATCTTCTGAGAATTTAAATATTTTATAGAGCATATATGTATTTTTTGTGTTTAGTGGTTTTGAATTAATTGAGATTGTGGTTATAACAATTTTAAAAATTATGTTTTAGATTTTTGGTGCTTAGATATTTTTTATAACATACATATAAATTGGAAAATATTATAAATTAAAAATAGCTCTACAAACAAATTAAAATTCGAAACAACTAATTTGTCAATCCTTGATGTTTGGCTTAAAATTTTCAAAAACCGATAAAGGACAAATAGTTGGAGAGTACTGAGTTTGAACCGTCCGATACCACATTTTGCATACCCTGCACGATATATTAGTTGAAATTGTGTTTTTTGTTTTCTTATATAGCTCCGCCTTGGTTTGATCTTTATTAAATCTAACTCTTACCACCTCAGCTACATCTTTTACATACATATTTTTTTTTTGTTACTTTCCTCAAGACAGTGGTGAGGATTTATTTATTTACAACAAACTAAACAATTCGACTTCCTACATTAATTTTGTTTCATTTTCTATTCAAAGCTGTTCGGTGTTTGAATTCCATATCTGTTGTTTACCATGCAGTATGGCGGTTACGTAAAAGCTTTTTTCCTTTTACTTCAGGCACCGGTTAAACTGAACCTACTGCTTACTACCACCAACATCCTAAACAGCGTATCGATCGCGGCTATAATTTTGTTTATCTTTCTACCCAAGACTGCATTGAAATTGGAATTCGAACAGTGTTTTAAACGGCGACGAATATATACAAGATCCTTTAATAAAGTGAATAACATATCTTCTGATATGTCTAATCTAATAACTAAACTTTTAAATCTAGAAATTTCGTTTAATGAAAAAATCCTCTGTCTCAGTAAAATCCTTTAAAAAGTGTTGAGAGTGGTAGCAAACGGATTTTCATTATTATTTTATTATTCGTAAGTTTCTCGTAGAAAATACTTTCATCTACGAAAATGGTCAGAATGTAGAATATCTACATCTACTTCCGCTAAGATCTGGTTGAGTTGGGTTAACTTTAATTTTACTAACGTACTCCCAGCAGTGTTACTCCCAGTCGTATTTCTTTATTTAAAAATTAGTAAAAACTTATGAAATTTCATTTATGAATCATATGGTGAAATAAACGAATGTATATTCGTATATGAAGTGAAAATGAAACAAATATTTTTTTGCAAAAACTCGGAAAATTATATAAAATATTTACAGCTGAGAAAAGAAAAAAAATCATTTACTTAATGCGGTTGAGCTCAACAATTCAAGAGAACCGATTACAATTATTGACAAATGTGATTCACTGAATACTCTCTCAATGTGCTCCTTAGTTCTTACTGAGTATACTAAACGTACCTGTCCCCTGATATGCAGAAATTTATACATTTTTATGGATGAAAAGGAAACATATCACGTATTTGGTTTAAATTTTTTATAAAATGGATAAATTATATAACATTTTATGCGTTCATATCACACACTACCTCATAAGTAGTCACAGTTTAAAATCAAATCAACACAAATATTTCGTTCGTTACCGCAACAAGTGATACTGTTCCAGAGGGGACTATAGATGTTTGACAAAGAGAAAATTAAGACTAATTAACAATTTCATAAGAATGAAAAAGACCGACCTTTTTTCCGTCAATGTTCAGATTTTAATGTGTTTAGAAAATTGCAATACCTAAAAACCACACAAAAACAAATGTTTGCCTCTGATAAATATATGTGAATGTATGTGAGTTTTCAAGTTGCGACTATTTATGCTTTTGTCTACAAAATGCATGTATTAACGCATATATATGCATTAAAGGAATCGCGATAGGATTTAAACTTTCCGATCTTACACTTTTTACAACTTTAAGCCCGCATCAAGCGATGATCTCAATACGGTTTTCACTGAAACCTCTTATTGGCATTTTCATGTTAACATTATAGATTGTTTTCATATTAAGCGACCAGGGGATGTAAATAAGTAAATGTTTATTTTTTAATCCCAGATCTCGTAGTCTAATGGACTATATTTACCAAAGAAAAATATTTTTATTATTTTTAATTATTTATTAGTCTTATAATAAAAATTAAAAACTATTTTCCATTGAGGCAATCACAGCAAGGGCCTTCAGCTCAATATTTACTTATGCATGATTTATGTATAATTCATTTAATTTCCATCTAGTGAGATACCTGGAGTCCAACAGCTTGTTTAGTGACCGACAATATGGTTTTCGTAGGGGGCGCTCTACGGGTGACTTGTTGGCATTCTTGTCGGAACAATGGTGTAACTCCGTACATCATTTTGGAGAAAGCAAGTTGGTGGCTCTAGATATTTCCAAGGCATTTGATAGAGTGTGGCATGATGCACTTCTGTCAAAACTTGTTGCTTTTGGTGTCGGTGATAATTTTTCCAGATTTATATCGAGTTTTCTCAGAAATCGCACTATACGAGTTGTTATAGATGGGATTTCATCAGACGAGTTCATGATGAATTCAGGGGTACCGCAAGGCTCCGTTCTTTCTCCTACCTTATTCCTTATCTTTCTAAATGACCTTCTTTGTCGAACTTTCAACCCTATATATTCTTTTGCAGATGACAGCGCCATTTTTCACTCATATTCATTTGGTAATAGACCAGGCTATTTGGATGTTACTTCCAAAAGGCAAAACATGAATGATACGCTTAATCACGATCTTGCGGCGATCTTGGAATGGGGTCGTGTGAATAGAGTAGAATTCAATGCTCGTAAGACGCAATGTTGCATGCTTACGCATAGATCTTTGTTTGGTAGTGGTGCTGCATCTGTTACTATGGGTGATATAGGTATTACGGAATCGGAAGCTCTTGATGTTCTTGGTATGAAAATTCAGTGTGATGTTCGTTGGACTAAACACATTTTTCAGGATTCTAAAGAAGCTTTTAAGTGCCTCGGTTTTCTAAAGCGGTGTAGAAGATACTTCACCCCATCCGATCTCCGTACTATCTACACCACCTACATCCGTCCGAAAATGGAATACAACTCTCATGTGTGGGCCGGCGCTCAAAAGTCTATTTTGGGGTTACTCGACCGCGTACAGGAGACGGCCAAGAGGCTCATTGCTGACAGTAGGGTATCCAACTCTATTGATTCTCTAGAGCATCGACGCAATGTGGGGTGCATTTCACTGTTCTATCGTTACTACAATGGTAAGTGCTCTAATGAAATTAGGGAACTTGTCCCTGATACTCACGCGTTTTCACGTTTAACTCGATTTTCGATGAGAGCACATCCTTTTGTGGTTGATTGGCCAGTGAATCGCACTACGCATTACAGGGAAAATTCGTTTTTCAGCAGAACAGTCCGTATGTGGAATAAGATCCCTCCGGAGGTCTTTCCTGTCACTTACAATCTGAGAAAGTTCAAATCGACACTACTCCCTCTTTCCTCCTTCCCGTAACCTAATTTCCTAGTTCTGGCACAATGCATTGCATAGGTAGGGGTCATCCCCTGAGTGCTGGTCCTAAAAAAAAAAAAAAAAATAATACTTGTTTTTGAGTTGGTATTAGTTAGATTTGACTGTTTATCTAGGGTTATATTTCGTTACATAGTTCGGCTTTCTTAATAAATTTGATAAAGTGATATGTTGGATAAGTAGGATTTGCTATAAGTTCTATTGGGTTGGCGTTTTGTAGCATTCTGGTTTTAAGACTCTGGCTTTTTGGGCATGCGAACAGGAAATTATAGGGATTGGTTAAAAAGTACAGGTTACAGTTACAAAAAGTTATAAAATTCATTGAGTTTTGTGTAGTCTACTTAGATTTCGATGAATATAATTTCTATTAATGTTCCTTGTTAGGTTATAACATGAAGTTATGCATTTATACAAGATGAAGTTCCGTCAAAAATATGCTTTCTAATTTTATTTTTATAAAATTTTACTATGTACTTATCCATATCTCTGGATTATAGTTCTGCGTTATGTGAAGAGGGGATTTGAAAGCATTTTTGGCTGCACGATCGGGCGAATTTGTTTTATTTGGCAATTGCCTAGTACCCATACTAAAGTAATATCCTGCAGATTCTTTGGTAAAGTATTTCTTGTAAACTTTGCATAAAAACTATTATAACGTATTCAGAAACGATTTAAGAGCGAGGAATATTGCGAATTTACCTTGGTTTTCCTTGATGCAAGGGTTTCGTAGATTGCAATTATTTCAGCGGAATAAATAGAATGCAATCATTTGCTGTATTGTTAAAAGTTGTGGAATTCTCGTTTATTGAACCATCACTATAAAAAATTTGGTAACCGCTCATTAAGTCCGTAATGAAAGCAAATTCTGCTGCATAATCTGTTGTACTTTCAGTTGATCATGCCAAGGGGGAGGTTGTATTAACGAATTTTGCTACAATTTTCTTCAGTAAATTATTTTTAATTTTGATAAGTTCATTAATTAAAAACGAATTATAACCACCCGTTATATATATATATATATATATATATATATATATATATATATATATATATATATATATATATATTTGTATATATATGCATACATACATACATGCATCCATGTACATGTATAACTTATTTTTTTATTAAAATTTTTGCCGGCTACTTTGTGTTTCATTCTGCAGTTTTGCAACCATAAAAACGTTTCTCTTCTTATTACTGATGTTTTTTTTTTTTTGATTGTTTTGTTTTATTCTTCGGCGAGCAAGATGGCTAGATCAATCAATTGGCAACAGGCGGCAAATGATGTACAAATACAATCGGCGCATCAGAGATGAAAATAAAAAAAACAACTACGCTGAATCTAACTGAAATGGCAAAAAGACAAAGTAGATCTAGTTTAGTCCTTAAATGGCGAAAAGATAGAATATTTCAAAGACATTTAAAGCAAACAAACGGTTAGTGACTTGATCGTGTTCTGCCACTGGAGCCGCTGAAGAACAATTTCTGGTGTAAAAGTTATTTCAATAACAAGGTGATGCACTAAGATGAGCATTGTTAAATTATACGACTCAACTATCGATCATTTGGGTTTTTAAATCGATGTTGCCACACCTCAAACAGATAAAAACTCAATAATTATTAATTTTCCAAAAATTCTACCCTAAAAGATGTTTTCTTAGAAAAGTTAATTTATCTAAGGAGAGTCGACACTTTTGTTAGAATTTCACTGCATATACGGCAAATCCGAAAATGTTTTTTCTTTTAAAGTAAATTCTGCCCAATCAATCCTTAAAATCGGTGAGCAAGGAGCCTAGTGTTTTATCAGCTGTACTTGTAACACAAAACATATCATCACGTTAGTTTTATTTTTATTTTAATTTCACAAGCGTTGTTACAATAACAAAATTATCACTATTATTATTGACCACATTACTGTCTATTTTTTATTATTAAAGATGTATATTTTCTTATGTCTGTCGGCTTCTTCCTCCATTTGGTAGTGAGCTTAAATAATACTGGTTATTTAAGTTAAAGCTTTAGATGGTGCATTGCTTATGGAATAACCTCATTGAAATCATGATGACATTTTTGGAATAAAATCGCAACACCGCATCAATTTTAGCAAATTATTGCTTAAAATGTTCTGTTATCGCATAATTAATTTTTTATCATGATGAAACCGAACATCTGTAGGAATAAAAATAAAAAGTTAAAATGAGTAATTTGTTATATTATTTGCACTATTTTATCTAATTAATCTAAAAATATGTTATTGTTGATTAGAAAAAATGTATTTTTCATTTCAAATTCGATGCATACAATAAATATCGGGATTAATCCTTATTAAATTTTAATGCTTAAAATGTTGTATTTCGGAGTGTTAAACTTTATCCTTCTATGCTACCCTAACCCAAAATTTAAAACTCGTCTGAATAGACATAATCAAAGCAAGTAGTTTACGCAGACTCGCAAAGATATTCCATATAAAGAAATTGAAGTTTCTACTGCAAATATAGAAATATAGTTAAAAGGGTATTCGTAACGCTGGGAAAGATTTAAAAATTTTAGTTCAAAATAAATGTGGAATCGGTTAAGCAATTCTTACTTAAATAAATTAACTTCAAGAAATGACAATACAGATGTTAATCAACTGAATGACGTTTTATGTAGCCATTTAAATATAAATTCCAATAATTATTTTAACTCCAACCTACTTAATGGTTATTCCAATAGCTTTTAATTTCCCTGCATTGACTTCACTGATCAACACCACAAGCATTAATATTGACCACATTGACATAAATTGTAAGCTGCTGGATGATATCGAATAATTTTTTAATAAATCTAACTAAGAAAAGGTTTATGAAATTTGGTCCGTCTGAAGAGATAAGATCCGTAATTCCGAAAGTAAATCTGATACTAAATTAAAAATTATGAATGTTATTACTTAGATCGTAAAAATACAGTTTGCTCAAAAGTAAAAAAAAAAGCTTTTTGACAACATAAAAGCATCTTTCTTGTCCCAACGTATAAGTTTTATTCATTCTCCTAGAAATGTAAACAATAAATAAACAATTCACTCTTTTATTCTTAAGATTCTTCTTATTAATAAGTTCTCATGTTTGGAACAGATTACCAAAAGAGTGAAAGTCATTTACATTATTATCAGCGATTTACCGAAAGAAGTTGATTGAAAATGCAAATCAATAATTTTAATTCAAATGTATCTAAATATTATAAGAGTTTAAAATGCTTTAAATGATCATTGCTGCGTTGGTATTAATTTATCCTTGCTATTTTGTATTTTTCTTTTAAATTTTGTTGTAACTTAATGTTATTTATATTTGTAATTTAATTTTTAAGTTAATTTTATTTTCACATTGCTTTAATTTTATAGTAGAGTTATATCTCAATATCTCAATATATGACACCGTTGTACTATTTTTTGGCCATATGAAAACTTTTGTTATTACAAAACCTTAATAAATAAATTTAAAAAAATAAATAAAAATTAATTCAGCCAGCGTTTATAAAATGTGTTAACCCTTAATGCTGACATAGTGACTTAGGCGGTAAAATATATATTTTTTTCCGAATCAACCATGGAAATGGAATTTGTAACAATTTATAAAACTATTTATTTTGCATTTAAAAACACAACTTAATTAATTTCTCGAGGAAGCTATGGAATTATTACCAACCAGATTTAAAAACACGGTTGCTTGCTGGTAAAGGTTTTTAAATTTAATTATATTAAATTCATTTCGCTACGATATTTATTGCCATAAAATTGTTTCACCAGTAAAAATATTATTTTAAAATAGTTTTTATTAATTTGCGTGGCTTTTTTGAATTCTCAATAGACCTATATAATAATCAGTTTTGGGAAACGTTTAAGCACGTCCTCTACAAATGCTCTGTAAATAAAAATTTTTCTCTTCGTATAACTGTTGTCTCCTAATGCAGAATGTATTTCGATTTCAGGGAAAACAATAACATACAATCGTTTTCGAAAAGTGAAAACCGAAAAGTTATTTAATCTCTAATTGTCTCTAGAAATAAGTTGAAGAACAAGCTTTATAGGGACGCGTATATGTTGGTGGTGTATTCCAAATAAAATTTGTTTAAGAAATCTTGCGTTAAATGCACTTCAGTTTTTCGTTTCATATATTTTTTATTTGGATGACATTTGTGTCAATTTAATTTGAATTTTTATAAAAAATGTATTTCAAAGTAGTAAAAAAAATATATGTACTTATATACTACACATACATACATACATCTGTAACGGCTCTTGTCGGTTTTTGAAATTATTTTTCACTTCAAAATTTGTTTAATATCTTCATATTCAGGAAATATTGTTAATCGTATATGATTTTGTTTTTATTAATCTCCGTGCACTTGTACGTCCTTACTTACGAATATAATCGTAAGTTAACGTGCGAATATTGATACCAAACATGGTAGATTATAAATATTTAATAAATCCCTGCGAAAACGCTTACAGCGTTTTTGCCCAAATATGGCCGCGGATTTTACATAATACTCAATGCAGTCGAAGAGACAGATTGCTAACCATACAATCCGGTGACATATTTTTACATATTTTTACTACATAACAACCAAGTTATTGCTGTTTTAAAATTATTGCCTGACATATGTACATAGGTATGTATGTCAATATATAAATATGTATATATGTTATTTCAGCCTGTTGTTGTATTAAATCTACTGGTTTTACGCACCTTTTTTAATTAATATATAGATATATATATATATATATATATATATATATATATATATATATATATATACACACATATTAATGTACATATTTATTCTACGAGTACAAGTATGATTTATATTTGAATTAATCAGTCCGCTGTATGAAATCGTGGGAAAATGATAGATTTCATGGCGTTTATCAATACTAAATAAAGGGGAAAGTCGTTGTCGCTGTCATCATCATTATCATCCACATGTAATGTTTTTAAATGTTCATACATTTTTTCTCTATTTGCTTGAGATATTTTTTCTGCTAAACTACTTAAAACATCATAATGTGTCTTAAATGTTACAAGTTACATGACAACAAACAAACACAATTATTGACTACAAACATGTAATTCGCAGAGTACGCAGTATATTTTATTGCTTTTAATTTTTTTTTGTTTTTTGTTTTTCTTTTACTTTTTATATTTTTAATTGTATATTAGGAGCGTTTAGTGGCCTTTGTATGGATATCTAGCTTTAAGCTTCAAGGGAAAAAGTAATATATGGATGTATGTATGTATATGTATTTGTTTGTTGACCGCAGTAAATTTTACTGAGACATAATTTTCTTTATCATAATAGAGGTAATCGGTTATAAATATATACATATATATGTATGTTATGCATCTTTAAATGAACACCACTAATATCAAGAATACTAATCAAAGATCATTTTTAAGTATGCACTTAACTTAATCAGTAAACAATTTTTATTTTCTCAAATAAAAAGATCCTTTACTAATAATTTATTTGTTGCTATTTGTTTGTTTGCGAAAAATATAAATTTTCATACAAATGACTCAATGATGATTCAAATATTGTACAAATTCACAAGGACGAAAAAACCAAAACAGAAAAGAAAATTTTAATAATCTTAAATTTCGTATTTGTATTTTTTAAGGTTGACTTTCTATAGATTTCTCTACAGCAAGACCGTACTCATAAATTTGGGAACCATCATGTTATCGTCATCATTCACAGATGATGCTTAAATACTAAAAATTCAATTCAGATTCATTTGATTATCTAACAAAAAAAAAATAAATAAATAAACAAAATTGTGCAACTACAGTGGCAGTGTGATATCACTTAAAGGAAATAAATGCGGTTGTGTTTTACAAACAAAATGCAGGAGTATCGCCGTAAATTTGTTATGTATATCAATCAGACTTTAAAGATAAAAAACTATAAGGACAAAGGATCAGAAATGTATGCATAAATACTTAACTGTGGAACTCAAAATTGACTAAATTTAATTAATTTCTCTTTTTCTATTTTCAATTAATGACATGTAAATTTCGTCGGATAACAATGATACGGTATAGCATAAGTGTTTCTGTTAGGCAACTTGATTTGTAAACAAAATTTTTAATTTTTTTATAATCGAAAATAAGACCACATATTTTCTGTAGTTTTGCTGTTGTTGTGTTAATTATTGTTCGTAAATGAAAATGGTAATCTTATCTTAAGGTATGTCAATATTACGAATTTATTTTATATCATTTTTTAATTGGGAGGTTGTAGAGAATGTTGTTCAATAAAAAGCTAATATTTTGTTTAATTTTTAATTTTTGTAAAAAATCCAACATGACATGTTTTAATTGATTAAATAAGAATTTATATGTATGTGCACAAAATACACATGTTGCAATATTTCGTTAACTGTGAGAATTAGATTAATATTAAAGTAGAAAATAAATTACATGAATTCAATTTTAATTGGAAATACCATTGACAGTTTTCTTTTTAAATGTTAATTTATTGTTATATTGGGAAATTTAAAATGTTAATGGACAATTTTAACATAGCAAGCCAATAAATATCGTCATCTCAACACTTGATTAACAAACAGGCATTTCTTAGCTTATTTTCATTTTATCAGTTATTTAATTTTTGTTCTTTCATATTAAGATTTAATTACGTCAGCAGAAAACAGTAATGAAACTAGGACTTACATTTGTTTGTTGTTGTACGTATTGTGGGCTTTACTAAGGTTTTAGGTAATTTCTAAAAACATTTGAATATTATCTTAACTTACAAGTTCCTTCTGTATTGTTTATCGTCTACCAAAATAGCTTTTCCTGTATATGATTTCGATTATTCAATTTTATTTTTTAAACAATTTCTACACATTTTGAAAATTTATTTAAATAAGATAGATTCATAAAATAATAACATGGAAATTATTCATTATTGCGCCTACCACACATGTTAATTATGATTCCACTTCAAATTTTCAGTTACCAAACAATTCGTAAATCTCTTATTGTATAAAATTTTGGAATAACAATAAAATGAAGCTGCTCCGGCCAATCGGTTTTTGCAACTTTAATATGATTATGTTGACTTAAATAACTTGTTATTATTGTTCAGTAAACAAGAGTAAAATTTTGAAAATTGTAATTTCCTTATTCACTTTGCAATTAAGGAAGGACATACTGATCCAGAATAAGAATCGACTGCTCTAATCTACTTGTGAAAAAAAAATAGTTTCCCTTTCTCTTCTCTTTAAAAAATAACTACAAAATTTAAGAAAAAACTTTTTTCTCAGAATAATTAAAATTAATTCATATTCTACAGTGAGGTTTAAGTACCTTATTAAATGTGACTAATAACAATTCATTCATTAAATTTAAATTTAAAAATTAATAGTTCCCATTATATACAGTTTGAAAAACTACAAATTCAAACTCAGACCTGGAGAAATTGTTTGATGATTGTTTTTTTTTTTTTTTTTATTTAAACATTATGAAGAACAGTGAAGTAGTAAAATTATTTTGAAAATCGTATTGAAAGTTATTTCTTGGAGCGATATCTAAATCTGCTAGTTCAATTAAAATGTTTTATTCAAAAAATCAAATTACTTTACAAATTTTCATACGACATGATGCTGCATAAAATTTTCCACAAAGACATTAAACTCTCTTTCAGTAACAATATTGATTTTTTCATATCACAACCTTTATTCCTAAGATATGTCTTTAAAAGCACATAAGAGGATTTGAAATACATGTGATCTACAAGATGACAATTTCAAATGAAAATTCCTAACTAAGAAGTTTTAAATTCATTTGGAACGTAGTCAATTATTTAATGATACAGAAAAATCACTTCTTTTCTTTGTATATTTTTTATCACTAAATTGTTGTTTTTGTAATTACCTTATCTAATTGACTAATTTCAATATATTCAGCGAAGGTGATTTCACGTCCAATATTTTTCCCTCGGTAATTGTAAAGTAGTCGAATCATGTTATGAGTCTACAAAAATAAAATTTAAATTAGCAATCTGATAAATACAAATATTTTTGATACAGGAAAGCAAAATGGTGCATTTTATTTGATAAAATGTTTTTTAAACCTTCTGTAGACTATTGACCAAATTTTTTTAATAGAATGCATTTATTTTTCCTTTTGAAAACATGTTTCTTTACTGAGACTAGATGTGATACTGAAACTAATTTATTTCCATTGCAACCCGTTCAGCAACCCTTTTTTCCAAAGAGGTTTTTTAAATCAGTTTTTTAAGGGCTGATTTTTTATAAGAAACTTTCCAACAAAAGGGGTAATGAATGTTTAAATACAAAAAAAATGTTACAAGAGAATTTAGTGTAGTTATTATATAGATGGCGCTTCTTAAATACAAAATTAAAACATGCCGCAGAATAAATCCGTTTATGCTGAAATTTATTATTCTTTTAGAAATCGACCTTTCTAATACCAGCCAAAATTTTTGTCTCTATTTACTCTACGGTTAAACATTTGATCGATCTTAATCTTTATCATTATATCTAATATTGATATTACTTATTGTGCATTATTTTTAGCTTAAAGTTTCCCTATAACATGGTCAATCTAAATGTTTCCAAGTTAATTTTTGCTTGATTCTTTGACTGACCAAGAAGACATATTTTTTTTTTGGTAATTACGTTGTTAAGAAATCAAAAATTTTTCCAAAAACAATGCATTGAACAACAATTACCACTTTAACCTTCGACTAGAGCTCAACATCTTAAGGTGGTTATTTATAAACATATTAATAGAAGCTAGAAAATGAATTATTGAAAAAATACAAAAACATTTATTCCAATATAATGTGTTATATGTTTTAGCCATAATTTTTTTTATTAGTGTTTAAATATTTAAACCTGAACTATTGGTGTTTTTTCTTTCGTTCTGGTGAAAAAATTATTTCCAAAAATTGCACATAACGCTTTCTTAATTTCTGTCATTTTAGAAAAAATCATTTCTTTAAATCATTCGAATGTGCAAAATTAAACATTTTTTTAATCTCACAGAAACGCTGAGATGATGATACTAACTTGGTTTCTCAGAAGTTTCCAATTACAGCAAATTGCATAAAAACATACAAATTACAAAAACCCAAAAGCTTCGCAATTAAAAGTAAAACGCACCGGCTGCTTAAATAATCATTTGCCAATTTACCAATACTAATAGTTAATTAAATTGTTTTATATCATTCTTTAATAATTTTTCATGCCTAAATTAGCGGAAGAATAGATAAGAATATTTTTTAGATTTAATGCACTTCAAAAATAAAATAAATATTTAAAATTATATAAAATATCTCAGTTTAGATCGCACTAATTTTTTGCTAACTTTGCTAGCTCCACTCAAATCTTATTTTATTTAATTCATGCATTTCTATATTTATTTATTATTATTTTCTTTTTAATTTAAAAACGAAAAATATCTTTTTAAAGTGAACACTTTCATAAATATAAAATGTCATATCTCCATCTTTCACATAATTTTAATTTATGTAAATAATTTCGTGTGGTATCTCGTATCAACTAAATTAAAAATTACACTAACAGAAAAACCAAAGATTTTAAAGCATTCGATGTGCATCCTGTTTCTAATCATTAAGAAGAATTTTTCGCAAGAATTTTATTTATTTTTCCTTGTATTTTTATGTCTGCTGTTGTATCTTTTTTGTTTTAGATTTGCAAAAACTAATGACAAAGTTAAAAGCTCCTGTAATAATTTTAACCAACAATGATTTATTAATTACTTATGTTACCTGTTTTTAAATCATTTTATGTTGTTGTATTCAATAAAGACGTGTTGAATAAAACTATGACGTTTAGCTTTTGCCTTAAGAAACCATGACTTTAGTTAAATTGATTTAAAACCAATTGTGTCTCTGCCACGAAAATGTGTTTTTGCATTTTGTTGAAAAACTTATCGTTCGAAAAAGGCCTAGGAATCTGATTATTTATATTAATGGCACGACAATTAAATTGGACAGATGATCAGAGATTTTCTTTGTTACAGATATTTGGACAAAGAGAATCATTTAGACAATTAAGAATGGTTGCTTACTACACCGCTTAACTAACTTTCAACTCGTTTGACAAGAAACCATACTAAATGATTGGTGAGTGTGATCCTATGAAAGATTGAACTATATATATATCGGAAATAGTGGAATAAAGACTGAAAGTAGCTGTAATGGAGTGATTCTCACAAAGCCTACATCACACGAACTTTCACCATACTTAGTTTAGAAATTAAAGCGTTTAAACAGAAGCCAATACATTCCAACACATTGGCATTTACCATACTGTTTTATATGAGAAGAACGACAGAAATATTAAGGATGCGATTATTCTAAAAGATGACCTTTAACACAATTCTGAGTAAAAACTGCATGCATATGTATGATATAATGAAATTAGAAGTTGTTTATTATTTAATAGGAAAAGATCGTAAATCAAATATTGTAAACAGAGTAAACAAGCAATTGTTCGCTTTCAAAACTTAACTTACACTGTATATCTGTATATACACGCACGCGCATTAATTAAACTCCACAAACCTGTACGTTCATACAATTTCAGCATCCGTTCAAAAGACTGTAATGCATCATAGAGAGAAAATTTTAATTTCTGTCACTAATTGCATTTTTAAAAATATTTTAATTGAAATATTTTATCGATTTCATTTTAATAATTAAAACTGCAATAAATGTGGCCATGATTCACTTTCAACTATTTGCATAAAAATTTGTACAATAATTGGTGCTGGCTTTAATTAAGTGACTGACTGAATGGAGTATTGAGTCAGTCATTCAATATATTTTCATGCAATAATTGTTTAAACAAAATCGCATTCCCGTCTACAATTTCAATACCATTTACATAAATTAATTAACTATTGTTGATGTGTTTTTGTTTTTTTTTTGTTTTTTTTTTTTTTGTTGTTACCAAGATTTCCAAACGAAAAATCAATAAATGCAAAAATAAAATAAAATAAAATTAATTTCAACAACATTTTGCAACTCAAATCAATGCAGGTGACAATATCAATGAGAGTTCGTCTAGCTGCTGGCTGCCTGGCTAGCTGGTCGATCGACATTTTTCATTTTTTCAGTAAAACATAAAGTTCATATTAATGATGTTTTATATGGAAATTGCCATAATTGTTCAAAATTATACAATATGACTACAAATTTGTACGAAATAAGTTTATGGCGATTAATATTTTCAAGTTTATTCAGTTTTTTTTTGTTTTGATTTTTTTTTTTTCGTTTTTCTCGTAATTTCCTTCTTCTTTTTTCCAATTATCTATCAGTAAATGTTGCCTTAATCTTCAAAATCAATAGCTAATTTTATTTTAATTTTTCGATTTTTATAGTGATAAATTCATTAGAATGATGTTAAACGCGGGTAAAACTGTGTTGAATATGGTTGCTAAAACATTTTTCTTATTTATTTTTGATGTCTTTTTTTTTTTTTTTAATTGTAACTTTAAGCTGTCAATCAAAATGCAAATAGAAAATGTGTCACTACTTAAATCTACTCACGTTAAATAGATAATTATGTAAATACATACGAATAGAGATCCCCCTGCCTCTTTTCTAAAATTATAATCGACTGTAATTATATTTGTATTTTCCTAAATAATTTGTATATTCAAATTAATATTAACTTTTTGCATAAAATGATGCTTTGACTGTTTATGAAATTTGATTGTTTTAAAGCTCGATGTCTCTTTGCATGTGTTTAATAACAACGACACGATGTGTTGAAAGAAACACTCTCTATTCAACTTAATATTCGATTGACATTTTGCTTGATGTATCACATTGACAGGCAGGTGTCAGTCATTTAATAAATAGTAAACTATCGACAAAATTTAAACAAAATTGTTTTGCTATTAAATAAAACAACTTGGATTTTTCTACAAGTTTTTCTATAGAAATTACGAGGTTACTATTTTATTTAATTGAAATTATTCAACATTTTTGAAAATAAACATGTTTCCATTGAATTTAATTTGAAATGGAAATTTATTTGCGTTATTTGATGACACAAATAAATTACCGGCACTTACTAAATAAATAATTGAAAATATATTTTTGTACAATAAATCAATCATTTAAATGAAGCGTGTACAATAGCTTGCAATCGATCTTACTATTTAAACGTGAGTTAATAAGAGTTAATACTTCCAGCTTTGGTTCTAATGCAACACTGCTCTTAGATAAAAGTCAAATAGGTTATCATAAGCATTTCCAGTCCTAAAACATAAAGCAAAAGGGTTGGCATTCATCATTCATCCAAAATAATGACAATCTAAGCTAAAAAAATCAGCTTCCAATTTCCCCTCCAATTAATTCAGTTTTTTTTTACTAAAATAATTTTCAAAGAAGGCAGAATTATTCTGTTGCTTTTTCCTTGCAATGGCATTATTGCAACTAAAGGGTTTTTTTTTAAAAATCATTAAAAGATTTATTGAGGTGGTTAAAAATATTTACCGCCATTTGTGAAAATATCCCTTAAAATCACATTTTAATTTAAATTTTTATGCGCATATTCAAATTTTACTTTTTAAAAACTGGAAGTCTTTGGAAAGAAGACAGTTTTTATTTGCATATGAGTGGCAGCATTTTGTTGAGTATAAAAAGAATGTTCAATTCGAAGTGAAACGGCACTAAAGATTTGAACGCATTAAAATTCACATCATTTTATTCGCACGGTAAAAGCTTAACTAAGCGCTATCAACGCTAAATGAAATATCATTTAAGTTCTATATCTAAGATCTGTGTAAATATGTATCTTGAATATTATCATTTTTAAAGAACTTTTGAAATAAAAACAAAGTTGTTCGTTGTTTTTGTTGTTCAATCAATCTTCAACTTCCCTCAAGAGGAAGCTGTAAAAACTTTGATACTTTAGAAATGTTCGAATTAATATAAGTATAGTACAGCAAAGAACTCTAGGTTTCTTTAAAATATTGAATAATTTAATACCCCGCTTCAACTAAAATAATTGAATTTGCGTGACGTGAGTTTTTGTGTGTAAATATCATAATAAAAATATAAAAAAATAAAAAGTAACAAACGTTCTGTTTAAGGTAAAAAATATAAATGTTGACGGCTAGAAAATTCTAAATAACTGGATGGAGAAATAACTTGTGCGTAATAAATAAGTTTTTATTGATTTCGAAAATTTTTAAAATTTATCACATCTATAAAATTCACTAGTCTTAAATTCTCTAAGATAACTAGTCGATCAAATTCGAAATTTAGAAAAGAAATAAATTCAAGTTTATATAGGAAAGTTTATAATAAATTAATTCATATCAAACTATCATTAAGGACAAAATATGTTTCACTAAAGAGCTGAGTATCTAGAAAAAAAGTGTGAGCATAGAGTGAAATAACCAACGGCAAGTGTTTTCATATTCAACAAATAATATGGATGAATTTCAATAACATAACCGGAATTAAGCTTTTTGGAATGAAAATATAAAATTTTTATTATTCCTTAATATAATTTAATGTTTTTTTGTGTAAAAAATAAAAACGATGCATATTTTTTAAAATTAAAACGAAATAAATAGGTCATATTACTATTATTATTATTATTATTACTGTGGGGAAAGCATATTCAATAGTCATTTTACTACTGATCATAATTGGATTTTACTAAAATTTTGTATAGAAAACGCAAGAGTCATATCTTAAGGCAAATTGCTTAAACATTCAACCAACAAAACAACAAGGCAGCAAACTAATTAATCTACATTAATTGTGCTGGAATCCTTTAAACATAAATATTTTGCGATATTATTTTAAGTGTTCTATACAAATATTTATGATTAAAGGATCTAGCAAAATTAACGTAGATTAACCTAAAAATGATTCGAAATCATAATTTTTTTATTATCAACATTTTACAAAATTAAAAAACAAAAAAATTAATAAAACTTCTACATTTGTTTAATTATTTGTTATAGATTTTGTGTTGAACAAACCTCTCATTTTCTTCCATTGGTTGATTTTATGCAAACACACAATCAAAAACAAAGAACTAAGCTTGAAATAACACACGCGTACAACTATCGTCATAACACATTCTTAAAAAACGCCTTTTGCATGAAGTATTCTAAATATTGTTACCCACAGAGCTAACTTCCTGGTCAGAATCATTTTAAAGAGAATGATAACTGCAAACTCTTTTTGAATTTTGTTGTTTTGTTTTTTTTTTTTTTGTTTTTTGTAATTTAATTTACAATTTATTTATTTGTATTTATTTCACGTTAAAAATGTAATAATAATAAATTATTGCACTTGTTAAAATTATAAAATATGTTTGTACAATAAATTTAAGACAAATATAAATTTGTATATAAAATATTTTTATTATTGTTATTATTTATTTTCCTTCTCTAAAAATACAAGTTTTTTTGTGTGATTTACTAGCCAAAATAATATTTAGAAGAAAATAAAATATAAAACTCAATTTGGTTGGTTGCATTTTGCGTACAATTTAATAAATGAATAATAAAACCCTCAACCAAACTCAATGCAAACACCTTCGCCAGTAGCTGTCTTGTCTGCATTAGTAGTATCATTAGCCAGTAAGTGCATCGTCTTGGTGAAAATCTAACAAAAAATAGCATACATTTTATTTCATGTGAGTGTGTTTCTTATTTATTTGCTAATGATATTAATTACATTAATTAGCTGCATAGTCTTATTACAAAAGAATACTGCTTAAGAAACTTTTGTTTGCCTTTCCATACAAAATGGTAATTTTGACAGATTAGTTTTCTTCCAAAATTATAAATTTCCACCAGCTGTTCGTTGCCTTCGTAGCATACGCTTTTAATATACTTATGTTTATATTTTTCAAGTACTGAAATTAATAAAACGTTCAATTACTCTTATCTGTTTTAATTTAATGTGAAATGGTACAAGGAATTTAAATTTGTTTGCTTAGGTCTTGTGAAAGCATTTTAGAATGTAGTAACACTTTAAGGCAGTGTTAGTATTTTATAGTAGAGTATTTATAAGTCGTTATTATTTTAAATAGGAACCACATGTGGCGACGTTCAGGCAAAATGGCAATTAAGTTTTGTTGCAATCATTGCACAAAATGCATATGCACATGTCTATTATTTTTATTTCTTCTTTATTTTGTCTAAAAAAACAAAAAAATAAAACAAAATTTACTTCATTAATTTTGTTTGTTCACTTGTTGTTGTTGTGTTGAGATTATTTCGGATACGATTACATGCTTTTGCCACTCTGTTTATATCGCATTATTTTTCGTTTTGTTTAATTTGATTTCAGTGTGTGGTACGAGTAACTGGTTGTATGTGTGATTCTACGATTAAATGAACGATATCCGAATAAGATTGGCACGCAAATTTTTATACTGATATTTAAGTTTAGTCCACCTTTTTAATATCTGTTAACAAATATTACCTAAATATTCTCCAAATTATCTAAAACATTACTCAGAGCTAATTTCTATTTCATTTGACGAAATTTGCCTTAACGTTATTGAAAAAAAATTGTTAAATGACAACAACTTTTCAAAAGCATGTGCGATGCATATTTTCACATGAAATTAATGATCTGAACCTCGCACTCACATTAAAATATAACTAAAAAAATAAAACATTCGTTTGGAAATTGAATCCGTGTTCAACATACATATTCTAATCTGCTATGTAACTTCCAATAATTTATAGACTGTGTCTCAAATTGCACATGTTGGGTTGCTTTAGAAGCAATAGTCAAAGCGTGAACTCATAATTACTATTCAGATTCTTAATGAAAACCTAAAAAAAAATATTTTCAAAACTTGTTCAATCCGTTAGCAAGACTGAATTAACTGACTGTTATTATGGATTATTATTGTTGGATTTGCTGCAAAAATTTCAGTAGAAATGCTCTAAAATATCATTGTGCCACATTCTGTTTTTCATTCAAAAAAATCGAAATTTTTTTCATGGATCTTGTTAAGTTTGTTTATTCCTTAATTGTTTTTTTTTCGAAAGTATTCACTGAAATGGTTTCGTGCGTGGGTGCAATTTAAATTTTCCACCAATTTATTTATATTTTTTTTGTTTGTTACTATTTGCTATTTGCAATTTTGTATTTAATTTTCCCTGCTCATTGTTGTTGGAGGTTTTTAGTTTAAATAAAAAAATAAGTGAAAAATAGAAAAGAAGTCATAAAGAGAAACACTAAAACTTTAATAGACGCAAGTGTATTGCCAGAATAAAGTTTTGCATAAGTTTAAATACAAATAATTTAATAAAAAATTCAAAACTTTTTACAAGACATGTTTTTAACGAAATAAATTATCAATAGGAGAATGCTTTGAGTTGGTAAGATCCACATTAGTTTTGTTAAAACTACAATAAACGATACAATACACAAAATGGCATTATCATATGCAATCAATTTTTGTGTGATGTTCAAATAAAAATAAACAAATAAAGACTAAACTTCCAGATAAAAACAAATTTTTTTAATAAATTTGCATTGGCAGCTCTTAAAAGAAGAGCTGTTTAAATTAAAACGCTTATCATTTTCATCTTCTTGTTAAATTATTAAAAATTATGTTACGCTTGCTAGAGTAATTCGACTAATTTTAATAAAAAGGGGTGTATAATAGAAAATGTAATGACATGGACCAGAACCGGCATATTCATGAAAACTGAAAATATTCAAGTCGAAAGAAAAATATTCGCAAACAATATTTAGCATTACTTGTAGCGAAAGACTTACAAAGCATAACTACCACCTGCTGAACAGCGGACTTTTAAGCTGCGGCAACAAAGGACTTGGAAGAAAAGAACAATCAATGTAAAAAAAAGCATTAAAGTGCTTATTACTGCCGTTTATAAAAAAAACACTATATAATATACTCGCATGTTTTTGAATAACTTCTTCTTCTTCTTAGATTTTTCTTTAATCGTTATTTTATTGATAATGCGTAGAATAATATACATACATAGTTAATAACAACCTCAGCAATAGGAATAAAATGATAACGATAAATGGAAAATCTAATCAAAATCAAAATCTAATCAAACAATAACTATATTAATCACACCTCAGAATTACGGTTTCGTTGGGTAGATGAGGAGATAAACCTCATCTACTCTAAAAGGCCAATTCATTAAATTTAAAATCACGTGACAGATGTGGAAATAAGGTGGGCGCAACAGCAATTCGATACTTAGATCACGTATTTTCCTTGTTCAAGATATGTTTACTATTCCTCACTTATTGTTTTCCTCTTTCTTTCTAAGTCGCTCCTGCAAATTCCACAAAATCGTTGGCTAAACTTATCTTTCTACTTTACTTTCTCTTATACTTTATCCTTTAGAATATATCAGGCTCTTTTTATTCTCAACTGCAAAATTATATAATTCTAAACCTAACATTATATTTGCAAATGTTATTTAAAATATTTCCTGTTGTCCCAATGTGCAACGATTCGTGTTAATTTACTTAAGTGTGAAATTCTGCAAATTAAGAAAGTTGTATGTATGAGCCATGGGTACTCATTTTAATTTAAATGCGCGTGGTATTTTATAATAAAATTTGCCAACAAGCTAACATTTGTATTCGCTCTTCATTCACACAGCACGGCGAGGCTAACAGACATAAATTAATAACTTTTTATTTTAATTTTTAACCCTACTTCCAATTCTAAGAAGATTTAAATTTAAGAATGAACATAATCTTTGAAGACCAATTATATTAAGAAGAAATAGATATGTACTCGTATGTACGTATGTATGTATGTATAATTATTTTTTTCACAATTTCTAACTTCAGTGGTGGATGAAAGTCATTTACATTTTAGCACGCTATAATTCCTTACGAATGTGGTGATTGTACAAAAATTTCATGAATATCCATGATTTATGATTTAAATATCTACACGATAAAGTGTATAAAATTTAATAAGAAATAAATTAAGAGTAGTCTATAATAATGCTTTAAAATGGTTTCATTAAAAACCTGTACAGCGAGTTTATCTGAAAATTTCTTTGTTTAATTAATAATTAAACAAAAAAAAATACAAAACAAAAACAAAAACAAAAAACAATATCTCAGTCGGCAGCAGCCTTTCTCTTTCACAATTTATTTTGCAAAAATTGTATTAAATTAAAATGTATAAAGTTATTAAATATTTAATTTAAACCTTTCTGCTGCCAGGAAAAGTAGTAAACAAGTTACTTAAAATATGTCAAACCAAAATGCTTAAAACAAATTGGGAATCAAAACACTTCTTTCCCCGAAATGGAAATGGCATTCCAGCTCATTAACTTTGATTATTAATTGACCTCTTCTACCAATACGAAAATTTAAAAATTTGATTAATGGTTTATGCTTTCAAAGTTGGTTTAAAATTAAATTTTCTATACAAAACAATATTTTTAAAGAAATTAAATATATAAGCAAAAAAAAATTAGTAAATTCAACACTGATGTTGCCAAAAAAAGGAATCTTTGATAAATAAAATAAAATATATTTTTCATTAATGAAAAATGAAAAACAAAGTGGAACTCATACAATATTTTCCTAACGCCTAGATTTAAAAGAAAGACAGTGCATGTTGGTTGAAACTGTGAAATAATGTTGATTCATAATTAAAATCGCAGTACAAGTAATACCATGTAGTACAGAATCGATATCAATGTTTGCCGTGTTTTTTTTTTCAAATTTATATATAAAAATTTTTACATCTACATAATTAACTCTAAAAGTAAAGAAAAAAAAGATTTAGAACAAGAATCCTGTGTCGAAGAGTTCTGTGTTTTCTTTTCCGAGCGGATCTTTTTTTTCTACACCGTTTACTTTGTTTCATATATACATATCTAACTATATATTTACATGTTTTCTTTTAAGCATATAATATAACGTAACTATATAACCACACATACATACATACATACATACATCATACACATTATGTAGAAGCTTAAAAAGGACATTTTTTTATGATATTTAAGACTCTTTGTTGACATGTGGATAAAAAGTTTATTTTTGTTTTGCAACAGACAATTTTTCATTTCACTTGCTTTTTACAATTCAAATAAAAAAGGAAGACTTCCTTCCATACATCTAAATATTCAGCTTTTATTTGTGATTAAGGGAGCAACTCTGTTTATTTTTGCATTCGTTAAAAGCAAGCGGCGACTAAAGAAGAATGATTAAGATGATTTGAAATTTGTGCTTTGTTGTATTTGCGATGGAATAGAATAAAAAATGCTTTACTTGTCACACGTCCATCTACATTAATACAGAAAATCTAGACTTATAAGGGTTAATAGGGGTTACTTATACTCCAAATGGTTATTTGTTTGCTAGTGTTTGAGGGTAAAATGCCGTAATTCAGTTAACACAGCTATAAGAATTTACAAAAAAAAAAATAAAAAAAATAGTAATCGTAAGAATAAATTATGTTATGGGTGATATGTAGACAAACATTTTTATTTATTGTTTGACATCAAAAAAGCTTTAAACATTTTTTAACAGAAAAAATTTGAATTTTATTTCACACTATTTCATAATAAATTCAATTTTTAGTTAAAAATATTTCTGTCAGTTGTCAATAAAATTTAGTCTGCGCTGCCATCTTTTAAGTTTTGAAATATAAAGAAAATCAGAAAATGTGTTATTTAATCAGAAAATCACCTTTATTTCCGTAAGTTATTCTGCTTAAACCTTAAGCTGATTAACTTACAAAAAAACCAACACAAAAAGTTATTTAGCACATTATTAATGATACAATGTTTTTTAAAATGATATTTTAGAATTTCTGTAATAAAATTAAATACCACATGTCCATATTGAATATTTCATCTTAAACAAAAGCATCTTAAACCAGAAAAAAACAGTTTTTACTTGCGTTCAAAAATTATGACACACAATGCAAAAAGAAAACACGTTGATTGAATACATTTTTTTACAATTAAAATATTAAAATATGAATTTTAAAACATGTTAGATGAAAACAGCTATTCTTTAAATGTCGGCAAGAAATTGAAAAAAAAAATCAAAAAACAAATCGCATAAATTGTACCAATTACCAATTTAAAATTTTATTACCAACATTTGAAAATCACGAAACTAAATTAAATGAATAATACGAGGGTTAGACAGATATTCTTTACAAAAATTAAAAAAGTAAAAACATGTCAAAAACTATAAAAATTTTTAACAAACAACTGTTTTTCCTTTTAATAAAACTCTGAAACTCTATGTTGTATATTTAATTTACCCTCGTTTCAACAATGTACATGCGCTTATAAAAATAAATCTAATAATAATATTATAATTTTATCTTGAAGATGGTTTTCTTAGAACACATTTCGCAGTTTTCACTTCTTCTACACAAAAATTTGAAAGCAAACAAAATATAAAAATAAAAGACATTATTTGAATTTATGGGAAACTTAAGCTCTCAAAATATGATTCATTATCCTGTTATAAATAAAACTTACATAAATGTTTTATTTTATAAACACGGAGTGCTATATGAACGAAATTTGAATAGGGTAAGCCAATACAACGTTTAAATTGTCTTTGTTAAAAACTTTTATTTATTTATTCGTTTATGTCCACTTAATCTTACATTAACTAACGCTTTGCGGGGATTTTTAAGCAAAACTTTCATTTGCATCTTTCTGGAAAATACTTTATACATGTTCGCTGCATCGAACTTACTGCTAACAATGCAAAAACAATGAAAACGAAATAAGAGCTCTCTCAACTAAATATTTTACTTTACTTACTTTATAGTTCGAAATAGATCAAGTTATTTCTAATCTTATTCCTTACCGCAGTCATATTTTTAATATGTTATCCGTATAACGTCTTTAGAATTAATCTTTAGATTTAATTTTTGCCATCTTTGATCATTTTCGTGTTTTTACACTAAAACACTAGTTTTAAACACTGGCATCACTCGTTAATTTGATCATTGATACCACAATTTTGCTTTTGTCCTTTAAAATATTTATGTTTATCTCTTTCCTGAGATTTACAGATATTTATTAGTTTTGTAATAAAACCGAAATTATTTCTCATATCTCTCACCGGATATATATTATTATATCCGAATGAGTTAATCAACATATGGAATCTTTAAGCTACATTTTAAAAATGTTGTAATGTAAATCAGAAAAAAATGCGTAACGCATTGTGTAATTATTTATTCATTTTATTTTAAATTTCGGAAGACCTGATATTATTAAATCTATATTTATATAATGTATGTGTATAAATAATTTTATTTATTTATTTATTTATTTATTTATTCAATTCATAGTTGTAATATTAAGCCTTAAAGGCCAAAATAAAAAAATATTACAAAGTGTGAAAATTTCATAAACGCAAGCAAAAAAATAAGGATATTATATACAAAATTTAAATAATCTTAATATAAAAATAATCTTAATATATTTATCCAGTACCTCTTCATTAAGGCTCCCCAGCCAACATGCAAGATTCAATCAAAAAAGAAAAGTAGAAAACAAGAAAACAGGCCCAATAAGTGATTTCCAGAGAGACATACATACATGTACATATGCATCTTAAAAAATACATATATATATACACATACATATACATACACATACACACATATATATACATATATATATATATATATATATATATATACACATACATATACATATATATATATATACATACATATATACATACATATACACATACATACATATACATACATACATACACATATATATATACATATACATACACATACATATATATATACATATACATATATATATATATATACATACACATATATACACATACATACATATACATACACATACATATATTTATCTATTTGTGAGTAAAAAATTTAAATGTTAGATAACAGAATCGTTCACAAATCTTAGCAATTTTAATCTAAAAGCATTATTGGTGTGTGAAAAAATACGAAGATCAGCAGGCAAAGCATTCCACCATCGAGCAATTCTTACTAAAAAAGATTTTGCAAACATTGAACACAAAATCCTAGGAATTAAGATCTGAGGATTTCTAGATGAGCGAGTGAAAGCGAAAGATCTGTAAAGCAATAAGGGAGCACCCATTTTTTGCATTTTATAAAAAAGAAAAAGACAGCGAAGTTTAACAAAATGAAGAAATGAGCAACCCAACAAATTCACAATATATGTAGAGACATGCACGCGCATGTTAATGTTGTAAACAAAACGGGCTATAGAATTTACCATACGATTTATTTTAGACAAATTAACTGCGGTCGTACCAGCTATAACTTCAAGGCCGTAGATTACTTTCGAGATTAAAAGTGAAAAAGCAAGCTTCCGCCTAATATGCATAGGCAAAAACACACAGGAAGAAAAAAGTCTTCGCAAGGAGAAAATGATTCCCCCATGCAGTTGGTTAATATGGGGTGCGAAAGAAAGCTTCGAATCCAATACAATGCCAAGATATCGAAGCAGATTTACAAAGCTGATCCTTTCCCCATCTAGAAAAATGGCAAAGTTGGAAAAATATCTGTTAAACGGATTGAAAATAATAGCCTTAGTTTTTGAACTGTTAACACGTAAGGAATTACGATACATCCACTGAGAAATTTTCTGAAGACAAGCATTAATGTTCAATTGTGTAACATCAGTAGAAAAATAATCACAATCAAACAACAATGCAACATCGTCAGCGTATAGGTATGTCCTACAATGTTCAGAGTTCACAGACATGGACAAATCATTCATAAAAAGAATAAATAAGAGAGGTCCCAAAACCGAACCTTGGGGAACTCCAGCAGTCAAAGGCAATAGGGATGAGGAAAGACCATTCAACGTAACAAATTGGAATCTATCACACAAATAAGAGAAAATAAGTTGACAAGCAGATTTTGCAAATCCGAATTCATCAAAAAGTTTTTGTACCAATCGACAATGATTCAAGGAATTAAACGCCTTGGAGATATCCAGAGATAAGAGAACAGGTAGTCTGTTTTTATTAATACACTGTCTAATTGAGTCAGTCATACATAGAAGTAAAGTAGTAGTATTGTGTCCCTTGCGGAAAGCAAACTGTGAATCGCACAAATTAATTTGAAATGATTGCAAAATCTGATCCTTTATCATATGCTCAAAAACTTTAGACAGAACAGGCAAAATAGATATCGGACGAAGATCATTGACTGTATTAACAGCCTTATTTTTAGGTATGGGGACAACTCTAGCAGTTTTCCAGCAACTAGGAAACTGTGATTTCATTATAATTGTATTATACAAATGTAGCAAAAAACCCGAAATATGAGGAAAAACAAGTTTTAAAAATTTCACTTCAATGTAATCCGTACCCACTGACTTAGATTTGATCTTATTCAACGCCAAGAAAACATCTATTTCATTAACACATCTGAAGGATTTTGAATTACCAGAATCTCCAAGGTTCTCAAAGTTAAAAATATCACCATCACTATCCGTAGTACAATTTGCAAAGAAGCTATTAATATCATCCACATTATAGTCAAAGTGAGAGGTACTATCCTTTAAACATCCAGAACTTTCAAGAACTTTCCATATCGAGGAATTATCGAGAGAACAAAATAGACGCGAAAAATATCTTCTTTTAAGCCTACGCATCACTGTCTTGACGCTGTTTCGATGCTTACAATAAACTCGCCAATTATAGTTAGATCTATTATGCACGTATGCAGAAAATGCCAAGTTCCTGAGGGACATTGCCAAAACTATTTCCCTAGACATCATCCAATCAGAGTGGCGATCCTTAATCACTCTACGAACAACAGGGACAAAAGAATATAAGGTATATAACAAGGAATAGATGTTGCCACATAAGAGATCTATATCACTTGTACCGTAAATAATTGATGAATCAAACCCATATAAAAAAGCAAACAAATTAGTCCAATCCAAATTGTTATAGTCACGAACTTCAACTATGCTGTTTACAGGTTTAAAAATGAATTCAAAGGAAGCACATATCAGAGCATGTCGGGACATAGCTGGGAATTGGAACTGCATAGAATGCACTAATCTAGAATAATCACTAACAAGCATAAAATCAATAAGGGAGGTCGAACTATGGAATGTATCGTAATGCGTTGGTCTGTTGTTGTGGACAATACTGAGATCAGTTCTTATACACATGGAGCGAAGGTTTAAAGATCTGGAAACATCAAATAGATTAGTATTAAAATCCCCACAAATAACAATCGAAGAGAACTGCGATAGTAACTGACAATGTTCATGTTCAAAAGTAAAAATATCCCCATACGGTAGGTATACCACTCCAAACAATATTTTTCCATTATTGTAATACAGTTCTAAGAAAAGAGTCTCACACACGCCTACAGTAGTTGCCCGGAAAACCTCTCTACATTTGATCTTCGAAGAAACATAAATTCCAACCCCTCCTCCTCTTGTGCCAGTTCGATCATTCCTAAAAAATTTATATCCAGAAATGCTTACAGCACTGCTCGAAACATAAGGTTTAAGCCAAGTCTCTGAAATAGCAAAAATATCTAATTTCGACTCTAATAAAAAACATTTCAACTCATCAAATTTGGAAAAACCACCCGACGGCCTAATGCTTTGGCAATTTAGATGAGCAACATTCAGCAAATTATCACAGATTCCAAGCATAACACTGGGATTACAATTACCACTTATTATAGGCCCAACATTCTCGTTAGAACCCATCACTATATAAAAAAAGCACTACACTGGGGAGCCCAAATAAGAGTAACAGCTTGGAAAAAAAACAATAATTCAAAACATTAAAATACATTAATTATATTTATAAAAGTCTTATCTTACGGCCAATCATCATTACTTGAGATCAAACAGAAATCGTGAATACAAGAGTATAAAATAAGTGTACTTCAAGAAACGGAAAGAAAAATAATTATAACTTCATTGCAGAGAAAAACTAAGTAGTTGAAGTAGCTGAATCATCGTTGAGAAGCAGGACACATTTCTTAGTATCATATATAGTAGACTCACCATTCAAGAGTGTAATCTTAGCACGGACTTCATTCGCATTTAGTACCTTAAAATATTTAATCTTCTTTAAACGCAGTAATTTTCTGCAAACAGCATTAAGCTTCCCCGCAGCAGGAGAAAGATGATCGTTCAAGTAAATACGGGTTACAATCCCACCATCCAATACATCACACAGCTTCAGATTAGGGGATTTAAAATATTCCCTCATTAATTGGTCTCTCACAAAGACTGAGTTCATTTTGACAAGCACCTGCCTCCCCTTGTCTATATAGCAGGCATGTTGTATCTGGGAACTCGTAAGGGTAACATTATAAATTGATCCAATTTTAACCACTGGTGTAATAACATCATCCAAGCCTAATGGAAGGCCGGAAATTATAATGTCAGCACGGTTTAGTCGTCTATGAAGGCTATTATTCTCAACCTCAAGAGAACAAATTTTTGCTTCTGTAGAATCGTTAACTTGTCCAATAAAGTTATTGCAACTAACAATTTCCTGATGCAACTCCTTACGACATAACAAGATATCATCTTTCACTTGGTCAACTGCATCAGAGAAGGCCTTTTTTATTTCACATAGATCCTCCTCATTCTTACTAATCAAAAGATCCATTTTCTTATTGATGCTAGCAATTTCATCAACAAGCGTTTTACTCAACATCCTAGGAAGGTTTGTCCCACATTTCTCACAAGTATAGGATAGAGACTTCACATCCCTCAACAATGTTAGAACTTGATCACTGATCTTCGAACACGAGATGTGAAACCACTCACCGCATGTTGAACATTGCAAATTACTTTGATTTCTTCCAATATTTAGGAAGCAAATGCCACATTTATTTCCCGGCATTTTATCCTATCGCAGAGTTAGTAAATTATCTTAATGCAGACAAACAGTTCCTTCGCAAAAATCTGCTGTGCAAATTTGTAAGCCACCAACAAGACTGAGTATTATAAGTATTGAGTATTATAAGTAATTATAAGTAATATGGCGGCCACCGCAGCAATCACAATTGAGGTAGAAACTTAGGCACAAGAAATTTATCAACAAAGTTAAATCATTTAATCCAGCTTGTTTCACACCATCAAAAATAATATAAGAATTATATCCACAACTTTTATTGTAAAAAAAATATATATATTAACAAATTGATCAGCCGTAAAAAAAAACGTGCGTTTACTCAGACAAGGTTGCCATATGTTATTTTTTTGTATATATAATTTTGTATATATAATATATATAATTTGTATAATTTTATACATTTTATGCATTTATCTTAAGCTTAAGAGATCTTTTTCAAGAAATATTATTTTATATTTATTTTCAATATTTCCCTACTCGGTTCGGCAACATAGTCAGAAAGCAAAAATTGAAATAGAACTATAACAAATTTCAAAATAACCAAAACCTTTATGAGTATAAAAACTTTAACATAAAAATATCTTTAATATTTCTCAATTTATGCAATTGTCCTTTCACAAAAATACCATCAACTTTGTCTGAGATCAAACTACAGAAAAAAGAAACTATTATTTTCTAATTTGAACTTTTTATTTTTTATATTTACGATGCTCATACATATGCAACACACCCTTTTTCGTTTTTATTTATTCTCTTTTCTCTTGCTGTTTCCTGTATCCTTTTTAGCATTACAACAATTACAACAACAGATTAGTTTTTCTGTACAACTACAAAAAATAAACTTTCCGAAGGAAGTTCTTTGAATGTCTGTGACAGAAAAATCAATAAATCTTTTTAAAAGACGTCATAAATGTTGAAAGTAGCAGAGCAGAGAAATGCATTGGGATTGTAGAAGAGAAAACGAAATAATTGTTTGTGAGTACATTTTTAAACAATAAAAAACTTTCAGTGGCAATTTCTTATTTTCTTGTTACGTCTTTTATTACAAAACCACAGCTAACACAGATTCAACTCCATTAACAATCAGAAATTTGCATTCGCTTGCAGGCACATAAATTCTCACTTGAAAGTAAAAAATTTTATAATTAAGAAATAATTACACTTAAACAAATCTAAAAATTTCAATTATTCCTTAAATATAAAGTAAAAAAATATTTTCAATTTTTATTCGTCAGAAACGAGACACCGCCAGGGGCGTTTGAAAAGAGGCTATATCCCCCATTAGTAGTTTCTTTCCAAGCTTCTAGATTTCTTAAACTGGGATATTGACTTTGGGCTTAAGTAGACGTTATATTTTCCAGTAAAATTTCTTTAATGGTACCATTTTTAATAATTTTTTAATGTATTTACTTTTCTATACTTTAATACCAGGTGGATTAATGCCGCTGTAAATCACAAAAAAGCTTAATCATCCGATAAGTTTAACAAACCGGATTCGTGATAATTGTTCTGTTTTTATTTTTATGGGACTTGTGATCTAATTCAAGTATTATTTAAGATCTCAAATAGTGTGCTTGGAGCCCACGTTCAACGCTGAAAGAAGATTTTTTCCAGAGTTTTATTAACTTCAGACTTTATGCGTTATGGCGTGTGGAAGGAAGGCCTTTTTTTTTTCAAAGGTTATAAATGGACGTCCAATTAAGGGAATGTTAATTAATTAAATATTTTTTTATGCTTTAAAACACATAAATATTAAGAAAAATTTTTTTAAAAAACAATTTCCAAAAATGCAAATCGAGCCAGCCGGCAAGTGTGCGCAAGGAATCGCCACTATCCTTGCGAACTCTGACTATGCCTCTAAAATGTATTGCATTATTGTCTGAATTTTTATCTAGTTGTTGATTATAGCGTCTGTTAGATTTTGGTACAATCACATAATGTGTGTTAAAAAATCTTCTATACTTGTAATATTAAATAAGGAGCAGTTCATTTGCCTTGCAAATTGCAAAGTGTACAGCTGACGAGGTTTTTCGACCGTGTACATTAACTTTTATTATTTCGCGATGTTAGCAATTTGTAATACACACAACATGAAAAGAAATGAGAGCAACAAAAATAAATTACAATAAATATTATTAATATTATCAATTAAATTAAATCATAAAATAAATCGAATCATATTATTAGAGCGATACTTTGGCAAAAATATTATGAGTAATGAATTTATGTTTATAACAGCTATTGGTAAGTTTTACTGGAATTCTTTAATAATTTTGCTGTTCTTGAAAATAATGGACGACATCAACGAAAAGGCTACTGTAACTACGATTACTACATTTTGTGAAGACACATTTCTACAACGTTGCACTCATTCTAGTTGAAGCAGTTTAAAAAAACGTGTTGGAGAAAAATTTAAGACTGAAGTAATAAATTTGAAATTTTTTCTTCAGCAATTCAGTCTGAGACGAAGGATATGCTTGGGCTGAGAATAATAAAAATTTCTAAAAAGTATTAAGACGATGGCGAAGGAAATGAAAACTACCTCACATGGTTATGTAACATTATTAAGTGATGGAATAAAATGCATGAAATTACATGCGTGTGTGACCTTATACACATGTCAAAAGATTTTTTTTTGTGCAAAAAGAGAAAAATATGCTGACCCGCACATTTCAATTTTAAACTCCCTCTCCTATATTCACAAAAGGGAAAATTGTTAAGCACATTTATGAAAATAAAAAAAATAAATAAATAAATAAACATAAAACGTGGAAATTCTCGAAGGAATAAAAACATTCTAAATTATACAAAACAAAAAAGTTTCTTTTCCAAAAATACAAAAAGAACTACAGAATTAAAATCGAATAAAAATACAAGCTTTTCATAAGAAAAAAAATTAGAACAACAAAGGGGGATGAATGCTTTTCATAAACAAAATGTAACGTATAAATAAAATGTAAAAAATTCATATTTTAAATGGGGTGTTTGTTTGTAAATCCCTTTTGAAATGTTACCACAAACACAACCGGACACTTGATGTCATGTTGGGGATAACGCACATACTTCAAATATATTTTAATACAATGACATAAATGTAGACATTCCAACATACACATATAAGCGGATAAATAAATCAACAACAACAACAAACGTATGAATAAAAATACAAAAAGGATACATACGTTGTTTTGAAATGTGTAGCTGAAGCATAAGACGGTATTCAAAAACACATTCACGCAGTTGCGGTTTCTTTTACTAAGAAAAACGTCAGATAATATATATAATGTAATATATATAATAAATAAAAATTGTCTATAAAATAAAAAATTGAAAACTATAAATGGATAAATGTTAGTTAATTTCTGTACGAGGTCCGTAAAAACATTAAAAAACCATAATTTTTAACCATTCAAAACTAAAATTTATAACTTTCAGCAATCATAATTTTAGCTCTTTTTTGCTTTTGCTAAATAGGGATTTTTTACTTTTAGTTCTTTACTTTAGGCACCACTGTTTTGCCATTTCCTTTTGTTTAATTTGATTAGGTCTTATGACTTGGTTCTAAAATTTCGTGACTTTTAAAAATGTCGGCATTATAACCATAAAAAAGCAAAAAGGAAAATAAAAATTTTCTTGATAAATAGAAAACATTCCTGAGTCTATGCATTAAAGTTATTAGTAATAATGTGCAATAAGTCATTTGTTATTTTGATTTTCAAAAATTGGTGTTTCAAATTTACTTTATTTAGGATAATTTTGTTTTGCGAAAAATTCAAAGGCTTATATTTTTAATTTCGAAACCTAGAAATTAAATCAAGAAGTCATTTTGAAAAATATGTTTTTTTAATTATATACTATATGTGTCACATGGTGACAATAAAACTAAGTCCATAATGATACATTTTAAAACAATTTTAATAATACCAGAAATAACTAAAACTAGACTGTTATAAAAACGACTTTGCACTCCCCGATAATGATGGCAAGAACCTAAAGGGAAACGAGTAAATGAGTGTACCCACCTTAAACTACAAAAAAGTTTAGAAAGTTTCTATTGTTTTATTTAAGTAACAACAACTTTATTTATTAAAATTAATGTATTCCCAGTTTGCATTCTAACCCACAAACGAATTTCGAATTTCTAATATTAATTTTACCTCACAATATCATCAATCAAATTAAAATGTTTCACATTTTTTATATCTTTTTTTTCGTTTTTGTTGCTTTTGTTTTTCTCACAAATTACATGTCTTTGGACAGTTTAGTTTTGCAACAATTTTCCTCCAAGGAAAAATCAAAACTCTTATTAGCATTTCATTTTTTGCACAATAAGCAAGTGAGTAAATCAAATTATGACAGATTATGAAATATTAGATGTAAATGTATTTACGAGGAAACAACGAGTGTCCATAATCAACAAATAATATGCAACAGCCTCTGATGGCGCCACCAACAGCTTTGTATCCATACTTCATGAATCTTGAACTTCAAAAGCGGAATACTTTGTACGCATTTACTCTTATGTGAATATGTAAATGAGTGAAAAATGATGACTTTTGTTTTCTCAAAATGCTGATTGAGAAAAAAAGTTTCTTATTTAAAATGATTCATTTATCATGAGTCACAAAAGTGGATCAAATTCGATTTCTTTTACAGACAACTAAACATTAAAGAATTCATTTCTTAACGAATAATTATTATGCAAGCTCATTCATGGCTGTCAAGAGCAAAGTAACCATATGTGTACTTGTTTATCTGTTAACGTTATCCTGTATAAAATGCAAAAAATATGTTTTGTCACTTTTTGGATGTGTTTAGGGAAGAATTTGAAAACAAAAAACTCTGAAAGAAAAATATATTTTTGGAGCAATCGAAATTTCTAGTATTTTGTCGTGCCTTTAGTAACTTTGTAGCTCCTCAAAATAATGTGGCCATTTACTACCGTCTCGTAAAGTAATTTAGTAATTTCTAGAAATGTAAAATTTGAAACTTTTGAAGGAAACTTTAAGTCATCAATTTTTTTTAATTAGTTGTTGTACCTTCGGCCTACGAATGTTAACAGCGTTTGTATATTTTTTAGTAATTAGAAAAAAGTTATTATTAAAAATTTGTTATAATTATTTGTAAGATTTTCGTTTGAGCATCAATCACGGCTAAGCAGCTCGACTGAAAGTGAAATACGCCTTTTTTATAAATAAAGTTTTGTATTCTGTAAGAGAGAAACGCTTTCTTCTAGAGAGTTTCTAATAGTTTGAATGTCCTATATGTGAAAAAGCTATCTTTTTAAAATTGCTCGAATTTACATGATGTTTGATGCTGGACACAATTAGACTGTTGGCGAGATTTTTTCTTTGGTATTGTTTTCAATAGAAAAATTACGTTACACATAACAAGGAATAATAATTAGTTCCAAAAAACTTTATTTAAAGATACTTCATATAAGTATTCGTAATGGTAGTCAGACATCGAAGCCCAAAAACCTTAATAACGCAGAAGATTTGATATATACATGCGTTTGATATATAAATCGACTCTATTCTTTACGGTTGCCAGGTTTAAATACGTTTCGCGGCAATATTTTCTCCAAAGGACTAATGTTTTTCTGATACACACACATATAATCCGAAATTATCAATTCTTGTTGTTTGCTTATTTGGAGAGCAATTCACCGTCGCAATACTAAACCTTGAAAATTTTAATTTCCAAAATTTTGCTATTCTTTCCGTAACCAATATAAAGCAACTAGTGGAACCAGCCTAATTTAAAACACTGTATTCGATTATTAGTGGATATACGATAACGCCATAACCATAAATGTAATATAACAACAGTTGGCTATTAAATTGAAGTATGTTTTTAAATCTCAACACATTACAGCGGGATTGCAGCGGGAGTAAACGCTGCGATGTGATGATGAGTTTTTGTTAGCATTTCTCATTGCGCTTTTGTTTCAACAAATGACAAATTAAAAAGGATTTCTTATTTTTGCAGTGAAGTAAAACCGGATTATTTTAAAGTGTTTCGCTACTCCAAAGGTGAAGTATGTGATTGACAAGCATGTTTTAAGCCATCTTAAAGTACACTCCTTAATGTATTTATTTGTTATGGAAAATGTAGAGGTGCAGAAAAGTGAAGAACGTTATAAAATTGAACTGATTGATTAGAGATTAGTTAAGAATTAGTGTTATATACAGACACAGACACACAACAATTACACAATACACCAATATTCTTCCAGCCATTTGAAATATTTAAAAAATGCATCTTTTTGAAAATAGATGCTTACTGCTTGATTCTTTTTATTTCAATTATTTTTTATTATTTACCAAAAAACCTTTTTATTTCTTCCTTAAATCAAGAAAAATCAACTCGTAAATTATTCAAAACTATCATTATCTTCAATGATTCTAGCGGTCGTAAAAATTAAATAACAAGCAACTTTTATATATGTTTTTGTCGTTTAGACAAAAGCAATTGGCCTTAGCTATTACACCCATAAACATTTTACAACTGAACGGCGAAACATAAAAAATCAGCATAATCATTGGTGCAATTTTGTATATTTGCAAAAAAACAGAAAAAAACCAAAAAACAGAAAAAAGATAAAATGACTCACAATTATTATAATTCAAGAAACGATGAATATAATGTTGATGTTGACGATCCAAAAAGCCAATGACCAACAGAATATAAACACATACACATCCATGGATACATATAAATGTATGAATACTCGTGCAAACATTTGATAACGTGTGTTATATCCATAGCATATTTACGGGAGTTCTCTGGCTAGAAAAACGAGTCCTCTGTAAAGCAAAATAAAGTAATGAAAAAAGAAACAAATATTTTGTATGCTTTTGTTCATTTTTTATGCGGAATTTTATGGGTTTTATTGATGTGCTTGTACATTTTATTACACACTCGATTCAATGTTTGCTTAGCAATTTTAATATATTAACAAAAAACCCAATCAGACAACAAATAGTTGTTACTCAATACACATTGAATTCGAAAAAGAGTCCCATTTTATATTCAAACAACAACGATTTCGAATTTTTGGACAGCTTGAGAAGGAGGTGCGGAAAATGAGAAGCATAAAAATTGCAAAAAAGGGTCTATGCATATCTACTTTATTATTTCGTTACCATAACAAATATTTCATATACATATGTGTTTGTTTGCTTATGTTGACACATGCAAAGGACATAGCACAGTGAAGAAAAAAACCACACGGTACAGTAAAAAAATAAAAATTATATGTTTGGTTCTAAGGAACGATCAGGTAAATTTATGTTGCCGATAACTTGTTAAAAGTAATGCACGATTGTTTCTATAAGTTTTAATAGGGAAATTAAAAAAAAATACTTTTAATTTTATTAATTTCTTTTTATTGTTTTTGTTTCAGAGTAGAGCTTGAGTTAAAAGTCATTGGAGTACCCTTCAGTGCCCAGCTCTTCTGAAGAGTCGCTATGAGGTCTAAAACTAAGTCTGCTTGGATATTTTATATCCTTAAAAACTAACAATTTTATGTTTTATTTTTCTTTGTGTAGAAACAATTTTAGTCGAGGAAAAATGACTGGTACAACAAAACCATTTTATTATTTCATTATGAATTATAGCTTTTCTTATAGGGAAATATTCAATAAAACAAATTAAGTTTAATATTTTGAAAAGCAAGTATTATAAAAATTGAAGTTTCGTAATATATAACTCGCTAGTTCTAAATTTATATCTCTGCGGTTCTCTAGTATAGAGCACGCTATAGAGTCGATCCTGAAAAATTCTCATAAAAGTAAAAAGTAAAATACTTCCGTAGTTATGTGGTTTTTGCAAGAGCAATATTATGTCAAGCTCACTCATAAATAACAACAGTTTAACCTCACTAATATGAGCTAATTTTGAGTGTAGTTTTTTTTGGTGGTTGGTTTAGTCAGATTCGGTTTAAATCTACATATATCTGGCTGTTGATTACTATACTTATCGAAGTAGCACCAGTCACTGCTGGTATTGTTTTTTTTCGCTCATACACTCAATACTAATTTTATTACCACCACTTAATATTCAAACAGCTCTGAAAGGTTTTTTGTGGAGTAGTTGAGTAACATAAATGACTTTGGCTGTTATGTATGGAATATTTTTTATATATTTTCTGCACATTTTTTACGAATGACCGTGTTTTTTACTAATAAAATAAATCATTGATGCACGTAGCCTTTAGAATTTTTACTATTTAGAAGAAAAAATTTCTTTAGAAGAAAAATTAATCCGCAACATTATTTTTCCTTTTATTTGCAAGTTATAGAAGTAGCAAACAAAAACCACGATTTCGATTTTTTCCTAAAGATTTTATGTGAAGTAAGTTTGTGCGAATAATTCAAAATAGTAAATTGAATGGAATTATTAAAACTACTTGATGTTTTCAAGCACAGGACACCCTGGTTCCCTCAGTCGACATATATGAAGTGGAAACCATTTTCAAGGTTCCACAAGTAAATTAATTTTTCAAACAAAATAAAGAAATCAGTTTTATAATTTCAAACTGTGTGCGTCTAGCGTTTACAAAGCAAACAAATTAAGTTGCAAAGTATAAAGTCGGAGCGTAGACTGATCTGCAGGAACATTCTCTTTGCGTATGATTTACTCATTCACATTTCATTTTCGTATTTTCTATTTATTCCTAAATACTCTTTAAATAAATTATTTTAAAATAAAAAGGTTGAATAATTGTAGTTGTTCTTTTCAAACTCCGTAACGATTAAAGTTTTATTATAAATATTTTTTATATTTTATTTATTTTTATATTCAGAGTTCGATTGCTTAATTTCTCGCCATTAAATGTAAAATGAGCTATTGTCGGAAACTCATATTGTCAAATAGGTTTACATTCAAAAGCTAAATGTGTTGTTAATATAATAGTTTAAATTTCTCTTATTTCAGTTTGATTTTATATTTAAATTTAAGTTGGAAAAATAATCGTTATTTGCGCGTTTTGGTTCTACTACATGAACTTTCAGCAATCTTTAAATTTAGGTATTATTGTTTTTTCGTATAGGGAACTTTATTTATTGTATTTCGTATAGTGGTGCTATTAAGGTTTCAATGTGCCTGGGTTTCAACTTAACAATAACAACAGTTATGTACATACTAAGTACCATTAAAAAATTAAGTCAATGAAATTATAAAAAAAAACTGCTGATACAAATTATGGTCTCTTCTTACTTGCCACTAAATTTCAAGTTGAACTACTTAAAAGAGCACATACAAAGTATATAAAAATTTTAATTAAATTGGCTTTGCTACAATGCCACTGCTTTGCTCACTTAAAAATAAAAAAACAGCCTCCTCCTCGTCCTCTACGGATCATTTTTTGAATGGACATGGAAATAAAAAAGAAAAACTTAAATCAAACATTATTTTTATTGCACAATATTTATGAACCATTTAAAAAAGAGTGACTTTGAGATACGTATTCGTATTATAAATAAAACTGGATGAATACTTTACTCTCAGATTACACTGTGCAACAATATGAAAAGAACTGTTCAAATCTATTGACAAGTTAGTTTTTCCTTTACTATCAACACTGCCTTTATTCGGACTGAGGTGTCATAAATACATTATTACATAAACATTATTAGATAAGCGAGAAAACAACTCGTTACCTAGTGTTATGTAACGCAATTCATTATTATTTCAATACTTGTAAAAAACTAAAACTTAAGTAAATTGATATTAAATGTTAATATTATGGAAATTAAATGAAAGTACAGAACAAATAAAAATAAATTTGATAAGACTGTTTATTTGTATGTTTGTTTGTTGTTTATGTTTCAGGGCCAGGGAGAAGGAAGATTTATGAACTGCTTTTATCAGCAAAATTATTAAAGACTTGGAAGCAAGTTTATTCTACAACACATTAAAGGATATCTATAACATATCTTAGCAACGTTGGTGTATTAATTTTTTCTTTCAAATTTACCATTTCCACAAAACATATTCTTCAATAGACAAAAGGCTGATTTGTGCTGCTCTCTATAGGGATTTTCATTTTTAAAAGAAAAAATGTATGTCATTATTTTTCTATTCAAAAAATTTCATGACATGATTTTTCAATAAAAAATATTCATCAATCTTGATTGCTCTTTAGAAAATTTTTGTCAGCCATGATTTTTCTATAAAGAAAATTGGCGGTTATGCCAAAACATTTCGGTCAGTTCTGATTTTTTTGTAATAAATTTTCATTAGTCGTGATATTTGTAAAAGGAAATGTTCATCAGTTATGACTTTTCTGTAAAATAAATAGAATAGCGTTTCGCGATACTGTCGTCTTACTATTCTAATTGATATAAATTTCTTAATTTTGGATGACAGTTTAAGTTTTCCACTTTTCAATAATTATTATAAGTTTTGCGTACACACGGAAATATTGAAGTTAAAACAGAAAATTAAACTCAGATTTAACTATTAACAGGTTTTCTTTCAACGTTCGATTTCAAAAATGTATCCGCAGAATAATCTTATCAAAAATCTTTTAAAGTTGCTCTTACGAATAAGGATTATCGAAGTGATAATTTTTCATTTTTCCGTAAGAGCTTAACTTACAATAAATCAAGGCAATAAAACATCAAAACTTAATTTATAATAAGAATATATGCACAAAAATACAAAAGCAAAATTAAGAACAAAAAAGAGCCACTTTATGCAAAGAAAATAATGGAAAAAGTGTCACATTAAAAAGAAAAATTATGACTCTAATACATAAACGAAAGATATGGCATACATATCCCCATCTACAGTCACACGTTTTCTGTATATCATTTCACTAGACACAAACCACATCATGCAGTAGAATTAGAATTTTGTTGTTATTGAAAACAGATTTAGCATAATAATGGTTAAAACATTATCACAAAGGAACAACATAATATAAGATATAAGGATAAAAGCATCTGAAAGCAACACTTTACTGAAATGTACGACTATTTCTTTTTTACTATTTAAATTTGGGAAATGCGAATCTTGTGAAATCTCGCTTAATGCTTTACAAATTTGCTTTCATGGAAACTTGAAAGAAAATGGAAAAGCAAAAAAGTGAATAAGAATGGTAGAAGGAATAGCCCCTAGTGAATCCTTAGGGTATAATTTTAATGGTCAATTGGAGTTGGAATCAGAGCTTGAATTTATGTATACGTACGTGTATGTATGTATGTATGTATGTATGATTGTGGAGCAATGTGGACACCTTTATGGTTTAAACATGAATTATATTTATGTTCTCTCATTTTACTTTCCATTATAATCGTGCGCTTGTATAAAAATGTTAATAGCTTTAGAGCCCATTTTTTACATCATGCTTCAAAAGTAGCAATCTAAGTATTAGAACAATATTTCTTAAATCTAATCATACAGATACTGAAATACACATATATACACGCATTCTTATAAAAGCTTCATATATCCACACAGTCGTAGGACTTATCCTTATTAAATTGGTTTTTGAATTTTTTTCCTTTTTTCTTACTTTCACAAAACAGTTGAAGAGAATGTCTGATAAAAAATGAATTTGCAAAATTGTCGTTTTGGGAATAGTTTTCTTCAGTTATGGACCATCTTTTTATATATGTATGTATGTATGTATATGTATGCATATGTATGAGATACGTATTCATGCATTTGTGTAAATAATACATTTTGCAATATGTATATGCGTGTTTGAACTATGAAATATGTATGTTCTTTTTAATAAGAAATATAAACTTGTATTTCGTATTTGTTTGAAAAATTCTATTTGGCAGAAATATGCAAACAGCAATCCATGAAAATATAATTAATAACTTACAAAATAAATAAAAAATGAGGAAAAGTATGATGTAAAATCAACACTATGTACGTTGGCAAAAAAAAAAATATAGTTCTTTTTTAATTATGATTAAAATCGCTAAATTCTCAACCGGTAAAAGATTATAGAAGGAAATAATTTTTTTTTATTTCTTAAAAGACTGAAACCGTAAGTTTTATATTTTCGTTTTTCTCTTTTCATCAATTTTTATTGTTCAGAAATTTGTATGATACTGTGACATGGAGCTTTATTTTAGCGATCTAGAGATTAATAGCAAAATCGTATATACAGTTTTTCTTGTTTTCTTTGTAAATTAACGTAAAAACTTGTAAATATTTTTTTTGCTCTATTAATTAAAATACATGTGAACTTAAGCTGGTTTTTAAAATTATTCATTTCGCCGTTATTCATTTGGTTATCATATTCTTTTAAAAATTTTTCGCCCCTCTGAAAGCATAATGGGGAAAAACAGTAACCGAAATTCGTTAGCATTTTTTTAATAAAATGCGTAACTGCGGTAAGGATATACATATAGCTTCACCTACACATTTGTAAACTGAGTGCTATGTTATCAGAATTTAAAATTTATTAGTAAATTTAAAATAAAATAAACTCGTTACTTTATTTGCGATTATTTTTTTATCATCAGTAAATTTAAGGGCTTTTTTATATCTGCATTTTATTTATAGTTTTGCTTTCTCTATTCCTCATTTAAATCACAACGTCTAGTTCATAAGTAATTTTTAATTTGAATTTATCCAATTTATTTATAAAGAGATGCAAAACAACTCGATCAGAATAAAGCTTAAAGGCATTTCCTTGTGCAGCTTACTAGATAAAGTCTAGTATGTTTTTTTTTAAGTCTTAAGGTATGGCCACAGCCCATACCCATTCTGCTTAAGTATATTCAAGGCAAACTAATTAACATAATGTTTAAAGACCGTAGCACTTGTGGTAGCTGGAAATTTCCAAACGAAAGAAGTTTCCCTATTTCAAGCGGTTACCTATAAATTTGGAAATTTTTTTTCATTGGATCTTTATTTTATTTATTTATTTACCTGTTAAGGAAAAAATTCATACATATGTACATGCAGCCGTGTGTATACATCAATATTATATACGCCTGAATAGAACACACGTCAAATTAAATTTTCACTTAATTCGACAAAACAAAAAAATAAAAAAACTATTCCAAAAAAATTCTCCTGCTTCTGCTTCTTTCCCCAACATACTTTTTACCGTTTTGCAAATAAATGAGAAAAACAACAACAACAAAAAATTTTTACTTTCATTCCTTTTAAGTTTTGTTTAAGGACTTTTGAATGACATCTATCTACTCGTTTTAAATGAAAACGACTAAAAAAATCAGCAAAATCACAGGAATTTTAAAATGGGAGTGTTGCGCAATGTTAAAGGAGTAAATTGATAAAGTCGCATTTCGTGACAAATTTCTTTCTAATAAAAATAAAATGAGGACAATTTTTTAAAATATCGACAAATGATAATTTCAGAGTATCTAATTCTGAAATTAAATGAAATAATTTTAAATAATAATATGCAACATTTTTGTTACGGTCTAAAAAGTATTAATCAGATTCCTCTAGTCAATTCATAATATCGATATCTATGTAAAAATGTTGTGCGCTTTTAACATTTAACATTTGAAAGAATAATAATCACTTGTTATTTGATTTATATAACTTAAAATAACTGGTAGATCAATATTAAAAATAATCGCTGTTTAATATGAAATCAAAAACATTGTTTCAAAATATCTAAATTCGTACATTATACTGCATGAAAACGATTTTATTAATTGTGTTATTTTATTGAAACTTGTTTCTAGCGAAGGATATGAAGGATTATAAGCATATTAAACATATAAAACAATAAAATAATCATTGCAACATCTGTTTTTTTTTACTTTGAAAAATCCTGTTGTAGTTCAATATACCAAAAATGAAGCTTTATAAAAAGTATTCCATGTATAACTAGAAGTGCAATCAATATCTTAAATGCTTACGTTTACAAAATAAAGTATGTTGTTAGAAGCATTCTATTATTCTTCAATATATAACTTCAACTTTGTATGCTTATCACTCCTTTAGGACTCTGCATGACCATGATGGCAGTGTTTAGTGTATAAATCGTAATGCGTAAGAATTTCAAAAACGTTTTTTTCGTATGTGTTTTTGTATGGGGGGCCGTCCTTCAAATACATTTTATCTTTAGTTGAACACACCTTGAGTCCTTTTAATTTTTGGTTGTTTCTTCAGCTTTCGATGAAATAAAGAAACTAATTTCCAGCCATTTTATGTGACTTTTTGATAAGAATTAAAATTAAATATATTGACTTGTGAATGTTCTTATCATGAGATAAGATGGCGAAACTTAAAAAAGGGGGAGAGTTCTGATTGTTGAATTTACAGAATGCTTTTGGCTAGAATTTCATTTTGTTTATTTTTGAAAAAGAACTACTTTTGATGAATCCAAACAAATGGAATTTTGATTAGAAAATACCTTATGGCTAAAACAAACCAAAAAAAAACAAATTAAGCAATTTGGCTTAAAATGAATGGTTCTACCAAAATTGTGATAGCGATTATATTGTTTTCTAACTGCTTTTAAAATAAGGGTGAGTGAAAAACTAAAAAAATATTTTAACTTAATTACAGAAATAAAAGTCGGAAATTAAAAAAAAAAATTGTCAATTCTCTTTAAGAAGCAAAAGTACATTAACTTGAAAAGGTTTACACTATATTGCGTAAAATTAGAATACTTCGCTAACAAGTTATATTTTTATATTTTTAGACTGTCAAATATTTATTTGAGGAATGTTAGTTCTAGAGTTGATATATCAACCTGAAATTTAAATTAATATTTTTTTTAAATATAAGAACATCACATTTTCAATAAGCTTTTTAGATCTACTAAATAATATAAATCAAAAATAACTCTAAGATGGTTTCAATTAAAGTTATAAATTTCTAAAAAGTTTCACACACACAGTTGATTCTCTTGCCTTCTTGTAATCTCCTGTTACCAAAATCCTATTATACAACTAGAAATGCTAGGGTGTAATATTCCGCTTTGTGTATTCAAAAAAAATATAACGGACTCACAAATCATGGCCTTGGAAAGGGGTTTTTAATAAACGACAACTTTTAAAACAGTAGGCTAAGTGAGAGTTTTATGCACTTTTCATTGGTTACTTTTTTTATGACGTTTCATAAACTAAACTTTTGTATATAAAATGAAATTGTATAAATAAAAAATAAATTCTTTTTCTTTAATCTTCTATTAATTGGAAAATCTGCGTAAAAGTTTTTAAAAAATCTACGGCCGTATGCATAAAAAACTCTTACTTGAGCTTTAAAGTACACGTTAGTTAACAAACACTTTAAGGCTAACAAACGTTTGTTAAAAAATGGTATTCAAGAACAGTACTTTAACTAACGTATGCTTTAGTAAAATTAGTATTTTGATTCTGGCAATGCCACTGTTTTCAGTGGTCACTTTGTAGTTAACGATGTATAAAAATGAATATTATTTATTCGGGTATTTAGATCCATAAAAAATGTTTTTATTGTGTTCAGCAAAATCAGCATAGTTTTTAATAAAAAGCAAAAACCCAAAAAAGGTTTTTAATAAACATTTTAAAAAATTTTTGGAATAATGAAGCGCAACTGTCAATTGAGCCGTTTACATTGAAAGTGGCATAAGTCACAATTGAACAGTTTTTTCATTTTTAATAAATTTGAAGTTAATAAGTTGAGAAGCATTGAGATTTGTTTGAGAGGAGAGTTGATAATTAACGGTATAACAAACATGTTCATTTTCCTGTACTCGGGAAATAAATTACGGGGCTTAGTGTGAAAGAAATGGAAACATGTAATAAGTGTGTGTGAAGTATTGTTGTGATTATTGGACTTATTTTTATTACTATGAAAGAAAAGTGCAGTTTTCTGAATTATATTATAGTGATATCTAATATACTACACATAATTAGCATTATTTTAATATTTTTCATTCTTAGGAAGTTGCTTCGTGCTGTATAAAATATCTAAGAAAGTCACAATTCAAAAGCATATTATTGCACATGTAAAGGACAAAATAGTAATAGTAGTAATAGCCCCCTGTCGAAAAAGTCCTTAACAGTACACAACATGGAGAAAACAGATTTTATTGCAACACAATCATCAGAAAAATCCGTTTTAGAAAGAAAATAAGTAAATACAGACTAAGTGAATTGCTAAAAATTCAATGGATTCAATTTTACCATGATATAAAATGTTTTATTAACTAATTTAAGATAAAAAAGATGACAAAAACAAAGTGACAAAGTGACAGTGAACTGTCAATTTATTGTAGGTTTAAAGTAGGTTTTTCCTACTTTAAAGTTAACAAAGGTATTTTAAGGTAAAAATGTTTTTTTGAATACAATTTAAATAATTGTTTTTATACATACGGCTGCTAGTATTTAAAATAAAAAATATTAATAAGAACTAGTGTTGCCATTTACATATTCCCATTTTCTAACTGAACTTAGAAAGAAAATTTATAAAAAGAAGAAGGGAAAATAAATATTTTAAAGTGAAATTTTTAATCCTCAAAACTCGATATGATAAAAAAATATCCTTGAATAAAAATTGCTCATACAGTTCGATTTCCGTTAACATAAAATGGCAATTATTTTGTAATCATATATATGTAGTCACATGTATGAATATGAAGTTTTCAGTTGTTTTTGTTTGAATTATTCTTATAATTAATCACACTGAGTCTCTAACATAAAATATTTGTATTGATGTTTGTACTTGATTAAATCGTCTCTTAATATAAACTTTAACCATATTTAAAATACATAAAGCGTTTATTAAATTTTGATATTAAAAATAAAACAGAAAGGTGTTAAAATGGTCACATATCAAATATTTTTTATTGTTGGTCTATATCGCAGTAATAATATTTCTTAATAAATCAGCACGCAAAAACGTTTAACAATTTGTATTCATTCATGCAACTGCTGTTTTTGCTTTTAACATCATTATAATGTCCTTATAAGATATGAGATATGAGAGACATCAGATATTAAATGAGCTTTGAAATTAATATTTTGTTGCATTTGCTATTGGTAATAGAAAATAAAATATATTGAAGTTTTCATAGATTTTACAAATGTTGCAGCAGTTACTGATAATATTAGAATTTTTATAGTCACAATTCTGTATTTTGTTTTTATTTTTCTTTTCTTCAATGTTATTGTTGAGAATTCTACCAACAACAAGGATTTAACAAGTTCTTTCTAGTGCAGTAATTTTTTGAAAAACATGGTCATATTTCTTGTCTAAATTAGATTTTTAATATGTAACACATTAAAAAGGCACATGGAATATTTTTTGTACGAATAAAGATTTATTTGCAAATAGAAGCAGATATAATGTTCAATTAATATGTGATACACATATCCGCTATACCTTCATCCAAACCATAAAACAACCAAATAATGGCCATGGAGTACAATAACATTAAATAAAAAAAATATATCCTGCTAAATAGAAGAGCGGCTTAAAAAGTCGCATTTATCAAATTGATGGTCACTTTATTACTTGTATAAACTTTACAAACATTTTAGTCATGAACCAAAAAGTAACAAGTCCTATTGTTTTTTACATGAGATTCTACTAAAAAAAAATAAATCACCATTAAAACAATTTCGTATTTGGAAAATTATGTCGCAAAAGAGAAGAAATATTGGAATTATCATCAAAATGTCCATAAAACAAAATTAACTTAAAAAAAGAAATTATATATTGTTGTTATATGTTTTTTGTTTTTTAGGCAATAACTACAACAATATTTTATCCTTTTAATCCTTTAAACTGCCTATATGTTTTATGCGACATCGTAGCTTATGAATTTTTCTTAGCCGGAACAACTAAATGTCATTATAATCAAAACTGAATCCAATTATAGTAATAAATTTTAATATTTTTCAAGTGTGTAGTATCATATGATTGCATACAATAAATATATAAATACAGCTGTACGACCCGGCTTCGCTCCGAAACTATTTGCTAATGATTAATGTTTCATATGGAGTTAGAAAAAAAAAATTTTCAGTACAAAGAAGAAACGACACAATTTTTTTAATTTATTGGGTAAATAGTTCTTAAGGTAATTCATTAAAAAATAAACAAACAAAAAAGTAAGCATATAGTTCATTTAAAAGCTGGATAGTAAACAGTATTTTTTATTATTATTTTTTTTTGGTGGGAGAGAAAATAAACAATGCTGACGGTGTACCAACTCTCGAGCATGCAACATACAATTGCCCGTGGGAAAAACATTGGGATTCTAGGTTTAACCCATACACTCTTAGCGATTGTCTTTGGGATTTATTAATCGTCATTGCGAATGCAAGGCGAACGGGAAATTGGAGACGTTTAAACTTAAATGGTAAATCACTTGGTATGATAGGTATCCTTGGAGTAAGCAGCTCTTCACCTACAAACTTTCCTATAGTTATTATTGCCAAGTTTTTGCCATCAGCGTTTTAATAACCAATCTAATACCATCGCATAGTATTGGCTGATTCAAGTTACGTAACATGACTATTACCGCTCCAACGTTAAGGTGGAAGTTATGTGGTGGCATTTCCGGTAAGTTTAATGAATTCAGGAACTCTACGGGGTAGTTAACAATATTTTCGGGATCGGTAATGGAACCAATCGATTTATACGAATACCGTTCGCCATTAATTAAGCTTTGGATTTTTGAATTTATTTAATCAACGTATTTGTTTTTTGCAGCCAAAATGGCTCTTTTACTTAACCAAAGTTAATCGCTATAATTTTGAGCAATGTATGTGAGCAGTTTTGCAATTAGTTCGTCTTTAGACTTTGTAAATTAGTAAGAGCCCATTGGAAAGGAAATCTGGCCTGTTGTAGATTCAGTCGGTTTTTGTCCACTGCCAATGTCTAACAATATATAAGAATAGATAGATAAACCTAGACGTAGATAATCATTCAAATTTTAAGAAATGTTGACTGCTAACAAAATCGTTCGAAGTTTAGCAATATCGATATTGGATTTTTCAGCATATAAGCGATAAACATATGTATGTATCGTTAAAATTGCATCGAGTAGGAAATTATTTTTTTAACTTCAAAGCAAAGTGTTTCTTCTCTTATAAAAACTATTAATTTTAAAATTATGTAAATCCAATCGCACGAAAAATTTTAAAGCACGGATAATGTGCATACATACATATGTCCATATGTATGTAGAATATATATTCAAATTTTTACTTTAGTATTATCCAACATATCTAAATTAAATCACTGAGCACTGTTAAGGAATTTTAAACAGTTTAAACTGAGGCTAAGTAAAAAAATTAAGAAGTAAAAACGATTTATTTATGTTTTCACTAACATGATTTAATACATAGTATATTGAAAAGTAAAAATAAAAACATGTACTTATAAAAAAAATAAAACTTTTTCTTAAACTTTACTTCTTCGAGTCGAACTTTAAATTTTCTCATGCGAAAAAAAATTACTTCGATATAAAGTCTAATTATTGAAAACGTATCATGTTCGTTGGGCTCTCCTGGCAAATTCTGTAACATAAGCAAAGCTTTCTGATGTTTATTAAAACGTATGTATGTGTATGTATATGTAAGTCAATTTTTTATATATGTAATTATATTTTGTTTTTTTTTTTGGTATAAATTTATACACTTGAAGGAAAAAAAATTTTAAAATGAAACTTAAAATGCATATTTTACTAAATTGAAAACAAATTCACCAAAGAATTTGAACTTTATCGAAAAACATGCAATCTATTTACATACATATGTACATGTGCTTTTATTGCGAATTTTAATTGAAGTAAGATTTTTTCCCCAAAATTGTGACGGTATTGTCTCTAAAAGATCTGGCAGCTATGTATAGTAATGAATTAAAAAAAATCTTCAAACATAAAAATACATTTTTGACTGTTGACATGTTCGAACAATGTTTGGTTTGGCCGAAGTTGAAGATGTTGCCTCTCTTTATTTGGTCTTTTATTATGTTTTCTTTTTGTTTTGTGCTGTTTTTTAATTTGATCTACGTGTTTTTTAGCGTATGCGAAGAATGCATACGTGTGTTTGTACGTAAGTATACAAACTAATTGACATACAAACAACCATAAGTTTCATCAAACCATTTCGAACGAACATGTGTTTACAACAACAACAGAAACACATTAATAAATGAAATATGTAAGTTTTCCAGAAAAATTTATAATTTTTTTTTTCATACAAGCCTTCTCCTGAAAATTTCGAATCGAATAAAACAAAAATTAGCCAAATCACTCCAGCCGTTCTCACGCCAACTCATTACATACGTGGACCATTTTAATTTTATATATATCAGAAGAAGATATATATGTAAATATAAATGAATCTTGTATTCTTTTGTATTCTTTAAATGAATACCATCACTTTTTACAAAATAATTTTTCCGCATTAACATAAATTTACAGATTTCTATAACTTAGAAAACATATAATTTCTTTTGTTTGGTAACAGTTTTAATTGCAAATAATTTGTTTCTCATAACGAAACATGACAAATATATTCATCCAAACAAAAGCCTGGTTGAGTGCTACAATAAGCGCCTATCGCTAAGGCTAAAAGCCTTAAAATTCATTTATCATTTATCAGTTTGTCAGACTTTTTAAATAATATTTCATCAAGGCAAATTTGCTTCTAGCTTGGCTTAAAGGAAACAAAATTAGATTTAAAATTTACAATTTTAGGATATGCCCACTAAACTCAAAAGACTTTAAGTTATACTTTAAGTTTTGTCTCATCAACCAATAGTCAGATTAAATTATTTAAAAATGTAAGAAACTGAAACTTACAAGAGAATTAAGTTTTTCTTCCTAACAACAGAAAACCTTCTCCCCTTATTTCGTTTGCATTTTAATTTCTTTATGCTTTACTCGAGGAGACTTAACATTAAAGCAGCTTTAAAATGAGCTCTTTTATATAAAAAGATACTGAAATTAAGCAAAGGTAGGAGGACAATTTATAAAAAAAAAACTTAAATATTTTATTCAATGAGGCTTAACAATAAAGCAGCTTAAAAATGAAGGCTTTATACAAAACAAGAACGAAATCAAGAGAAGGTAGAAGGATAATTAAGGATGCTTTTATACCCATCACCTCAATAGTTTTTATTAGTCATACCGAAGTATTTGTTTCGTGTATATTTGCTTATTCGTATTAGGAAATTCAATCGATAAATCCTTAGTCGGCTTCCCAAAACAGTTTCCCAAATCATATATTCGTTTAATTAGAAAATTACTAGTTGCGATAAATTTAATACAAAATTAAATAAAAAAATTGAACTCGCCTAAAGAATAGAACATTTTTATATATTTTTTTGCGTATTTAAAGAAACATTTTGATTGGAAGCGTTTTAATAATCAAAGACGTTTTATATTTTAAATAAAACAGCTTCATTTCTGGGTATGTATATTATGCGCTATGTGCCATCTTCAGTTTTCTTTTTTCTCTGCAGATAACACATAGCCGAAACCAGTATGCTTACCAACCAAATTTGGCGCGGGATGGCATACTCGAGTAAATCAAACACCGTCGGAGAATATAAGCATCTTTTCTTCTATATTTGACCCCCAAGGTCAAATTTAATTTTTAATAATTATTTGAAAACCAACAACTACGGCAAGAAAAGGGGGCTAATTTGGATGACGGAAGAAATCAAAGTTTAAATAAAAGTGTTTTAATTCTTCATTTGGTAATAAACAAAAAAAAGTTTTTTTAAAAATAGTATTTAACAAAAAACGAAAATAACCGGAAGTACTAAAAACTTGAGCTGCACTTAATATTTAATGAACTAATAAAACATTCTATACGCTTTGGAAAATGGATCTTATCTATTATGCATTAAGTCCGACTTCTTATCTTCCTTTAAATCTAAAAGATAACGTTTCAATACATTTTTTTTATATTTTTAAATTTCAACTAAAGAATTACACCTGTCTTTTTATTAATTAATTCTATCTTTGATGTCAATGCTCCGAAGTATTTATTTTAATCGATTAACTTCAAACTATTATTAATCATGTTCCTTAGTTTGTGGATCAACTAAAACCAAGTACTTTGACTTGAAGAACATTTTCACCATGCACAGAAATAAAATTGGACCTGAGCAATGGCTCAATTATTATAAAGCAGTGTCAAAATTACCGCATGCTTATAGAGCACTTGAGTGTGAATCGAAATTGTATAAAAATATTTTTTGTTTAATTAATTAATCAATTGATTTTATTAAAAAGAAAACAATTAGCAGCATTTTACAGAGTTGTTCGTACGTCCTTCTATGCAAAATAAGATAGCGATATCATTTTCAAATAGGCCATTTATAATAAACCCTAAACCTAAATTATAACTAAGAAACTTTTGTGTCCTCTAAAAATGAACCCATATTCCAAAGTGAATGACTTAAACTCATATGAATTTTATATCATCTATTCTAAATGTATTCTATAATGTCGGACAGTCCTATTTTGTTTAAATGCAGGTTTATATTAAGAAATATTTTTACAAATGTTAGACAAACAAAGCCACTACAAAGTACTTTAAGATGGTTTAAAGTTTTGTTTTCTTGTTCCTTTTTTTAACCTGCACAAAGAGAAAATTTGATATCCTCCCCCAGTTCTATATATGTAGTTACTTGGTATTATCAAGTACAACATTGTGTTAATGATGCTAAAACTACAGAAAGGGAAACTTTGTTAGTTGTCATTCCCTTCGGTGAAAACAGTCGTTACCATTGTTAGTTGCGCTTGTGTAATAATTTGACAGATTTTACATCATTTAATTTCAAAGACCTGAGGTTAAAAACTTATGCGAAATGAAATCAATTTTAACAACAATTTAATAACCTTTGTATTTTTTATATGCTTTTATCGTTCTACAGATATTCAGAAATGTTAGCAAAACATACGAGTACAACGTTGTTTGAAAAAAGGCATTGTTTTCTAAACAAGTTAACGTACTTTAAAGTGTTAAAGGAGACACAAAACATTATTTTTTTAACTAAATTCGAAGATTACAAATATATTAAAAATGCTGTAAGACATATTTTATAATTTGTGAGTTAATACAATTTAATACAATAGGAGTATGTAAAATGTAAAAGAGATTCTACTTCCTTCATAAACATTAAGAAAGAGACTTTGTTAAGTTCTTGGCAAAATTTTTTTGAAATCTGTCCAGGTTGTGTGTGATTCGGGGTTAAAAAAAATAAAGCAATTTGTCTAATTACAAAGGAAAGAAAGGATCCTGCAATACACTAGTACGCGTGATATAATATTGTATCAATTGGATGAGGAAATATTTTTGCCTCTTATTTTCATTTTGTTATCTGCTACATTTTGGTCCAACATATAAAAGTAATTTTGTTAAGTTCTGTTTACCCTGTTATAGGTTACATACTTGTTATTATCTTACAAATAGTTTTAACATTCATATAGTATGTCGAAACTATTAAAAGAAATTTGTTCGGTTAACGTAGATTAGAGCTACAGATATTGTAAAAAATTAATGATCATAAGAACCATATTATGGTCAGCTACAGAGAATAAATTATAGTTAAAAAATTAATAAAAAAAATACTTTAATCGTTAATGAATCTTTTTTTTCCATTTTCTTATTAAATGATTATTACGCACAAAAGCTGCAACATGGAATGTTTTTGCAAAACTTCCATATACACATTAATTCCTTCAACGATTCCAAAATAATATAGTAAAAAAATAAAAAATATTGAATAATATAACTTACAAATAGAACCATCTCACAAGTAGCTTAATAACTTTCAATCGAACTATTATTATCACACAATTTTACAATATGATTTAAGATCAACAATATTCATATATCGTTAAATATCTCGCCGCTCACAATATAAATATTTGTGAACGAAAAAAATCAATTAAGAATGTAAGAAATCTACTTTGTGGCATTAAGGCTGCTTCACAAAAAAACACTCAAGATTCTTTGCAAACTCGAAGAGTCGAACCTAAATTAACTTTTTTTGAGCATTTTAGAATTGTAGAAATCTGAAAATCCTCCTACTTTTAGCAAATATAATTCCTCACTGCTCGAAAAACTTTGTTTAGTGAATATATAACGAGTGACGTTGATTAAATGCTCACCACAGAAATGACGCTGCCAAAAATATGATTGATGGCATCTTTATATAGAAGCTGTGAACATATACTATACAAGTGTATTATTATCCTTTTTATAATACAATATTTTTCACTTGTTTAAGCCTTTTGTTTAATTTAGGAAATTAACACCAAGAAATAAGGGTTGTTAATCTTACAACTTAATAATAGCTTTTCAACCCCTTTTATCATATTAAAAATAAAACTACTTTATTTCAATACTATAAGATATTGTATTTATTATATTATTTAACACATCGAGTGATGTGCGAAAAATAGTAAGTATAAAATTTTAGTTCCTTAACGCAGAGCTAGATTTCAGTGGCGTAAAAAAATTTTAAATAATAAAAAATGGATAGAGTTTTATTTCCGTTATTGACAAAAAATTAAAGGATTTAAATATCTCCTAAATTGTCAGAGACAACAATAAATAGATATATATTCGCTCTGAAATAAGAAATTTTTATAATTATACATTTTTTTTAAATCAAACTATACCATTTCTATATTTCTTTAACTTAAGTTTGGGTGAAATAAAGCCATCCATTTACAACTACAGATTTAGTTAAATTCATTTTTTGGGCGACTCATTATAAACTGTGACTTAGAAGTTAATCACATTAAAAGTTTCTTGTGCACACATTTTTAAAGACTTTTATGGGCTTCAGTTTTATGATGGGCACAATAACATTTCAAACATATATTTCTTGTTATTATTTTTTAAGTTTACAAAAAGAGTAAATGAATAGAAATATAAAATCCTTCTAAACTTCTTGTGCGAATGGCTAAGTCCAAACAATTTGGATATATAATAAAATAAATATTGTTTACACAAACCGAAAACGAAAATTTATGTATAAAGCATGAAAACATTTTCAAGAACAAAACCAAATTGAAAAATAATTTATCTCATTTTAGGTACTTATGTATGATTTAACTACAAACAGTCATATTCACAATTTAATGCAATTTACTTTCATTCTTTTTAATTTCAATCATATAGATATTGGAACTGACATTTCAAAACCTCGGGTGTACTTCGTGTGGTATAGATTTTATTATTGTCCTGTTAAGAGTCAAACAAAAAAAACATTCATTGTATGAGAACAGAAAAAATGTAATTTACTATTCTGGTGGTCATTCTGTATTCTTAAATCACTTTTTTGATAACAAAACCAACTACAGTTTCTCTTCCCGTTTTACACTAATGTATTGCTAGTGAGTGATCGTCCATTATTAAATATAGCATACTTTTAGGATACCCGATAAAAAACTTATGACAAGGTATTGACTCTAAACGATTGTTCAAATTTTTAAATTATCCAGATCTCATCTGTTCTGCTGTGCCACTACTCATAATACCATTTAATAATTAAAGCTCTTGTTATGCTTAGAGTAACAATAACTCCTGAATTGGAGGGAATAATAAATTTTAGTTAATTGATTTAGTGCCGTCTTTCTGCAAAGTTAAAATGGAATTAGTGATTAAGAGAATGTCAAAAAACTTTTCAAACAAAATGATGAATTGTTAAAGTGAATATAGTTGGTGAAGGCAAATAAAGAGAAGGGTTAAATTAATATTGATTACAAAATTAATAAATGAAAACCTAATATTTGCAAAACTGCATTGAAAGGCACAAAAGGAACTAAACTACCACCTAGCACAACACCCTCTCCGCCAATGACACCTTATTTTTCTTAATACCCACTGATAAATTCATTTCACAATCAATCTAATGACAAAGTTCTTTTCTTCCATTATTTTTCATTTGCTTTCTTTTATGTTTTTTTCTAAGAAAACATACAACTCAAATATCGAAATAAATGTGTTTGTACGTTTTTATGCATACATTTATGCCACACACTTCTTTTCCATTCCAAATACGCATTACTTAGCCAAACTAACAAACTCACACACACCCATCCAAGCACACCCTTTTTAAGCAAAATAAATTGTTAACCACTAGAACCTGCATAAAGGGTGATACAAATATTTGCAATATTTAACACAGAATAAGCAATCTAACCCACTGTAATTATAAGGCTGTAAATTATTTTTATTTTTTATTTCTGTTTGCCGTAAATTCGTTTTTTTAACGCACCTTATAATAGCGAAAAATTTGACGAAAAAAAATGTTATGCACGTTCTCCTACAATTCCTAAAGAAGTTTTTGTATAAGAAGCCCCCGTGGAACAAAATAACATTGGCTCGGCAATACTGATGAACGCTCGATTTAAACATTATTTATTGCATGGTTTCTATGGAAACTGAAAAACCCTCAATCGAACCTTCAAGTAAAAATTTTAAAAGACCTGTAGTTTAGGCCAAAACGTATTGTTATTTGATAATTGTATATAGATTAACATAACGGCGTTACGAAGTAATAATAAAAACTAAAAAAATATTCCAAATATTTTGTAATGAAAATCAATTTATTTCTCATCAGAAATTCATTATCTAAAATTTTTTGAGAAGTTTAAAAATATTTTTCATCAAATAAACAAACTACAATGACAGAACGTCAAGGAGCGCTCTACGAGTGACATGCTGGCTTTCCTGTTGGAACAATAGTGCAACCCCATATATCATTTCGGTGGCTGTAGATATTTCCAAGGCGTTTGATAGAGTGTGGCATGAAGCACTTCTGTGTAAACTTGTTGCATTTGGTGTTGGTGAAAATTTCTTAAGATTTATATCGAGCACTCTCAGGAATCGCACTGTACGAGTTGTTAAAGGTGGGATTTCATCAGACGAGTTCAAGATTAATTCAGGGATACCGTAACGATCCCTCCTTTCTCTTGCCCTATTTCTTATTTTTCTAAATGACCTCCTTTGTGAAACTTTCGCAGATGACAGCGCCATTCGTCATACGTATTCACTTAGTAATAGACCGGGCTAATTGGAGGTGGGTTCCAAAAGGCAGAACATGAATGATACGCTTAATCACGATCTCACAACAATCTCAGAATGGGGTCGTATGATAGACTAAGCACATTTTTCAGGTCTCTAAAGAAGCTTTTAAGTTCTACGGTTTTCTAAAACGGTGTAAGAGATACTTAACACCATCCGGTCTCCGTACTATTTATGTATGAGGCGGCGCCCCAAAGTTTATTTTGCAGGAGAGAGCCAAAAGGCTTATTGGGGACAGTAGGGTATCCAACTGATTCCCTGGACGCAATGTGGGTTGTATTTTACTGTGTTATCGTTATTACAATAGTAAGTGCTCTAACGAAATCAGGCAACTTGTTCCCGTTTCTCGCACGTTTTTGCATTTAGCTGGATTTTCGTTGAGAGCACATCCACTGAATCACACTATGCATTACAGAGAAAATTCGTTTTTAGCAGAGCAGTCCGTATCTGGAGGAAACTCCCCCCTCCAGTGGTCGTTCCTGTCACTTTCAATGTGTAGAAAAGTTCAAATTTAATGTCCCCAAGCGCTACTACCTCTTTCCTCCGCCCCCATAACCCGATTTCCTAGTTCTGGCACCATGCATTACACGTGTAGGTGTCATCCCCAGAGTGCTGATCCGAAAAAAAATATCGGTACCAAATGTTAAATGTTTGACAAATATTTTTGTTTCTCCTTTATTAGTTTCTTCCTTTTAATTAGTTAGAAGGTAAAAGAAAACAATATTTTTATTTTTAGTTTTGATTAAATTTAAAATTAAACGACTCTAAAATCAATAATACAGAACAAATGCACCCAATACACCAAAGTCAGCATTTTAGGAAAAAAATCAAAGCTTATTAAAAATATAATGTAAATTAAATTTCATAAAAGAACTTAAATGCGAATTATTTTCATAAATAATTTATAAAACCGAATCTACATACATATATACATATGTATATAAGCCCAAAATAGATGTCTGTTGGTTGCCAGTGTTTGAAGAAACGCGCCGTCGGATTTCCACAGTACCTTCATAATGGTTGTTCGCTGGTTTGTGTCTTTGTTTCATGCGTTTATGCCTAATAGTGCGTCCACAGTGTCTATTTGAAAAAAGCCAAATTTTTCAAAAAATTCAAAAATTTTTTTCCATTCATATTTTGTATCAAATGAAATGTGTGTTTTCGTTACGTTGGTTTGTGTGTGTGTGTGCTTGCATAGAATGCGAGTTAACGACACACAAACATAAAACAGGCAAAATATGAAAAGTAGGCAGACAAGATTTTCTTTTCGGGAATTTCCCATAATAAATATTGTAAACCATACATAATACCACGGTAACATATCTTGGATTTCTTTTAGAATTAAGATAAGTAATAAAGAAAATATGTAGTTTAAAAAAACCTAATTTGTATTATGGAACACAGCCAACTTATAAACTAATAAAATCATTAAAAAATATCAATATTAATAAACACAAAAGAAACAACCATTTAACCTAACTAAAAAATATTTAGTATTTAAGAGAAAACTGTGTGCTCGATTCAGTAATGAAGAAAAATACATTCAATAAAAAAAGACGACTGTCCTAATTAAATTTTGTTATTCTTAACAAAAGTGCTAAACGTTATTTTGCAACGGCAATACAAATCAAAATATGATTATTTATGTTCATAGCAAGTGCAAGCAAATAAAGAATTTTGTTTCCATATTCTGTTGCATTCGTTTTGTGATTTTGAATTTGAATTTGGCGCATAACATTTTTTTTGCTCATTTTGCTCATGCCGTTCAGTGTGTTTGACGAAACAGAATTTTATGGACCAATTATTTTAAACATTCGGATAATAATTCAAAATTGGCTTAAGGACTCTCAGTGCATATTTTGGCGAAGAAAGTAATTATTTCGTGTGATTGACAAAAATTGTGACGAAGTGCAAATATATGGACCGATGGCAGTATGAATAATCGATGCACATTTTGTCCAGATACAAGTCATAATTTTGTGAGTTGTCAATTTTTTTCTGATTTTCTTTATAGGAGAGGATAGATTTTTGTTCCGTAAATTGTCAACGCACATAACATTGGAAGATTGCAGGGGTTGTGCTGGTGTTTGTCGCGAAATAAGCCACATGTAAGTGATCTAATATGATTGCTTTTCTTTGTTATTGAATTTAATGAAAATTTTATATTCGCCATGCAGAATAACGAAGATGACAAGACCAAAACGGAATATCGGTCGGCGTTCACAAAAATCACAATCTGTGTCTACTGGACGGGCAAATCAGACAGAACAACTAAGACAACAAAGAAATGATACTGAAAGTCAACGTTTATCTAGGTCACGTTCAGGCCAATCCGACGAAGAAAGAATATCACAAAATCAAGATGGCACACAAAAAATCTTTAGAGGCCTTAGAAAGGAACTTTGAAAGATTTACGAAATAATCAAGAATTGATTGGTGGTGCCTTGATTCTATTGGCTGGAGATTTCCGCCAAACACTGCCTGTTATTCCTCGGTCTACTATTGCCGATAAATTGAATGCATGTTTGAAGGCTTCATATTTATGGAGATACATTCAAAAACTAACGTTGACAACAAATGTGCGTGTTCAATTGCAAAATGATCCATCAGCCGAACGTTTTTCAAAGCAATTGTTAGATATAGGGAATGGTGCAATTCCAATTGACCCCACCACAAAAATGATTACGCTTCCAGATATTTTTTGCCACTTTGCACAATCAAAACAAGAATTGGTCACGAACGTATTTCCCGGTATTGCAAAAAAATTTTAGAAACCCTGACTTGTTGGGGGAAAGATGTTTCGATATCAATGTGACAATTTTGAATGACATTCCCGGGGAAATGTTTACTTACTCGACTTACTTGACTCTGTTACCAATCAAGACGATGTTGTAAATTATACAGTCGAATTTTTAAATTCGCTTGAGTTACTTGGACCGCCGCCCCACCGCCTACAAGTGAAAGTTGTTGTTTCAAAAAAGTCATGACAAATACGATTGAAGCAACAATTTTAAAAGGAAAATATAAGGGCAAGGATGTGTTGATACCACATATTCCTATGATTCCTCCAGATTTGCCGGCTTCAGTTCCCCGTACGTATTGCTTTTGCAATGATGATCAATAAAGCCCAGGGTCAATCATTAGCATTGTGCGGTATTGATTTGGAATATCCCTGTTTTTCGCATGGTCAATTATATGTAGCATCTTCACGTGTTGGTAAACCAACTCCTTTGTTTGTCTATACCGCGAACCGAAATCGAACGAAGAATGTCGCATATTTAAAAGCATTGCAGTAAAATAAGTGATATTATATAAGCACACAAAAATATTGAATTGTGAACAAGATAACATTATTAAAAAAAACATTAAAACGAAAAAAAAAAATGTGTTCTTTTTGATTAATTTTCTTGAATGATTGAATTTTTGGGCACATGACTTGCAAAGCAGTCACGGGCACGCTAGTAATATATAAAATATTCCAGATTTTTTTTGCAGAAGTTGGTGAATTTAAGGCCAAAACAAATATTGTCCCAACTAAAGAATACAAAACTTATACCATGAGATACAATCAAATATGTTTCAAAATTATTGACAATATTTATTTTGCTGTATTGACAAACTCCCATAACTTACTTATCCTTACGTCCGACTTTGAAACGTCTATTTTTCCATTTATTTTTTTGATTTTTGTTTATTTACTTTTTCTTTCTGATGAAAAAAGACATTTTCAAATTAAATACAGAAAAGTTCTAGTTTAAATTGTTGATTCAAGTGAACTCAAATTGTACGCGTATGTGGCAAGAATTTTAAATATGTACATCTTTCAACAAATGTGACATGAATGAATATGTAATGCATATGTACATCAAAATCATTTGTATACGGGAGTAAGGTTTTTTCCTTATCTTGGATTACATAATTTTTAGCCTCTTTGTATTGGGTTGGTTGATATCCTCCGCGTTCAAACTACTAATTTCCATTTGCTTTCAAAAAAATATTCACTTCAATATGACATTTATGTAAACGTTAATAATTTAAGAAGCATCAATTCGAAATAGCAAAATATATGATGTCTATAACCGTAATCGGAATCGAGAACATCCTTAAGTAAGTTTAGCGTATTGCGCCTGAAAACTATGGCAAATCTTGTAAATACCTTGATGGTAACAATTTTACGATATTTTACGTTTGCTTCACATTTTAAAATAGAAGTAGTGTTAATGATTCTTTTGATATGTAATCTAAAAAGTAGCTAACGATAGAACAAATTTATAAATATAAGTTCACTGTTCACATATAGAATAAATATATATAATATACGTGTTTGTATATTTCAAAGTAGTCCACGCTTTGTTTGTATTTGGTTTGACAATCACCTGATTAAGGTTATAACCCAGTTTGCCTTCAAATAATTCAATCCAATTTACTTACCCATTTAATAGTTAATAATTTTAAAGTTTCACAAATTTTTGAAGTTTGCCAATACATATTTTTTATTTATTTTGTAGCTGTCAAATATATTTTGTATTTAGGGGTAGATGCCACTCTATATCTGCTCTCTTCAATAAAAGGGTTAATTGCAAATGTTAAGTCAGTTTTAAGGAATCTGGTTTAATTGTGGTTACAACATAAGATGATTATAGGGTTTATCTGTTGCACAAAATCCTTAAACTTGAAACGCCAAGTGTATGCATATACTTAATTATACATCTATTATAAAATATTTAATTAAAAACAGTTTTCTCCAATCATAATTTCAGCAAATTATATCGCGATTTCAAATTATTATCTTGTCATGGGTTCTTAACACATGTTCAAAATTTGATGAAAATAATAAAATCACATACATACATCACATGTACTTACTTATGTATGTAGTATATACATACACACTTAAACACAGGGGATACGAAACTTTCGATTTCATTTTTGAGGGTAATAAAATTTCCTTTTAAACAAATTCTTTCTAAATCCGTATTTCGAAACACATAAACAAAGAGGAACTTTGTTTTCTTTGATGATCCGCATACAATTATATTTTGTGCTAAATGTATCAAAGTTAAAAAAAGCATAAGGGCAGTGGAGACCTAAGAATACATTGATATTAATAAAAGGGAGCTTAAAGCAAGGAATGCGCATTTGCATTAAACCTAAAGTTGGTATGACCAACTCCAACATCGTTACTAGCTTGATGTGAATTAAAATTGCTATCAAAATGGGTTATGTGTGAATTAAAAGAAAGCAGTTTTGCATAAATGGGGGTTGAAATCTACTTAAAATGCACACTCGCACACATATACATTTATTCACCCCAACCGTAAATATACGGTTGCATTAGTAATCGTAGGTAAATATAAAATAGCAAAAGAGAAAAACCTTAAAAATTCAATGATTTGGAAACGAAAATGCGAATAGCTCAAAAAAGGACACGTTTTGAAGACAAATTTTTGTTAGTTTTGAGTTTCCAGTTGGATGAGGGGCGAAGTAAGTCATATGAACATTTACATTAGAACTATTTATAATGTGGATATAAAAACACAGTTTCGTACATAAATTTCAATTATTATTAGATCTAAATATCGGACGGACATTTACATACACGTATGTAATACGTAGTTTAGTTTTTCCCCATCAACGTCTAAACAATGAGTAAATGAGGAAAATTATACTTTTTCCTATAACGAAGATTGCTTTTATTCGTTCACAATAGAGTCTTATTCCAGCTGTAGTATATAGAGAAGCCTGTTAGTATGTAGTCCATCATTAATCCTTAATCCTACACACGATTCTATATGGTGTTGGAAATTTTCATGGCTGCTTTCCTATGTTTTTTCCTAACGAAATAAACTTGTATTTATTTTTCTAGCTCAATTCTTTTAAGAAATTTACGTATGTAAATATGTGTAATTATATTGTATGTATGTCGTTTGTAGGAAATGTTTCCAAATATATTTTCCTTTACCAATTTGATCAATTTGTTATTTTAAAATTTTTTATTTACAAGTTTAAATAAATTTAACTGTTTTTACATGTTTGCTTTAAACGCAGTAAGCATGGCTAAGTATCGCTGTTAATCTTCAAGAAATCAGGAATATGTTTTTATGAATATTATGCATATTTTTTTATACAAAAAATGCTTTAAAATAGAATTTAAATTAAAATTGTTGATTATTAGGGCAGATAGTTTTAGTTACTAAATTTTCTCTAAATTAAACAAATTACTTTAATCTACGTTAAATTGTGCTAGATTTCTTTAAAAATAAATATTTTATAAGAATATCATAATTTTTATTATTTTTTGATTATTATTATTGTTCGACCTTTTTTTCTAAATATATAAGTATTAATCTTAATAGTGGTCTTTTCAAATAAATTTATCACATTATTTTCAATTTTTCGCTCTCCTTTTTAAGAACAAAAGTTATTAACAAATTCAAAAAAAAAAATTTTTTTTTAAAACAATTGACAAAAGCATATAAAATAATTTTCTTCATACATACATACATACATACAAAATTAAAATTTCAAATATTTAAACTTACAAAAACAAGGAAACGGAAATTAAATAACAAATTCTCTCTTATGAAATAACTAGCGTGCCCGTGACTGCTTTGCAAGTCATTTCTTCGCCATTTTTTTATCGATTTTGGTTCGCGGTATTGAAAAACAAAGCACGTGAACGTGATACATATAACTGACCGTGCAAAAAACAGGGATCATTGAAAAGCAACAGGTATGGGGAACTGAAGCCATTTAAAATCAAACGGCAAATCTGGAGGAATCATAGGAATGCGTGGTTTCAACACATCGCCCTTATATATTTTTCTTTTAAAATTTTTGCTTCAATCACATTTTTCATGACTTTTTTGACTACTAAACGTGTCCCATTGCAAAGTCGTGGCTGGCAGATATTTCTAAGCAAAATAATTGGTACACCAACTTTCATTTGTAGGCGGTGGGGCGGCAGTCCAGATAACTCAAGCGAATTCAACATTTCGGAAGTTTTAAAATTTTGATATTTTATTATATATTAGTGAGTTTTTTTTTTGTAAATATCTTCGGAACTACATAACCGATTTAAGAGATTGATATCTTGTTTTGAAAAGCATAACAATGGCTTTAAAAAATAAAATAAAAAAGAAAAAAAAATAATAAACATGTATATGTATATGTAATTGGTGGGTTTTGCCACGCCCCTCCGCCCATAGACCGAAAATCAAAAATCGGACTTCACAGTGTCACCCGCCTGAATATTCTGAAGATTCTCTGAAAATTTCATCAAAATCGGCCCAGCCGTTTTCGAGTCCATTTCTTACATACATACACACATCCTCTTTTATATATATAGATTATAACAAATTTTGTGTCTTTTTAATTAAGTACCTATAATTCTGCGCTAAATTGTCTGTGTCTGTTTCGAAATTTATTCTCCTTACAACATTTGGTACATTAACAATTTCTAGCATTTCTGACATATAACGTCTCTTATAGTTTTTTTCTATATCTAATATTGATGCTTCCTCAAACTTTGGATAATGATTATATTTGTTACAATGTGAAGATAAGGATGTCTTCTGCGTTGAAATATTGCTATATTTTGGGTCACATCGGTGACCAGCTAATCTTGTTTTAAGTTTATTTTTTGTTGTCCCAATATAAATTTTGTCACAGTTCACCTCGTCATTTCCTCCACATGGTATCCGGTATACTACATCAGATATTTCCATTTTTCCTATATTATCCTTCAAATGGGTAAATAATTTATTTAATGTGTGATATGCTATGTGTGCAATTATATATCTGTCAGTGTCATATATTTTAGACTTTCCTAATCTTTGTGATATTCCAGGAACATAAGTTAATGATTTATAAATGCTTGGTTCTGCCATAGTATTTCCTAATTTATGCCTATGATTACCATATTGTCCAATTAATCGGTTATTTAATAGTGCGGGGGAAAGCATGGGCATTTTACTACTGCTCATATAGCTCACAAATTTTTAAATTTTATTGTCGTTTTTTTTTTCTTATCCAGCAAGTCACTAGCCACAAGTAAGTATGAATAAATATGTGTAGCGGCCACTTCACAAATTGCAAACGATACTGTACTTTTTTAGGACACCAATATAAGATATCAATAGACTAAATAATAAGGTGTTTTAATTCCAATAGATGAATTCTAGCGAACAAATATCACTTTGTCGCCAGTATATGGTGACGAACTGATGCAATATGTTGCAACTTAACTTTAACGAGAATTTAACTTGATCGTTTAGAAGATTTTAATTTTTTGACATTGTTTTAAGAGTAATGTGTTAAATACTGAGAAATTTTTAAAGGCTTAATGAATTTATTGCTGTTGTTTCAACAGCTCTGTATATATGGAATAATTTTCATACGTATGTCGTAAGTTCCTCTAAATTTAAACAGAAATATCCTCAGATTCAAGCACAATTTTAGACATAATTTTGACTAATTTTTTAATGCTGGTTACCATCTCTGCTCAAAACTTTCTTCATTTTTTTTTCTTATTTGAAAAAATAAAATTTTTATGTAAAATTGTGCATAATATTCTAAAACAAAAGAAAATTTGATCGACTTTATTCAACTTAGAAATAAAAGCATTCCAAATGGAATGTGTTGCCTAATAAATACATGAATTGTTAATACATAAATTATAAAGTTTCATAAATTTTAAATATTACATTAGTTTTTAATTATATAACAATAAAAGAGTTCAAGTTACTAATTATTACAGTTTTTATTTTAAAACTAAAAGCTTTCACACTAAAGTGCAGTATGTTGGGACTTTTTTATGCAAAAGCAGTTTTAAATTTTACATTTGCATTTTAAAATAAAATTCAAATTTATGATTATTTATTTATTTATTACAGCTAGCAAATTTCCATTTCCAAACAAGCACATAAAATAACGTTCTTATTTTAATAAACAAACGTAGTTCATTTGGTGTTTCTTTGGAAAATCACTAACAATATTTTAAAATGATATAGAAAACTACACCAATTGTAAAAAATAGGAAAATAGAAAATTCAACTGCTTTAAATTGGTTGCATACACTTAAAAGATACTTAAGACAAAAATAAATCGTATACAGCAGGTTAGTTTTCAGTTGCGTTTGTTAAGTTTGTTACTAAAAAATTAATTGTATGGAGAATTATAAACTAGTGGAATGTTATGCATTTTTTCTATCGCTTCAACCTCTTAAAACATTCTATATTTATCTACGAAGTATTTAGTTATCAGCTGTTATTTTTTATACTTAATCTTTAATATTTTGCTATTTTCTTATATTTAAATTAACTTGAAACACACAGCACAAAATTTAATAATAAAATATTTTATATTACTATTCATTAATTATTATTGCAAATCCCCACATTAAATATTTTCCATACAAATAATAACATTTAACAACAAGCTCAATACTAACTGAAAAATAAAAGTTTATTAGTAAAAATAGTAATAATAAAATATTAAAAATTAATATGTATACACATATCTCTAAGAGAATATGTACATACAAGCATTATATACTTAAAAAGCAACAGAAATTTATTCGTCATTTTCTGACAATCGTCCTTTGCATAACATATGTATGCAATTACGACTGAACGAAACACAGCACAGCACATTAAGCACATTAAGCACATTAAGGTATTCAAATCACACAATAGCAAGAATTTTTCAATTTTCCTAATCTGTTTTGCTTAAACAAAGTTTTTAATAGTCAGTAAAACGGTATAGAAATATTCATATTAAATTTGCCTCGTATCATTTAAACGACAAAAAATTTACATTAGTTTTAGTTTAAAAGATCTTTTCGTGTTATTAAATGTAATTGCAAAGTGAATTTATTAAATGGAAAATTCATTCTAAAAATCTTCAACAATTTCGAATAGAAGACTTAAAAACAAAGCCTTGAATAATACTAAGCCATGTGAAAGCTGAATGTACATGAATTTTACAGTGTATTTTTTGCAAAGGAGAATAGAATGCAGGGGTTATTAATTAGAAAAACATCAAACGAAATACACAATGATATCGAGCGACAAAAGTCTATCAAAAGCAAGTAAAATTAGAATTTCTAAGTTCATGTTAATCAAAGAATAAAAACAGGAAGATATAATACAAGGCTAATTTCATTTTACCACATTGCTATTGAAAATTGTATGTATGTGAAAATCTAGATTATTTAATCTTAAATATTTATATTTAAAATTTTTGTTTGAAGTTTCACTTTTGACGGATTCTTGCAATTATTGACAAACTTCATGCAGCAATTACAAAAACATAGACTTTGTCATTTTGCTTTATTTTAATAACATTTAAGATATAACAAAAATATATATTCATTTATGTGATTTTACTAGAAACATATTTTCTTTTAGGAAAAAGTTTTTTCGAATTTTAATGCAAAGGTATGAGTATGTTTTTTTTTTTTGTTTTATTTTATGAAATTATATTTATATTGCTTTGTTTTAAAAAAATTTTTTAAGGTGGGTTTTATGTAAAAGACGTGATTATTCTATTTTTATTTTAATTATTACATTTTTTATAAAAACTTGTTATGAACTATATGTAATTTTCAAATTTAATAATCTAACAAACGAAAAATGTTTCAATTTATAAATTCCTATTAGAGCCTGATTTTTGTTTATTTTGCAAACGATTGCTTATTTTTAGCATAATACAAGAATGAGAAATAGTTTGCTTTGTATTTAAATTTAATTAATGTGATATCTTTTTTGTTTTTAAAGGAACGCCTTCTTCGAAATGTGCATCTGAAACTTTTTTAAGTTCTGGCGGATTATTCCAGGATTGTAATTCACCAGAACCTAAAACCATATAAACTATTGCCCCAGAAATGTAAGTAGCTGCCAGGATCCAAAATACTATTTGCCATTGATGATAGGATTTCTAAGAAAAAATAACAACTTTTATTTGAGACACCAAATTTTAGATGTTAATAAAACTTATTACATCTTCATATGTTAATGCTCCCACCATCCACGTTGATAAAAATCCTCCAAATGAGGAAAGAGTATTAGCCAAACCAAATATTGTGCCACTAAAATTAGGTGCAATATCCAAACCATTGCCCAAATAGCCAGGGGTAACTGCTCCATGTGTAAACAATGCCAAAGTGAATATTGTAACTGACCACGCAGCTCCACTGCCTAAGAACACTTGAGCAACCATTAATAAGCCAGGAGTTATTAGAGCTTCAATTAAAAAAAATATATAAATGTGTTTTATAAAACTTTGCAATTTTTTTAATTATTTATTTCAAAATAATAATTTATAAAAACAAATTAAATTCCAAGATATAGAACGTATATTGTAAGAATTCAAAGATAATTAAGATGTATTTAAAAATCATATATGTTATGTTTAAAAAGTAATTGCTGGATTGCTAATAATTGATGAGAGTCTGAACAACCAAGGATATTATATATAATATTTTATATATTAAGAGTCTTGGAAATTAGACATTCAATCAAGATATAATGAACATTCATATTAAATGCCTAGTCCTACACTTAGGATGATTAACAATCGATTAATTGTTTCCTTGGCTGCGTTGTGTGCAAGCTCATTCATTGCTAATTATAACAATATGTGGATGTATCCACACAATAAAAATAGGTTAATTTATAACACGATTTTTTAGGATGGTATTAGATATTACACTTTTGTTGAAAATATCAAATCTGTAGGTTTGATGCTGTCATTCAGCTATCATTTCAGCTAATCCTTTAAGAACATAAACCGTTTTTTTAATTGTTATTTTAAGCTGTACAGTGATAACAGATATTTTAGGCAATATAAAATAAATAAAAAAATTATTGTTTTTAATGAAATATAATTGTTTTAACTTTTGAAATATTGTATGAACACGCTAAACGAAATTACGCAATAATATTAAAAAAAATTCATATTACTTCAATTGTACAAAAACTAAAGCACCACAATGTTTGTTAATTGGACATTAGTTTAGTTTGTGACTTGCCAAAGAAAAAATATGTATTCAAAAGTATTTTGATTAACAAATGCTATACAGAGATGTAAGAATAAGTTATCGAGTTTTGAAAAAATGACCGTTTATTGTAATCGTACGATGTAAAAACACCAAGTGCGTTTTCCCTCTCTCTTTCTCTCGAGCTCCCTCTAAGGCACTTACCAAACGCTGTAAAAATCTTTCTTGTTGCTGTTGTGCTTAATGTTCCCTTCCTGCGTAGGTAATCGGCAAATACAGATGAACTCAATGCCATTATATATTTACCCAAATAGGGCAAGGATGAAAATAGCCCGTTCTAAAAAAATATAAGGTGATTACTTAGTTCTTAACGCTAGAAAATTTTACTTACTTTTTTAATGTCGAAGTGCAGTATTTGTTTCATAAATGTTGGCAATTGGTTGATGACAGTAAAGAAACCAAACACGGATAAGCCGTGTGTTATGATTATAGCCCAGACTGCGGGGGAACATAAAAGATCACTCCAAGGCACATAACTAGGTCGTTTCTTCGATGTAGTTGTACCAATAGCTTCTTCAATTTCTCGCCTTTCCTCAGCGGAGATGCGTGGATGTGTGGCTGGCGTTTCGTAGACAAAGGTGAACCAACAAACTGACCACAATAGACCAATGCCACCTAAAATCATATTCTTCTTTTAATTTATCATAATTTTGTTATACATTGTAATTAATTTTTGAAAGCCAATACAAGAAACGGATTGCAATTTTAAATAAAATTCAAAGCCCCTATTGTTGTATGAGAACTGGTACTTGGTACTTCATTAACTAGCAGCACTTTTAAAGCGAAAGCATATGTTTATATGATATGCAAAAATTGATGATATCGCATTAGCAATATCGACATTTGATGCATTTCAAACAACGTTTGTTTGCAATTGCAATTTTTGCAAGTTTTGTCAAAAATCGTAAGTACTAATATTTTGGACATTCTGAAACATTCCGAGATTGAATATTATTAAATTAGTTGTGCCTACAAAAGCAGTCATTATATTATGTTTGTAGAATATTAATTTTAAATTAATTATTCAAAATAGAACAAATTATAACTACAAAAAAGGGATTAAAGCAAATTTAATTTTGCTGCTAATAAATGTCAGCTTTTAAAAGTCAGTGATGAAAACTCACCGCCTATTAAAACAATGCTATAACACTAGAGTTAAGCACTGAATACCACTATTGGACGCTTAGACTAAAAATTATTTCATAACATTTTTAAAGTTTAAATGGTTAATACTGCTTATTTGATATGCAAAAAACCTGACGTTTGATTTAGTGACTATGATTTTACGAAAGCTTCTGATTTTACAGATTGAAAATATAGTATATAAAAACAACGATGCTTTTGTAACCATGGACTTAACATCTTTTTGCTGCAAGATAACTTATCGAATCGTGGTACTGTTACATACGATGAATGACATTACAATTTTTAATTTTTTGACAAACTGCATATGCTGTTGTTATGTTGCAATTTCTTCTTAAATACTTACAAATTTAATTTCAGAGCAATTTTTTGAAATCAAATCGATTGCATATAAGAAAGTAGCAAATTCCATACCTGTTAAATAGAACACCCAAGGCCAGCCAGCTATAGAAATAAGGTAGCCGCAAACAGGCATAGTTATAGCTGCACCTAAAGAGGAAGCTACAAGTAAAAAGCGACAAATATTAAAACTTTATCAAAGTTTTTTAGATATCCTTACCCATCATATTAGACATAAATTTCGACCTTTCCATTGGAGGTATCCATACAGCAGCTAAAGGATGAATAGCTGGCCAAGAAGCACCCAACATAAAACCCAACACCACACGTACTATTATGAGAACTACATAATTTAAATGAGCTGCTAGGGGTGTGATCAAGGTCAATAAACTAGCCCATAGCATGGAGTGACCAAATACCCGACGACCACCAATTAATTCAGCTAAACGACCACCTGGCAACTCTGTCATAATGTAGCCCCAAAAAAAGCAGCCAAGTACAAAGTTCTGTTGATAAGAATCCCAAGGGAATTTTTCTTCATATTTTTTATTATCTACTGCACTTAAATTGTCAGTTAGAGATGTTGCGTTATTACTTCCAAAAACTGTGACATTTTCCGGTTGTACCATTTCCACAATTGCAATAGTAAGATTAACACGCAGGGCATAGTTTAGCATAAAACCAAACATGGTTAAAATATTTAGAACTTGACGACATGATAAAATATCTTAAAAAAAGAAATGTAATAAATTAGACAAAACTTGAATTTAAATCTTAATTAAGGAAAAATTATAATAAAATATGTTGTTTCACAGTGATCTACACTCCGTTGGCATATCTGGAAAATTAATAGTACCAAACAATGTACAAACTTTAAACTTAATTGTATTTATTTGTATTTCTATGTATTAAATTTACTTATTAAGAAAATCAAAAGAATTCTCTATCGAAAGCAAATTATACATGAGTCAGTTTTATTTTCAATACATAAAACTGGCCAAAAGTGGTACCCATCTTTCCCTTCTTTTACATTTTTAACACAACTAGAGAAAACAAAAAGAGTCACTACTCAAACTGATCTAAACTCTCGGTTTCACGTTGACTTACTTATTCTACTGTTGTTATTTCTCTCCGTCCTTTGTGGCTGTTGTTCTTTTGGTGTAAATGGCGAGCGCTTTCGATGTGAAAACATCATTATCAAACCGTGATACAATTCGTACAAAAGAACAACAGCCAGAAAGGAGGAAGAGAAAGAACAACAGTATTTCCTTTACTGGCGGAAAAGATATTTACAAACAACATAATATTCATTATTCCTAGAAATATAACGTTTTAGTTTAAGCTGTTAAATATTTTTTAATGACACGGCAACTCCTTAAAGTTTTCATAAAATCAAGCACATCTTGAGGCGCAATATATTTGTTACACTGCAATTACGCGACGACAAATTTACTATTCCAATTGAAGGCAGATGAAAAATTCTGATAAAGTATTATGCATTGAGCAAGCATTCTTATATGAAATTTATCCCATTTTTTAGATTTAAACGAATTATTTTAAAATAAATTTTGTCAACGGGCTTATGGGCCATTATGTTGCACTACGTTGCACGACGTTGCACGATTCCTCCAAACGAACGGCTACTTGCTGCCAAATATCGAGATATGGATAATTTTGAGATCGCTTTATGGTCCATTGCTTAAATTTTTCACACACAAAAGGAAATTCATCATAGGGAATTAAATTTTCCCTAGAAAAATTTAACTGATAAATATTTTCCCTAGAAAATACTGACAAAATTTTTCCCTAAAAAAATTATACTGATAAAATTTTTCTCTTCTCTATATGATAAAAGTTTTCCATAGAAAAATTTTTGACTAAAATTTTTCGATAGAAAAATATTTGACTGAAATTTTTCGATAGATAAATATTTAACTGAAATTTTTCGATAGAAAAATATTTGACTGAAATTTTTCGATAGAAAAATATTTGACTGAATTTTTTCGATAGAAAAATATTTGATTGAATTTTTTCGATAGAAAAATATTTGACTGAAATTTTTCGACTGAAATTTTTTACTTGAATTTTTCGATAGAAAAGTTTTTTACTGAAATTTTTAATTGAAATTTTTCGAAAGCAAAATTTTTTACTGAAATTTTTCGATAGAAAAGTTTTTTACTGAAATTTTTCGATAGAATAATTTTCTACTGAAATTTTTCCATACAAATATTTTTGACGGAAATTTTTCCATACTAAAAAATTTTGACAGAAATTTTTCCATACAAAAACTTTTTAATAAAAAAAAGAGGAAAAATTTTTTATAGAAAAATTATGACGGATAAAACTTTTATAGAACAGTTATGACATATAATTTTTGTAGAAAAATGATGACCGATGAAATTTTTTGTATAAAAATGACTGCCGATATTTTTTATACAAAAATTATAACTGATTATGCCGTTTGTTTGTAGAAAAATATTAACTTGATTGATTTTTCTGTATACGTAAATATCACATATTAATAAAAATGCTTTAGTTGCTAGCCAAAAGTGAGGTAGCATATGAAACAGGAAAAATTTAAAATTGCGATGACAGAGAATATTTTCTGTGTAGTGTACATATGTACAAACACAATATAAAACAAAATAAATTTCTCATATACTATTTCTTCTTAATTGTTGTATAAGTAGGAGAATCTAAAATTGATAAATAGCTTGCAGATAGATACGCAGGATATACCGATCCATAAAGTACATTTTTGCTGGTCTCTCTTTGGTCAAACCGAAAACTGAAGATTATAATTAATTTATAAAAAAATCCTACAAATAAGGCAATCTAAAATAAAATACTTATCTTCATATTTCTAAAAGAAAACAAATGATTTATTACAATGACCTATTGCTGCTATAATAATACGATTAGGTTTAAAATATTTTGTGCTTTCAGCCTGTTTTAAATTTGACTCATAAATTTTGAAGCCCACATAAAGGGTGTTTATTTGTAGAAATGGAAATAAAACAAAGATGAATTTATTAAATTGACATAAAATTTACTTTATTGAAAATATAATCGTCTGGCATTATAATTTAAATTTGACTTCTAGTTAAATTTTCAATGTACGTTTTTTAAAACTTCATTCAAGAAATCAATTGTGACACGAGCTGTGTGACATGTGGCGCCGTTTTGTAGAAATCACATTAAAAGTGTTGCCAACTTAAAGTTCTATAAAAAACAACCAATATAACTTTGCATACCAATTTAAATTGTAAATTTTTGGACGATAGTTTTGGTACAAGTAGGATTAAATCTAAGATAACTTGTGAGTGCTCATAACAGCTGACGTCAGATATTTTTAAATTTTGTCATTTCACTTTTACGCAGGCAATGTTTCACGTATAAGTTTTACAGTGGGAAAATTAATGATAAAAACAAGAAAAAAAAACAAATAAATAAAAAATTCAATTGTTTCTATAACCACTTCTACAAGAAAATAAGCAGATAACCGTACTGTGAGCAACCCAAATATGTGAATATTACAAATATTTTTTCTTTTGTGTTCTATTTATTTGTGTTTATGTTTTTTACACTAATTTTTGTTTAGTACACCACGTTAAAGTTTTATCTTGCTAAATCTAGATTCAGACAAGTCATTTAAAAAGGATTATTTGTGGCGATTTAGTTTTCTTTTTGTATTTGCTTTTCTATATGCAAATTTACAGGCTTGAGGAGAAGAGTTTTTGTGCAGCTAAATATTTTAATAAAATTCATTAAATAATTTTCTTTTGTTTTTGTTTTTTTAACCAAATTGTTTGCTTAACCAAATTATCATTCAATAATAAATTAATTTTTAAGCGAACAATAGAAACACTCATACCAATCTTTTGTCAACCAGACAGTGAAAAGATAAATTCTTTGTTATTCGATCAATTTAAGAATACTTCTTTCCTTTCTTCACTTTGTCGTTTCTAAATATATTTCCGTTAGCTTAAAATGTAAAATATTTTTGTTTTCTGGATCGTAAGTTACTGAATTCTTAATAAAAAAATATATATTAAAATTGTGTCTGATATGTGTAAATAAAAACTCATCTTAACTTTAATTAAAAAGACTTTTTATTTTATGTGTGTTTTGTTTTTTCTTTATTTTCAATTAATACTTGTTCATTGACATTCTTTTAACAGTGTATATGTACATTAATACATACATACATACATACATATGTGCTGAATAAATATTGTTTTAGGTGGCAGTTTTGTTAATTTAAGTGGATCTACAAATTAAAAATATATTGTTAAAAATAAATTATTTTTTTATAAACATTTTTGATCTAAAGTTTGTTTCAAAAAAAAATATATATTAAATAGTAAGTTGAGCAATAAAAAAACAAAAAGTAAATTTTTCTATCAGTTAAAAATTAGACTTTGCTATTTAATAGCAAATGTTATTTTTAAATCATTCAAAAAATATAGACAAAAAGAACAAGTTTGAAGCTTTTTTTTTCGTAAAACTTGTACTATTTATGTTTGAATTTATATGCGTTATGAATCCCTTTAATTTAGGGATTAATATTAAAAATTAATATCTAATTGACGTCAGTTCGAATTTACTTATAATCGATATGCTGGCTAATGCCAGCAAATTGCTTCCTTTTTTTGTCTTATTACAATTCCTTTCAAAAAGGTACTATTTAATAAACAAGTTAAAACAATATTCTAGACACTCACTCCTGAAGCCACTGACAGTATCTTATTTACTTTTTGCTACAGAAACGTTCATATTCTTTCTCACATTTGCAAGTGTTACTTTAAAAACTTCTGCTTTATTCCGTTATTGCTACTTTCTATGGAAAATGATTAAGCAGAACTATTTTTCGCATATTAATTTAAAAAAAGCTTTTTGTTGTGAATTTGGGAAAATGGAAATTCGAGTAAATTCTGAGAGTAGTTTAACTTGGAATAGATATTTATCTTTGGAATAATTTTTAATTTTTATGTCATTTAATTTTAAAATACAATTTTTTTTTATTTCTATGGCATTTAAGTTTATCATTGTACAAAATATTCCCTAATTAACAGACTTTACAAGGGCTGATTTATTTATTTATTATGTGATATTATAATAATCAAAAGGTTTTAAGAAAAACGTTTGACACAAGTTGAATAAAAATTCTCTACTTGAATCTAAGTGATAAATTAATCTCAGTTTAAAACCAAACGCTTGTGTTTGCCGGGGCATGAAATGCTTTTTAATTTTTAAAAAGAACTCTAACAAAATCACTGACCTTTGAAGAGAAGCAGCATTTAAAAATATACATAAATCGCAAAATTTTCCTAAATTCTTAGTATAAAAACAACTTATAAAGTTGGCAAAATGTCAAACTAAAAATTAATAAAATATATTATGAAAAAATTTTTAGTTTTTTACCGAAACGTGTTATATGTACCAAAATTTTTATGTTAATGGCAACTATCGAAAGCTTTGTCAAAAGAAAAAAATTTATTTTAAATAACTTTGTTTTTGCTAATCGTGCAAAACAAGCATTTTATAAAATATTTAGGTACTTTTTTAGCTTGTTGATAGTGATTTTATTGTTCTACTGTTTATAAATAATTAGATATATTTTTTAGTGAACTTTTTTTCTTTTCAAGGCAAATATGCAATATTATTATTTTTAAACACCTCCTTGCATAATACTCTATTTACCACCAGTCACACAAAAGTTCCATTTCTAATGAAACTCGGGGCGAATCGATAACAGGTGATAGCGTTGAGAAATTGTTGTTTTTTAATTGTTTTTTTTTTCGAGGACACTAAGAAATTTTCATATAGTTAGCTTTGAGAATTTAAATGGTGCCAATAGCCACCGACTGTTTTAGACAGCGGCAAAGTCACTTTTTGTGCTGAAAACGACATACAAATCACATCATTAACAGATTTAAAAGAGAAAAATTTTTTAATTTATATATTCTTCGATATGAAATTTCTTAAAAAATTAATTCTCTAAACGCTTTACACTCTTTTTATTTTAATGCTTTTTTATTTTAAACACATAAAATATTGACGAATTTACTTATTTTATGGTCTGTTTTGCACAAGGGTGTGTTACGTTTTACGTACAGCAAAACAATTTGCAATTAAAATATATTTTTCAAGTAAAACACTTGAAATAGAAAAGAAAAAATTAATTTCCTATATAAATGTAAATTGCAAAAATAATAACAAACTAGTGAACAAAGAGCTGTGTGCAATTTTAACAAAACAAAGTTTGTGCATCTATATACAATTTTTTTATATACAAATTTTCCTTAAAAATTAAAAAATGAATAAAACCGGAAACTGATTAATTAAATACTTTTTTAACCTGTTTAAGCTTAAACCTAACACGTAAAAAAATAAATCAAAAAGTCACAAAATATAAGACTGTTGTTTTTCACAAACGACACACCCCTTTGGCAAAACGTTGTTTGTTTTTTTTTTTATTTTAAAATATTTTTAATATTTCAATCTTATTCATTGAACAACTTTGTTGCTTATTATTTTTAAAATAAAAAAGTTGGTTTTTTACCAAGCTCACGTTTAACCTTTAATTATTGCTTTTATTTATTGCTCTCGACAAAAATACCTAAAACAATAATAATTTCCAAACTAATTGTCATGATAAAAAAGACGTATAAAACCGAAAGTTAAAGTTTAAAAAAAACAGAAGTAAATATATATGCAGAAAGGTGTTATCGACATATAGACTAAAACGTAAACGAAATAACAAATAAGTTTTTATTGCGCCATTTCTAGTCTAGCTATAAAATTTAGGTGTAAAAATTAATTATACTTTTCTAATTGTCGTATTTAATTGTCGTAAGTATAAAAAAATAATGAATCTTAAATTTAATCTTAATTAAATTAATTTAAAATTAGAAGACTGAGTGAGGAAAATTAAAAACAAATAATGATAACAATTAGTTGACGCTATAGCACAACAATCAAGAAGAGCAAATTCCACAAATTTCTATTAGTTTTTTCAAATCTGTTGGAAAAAGTTGGGTCCTATAAAAAAATAACAATCTTCAAATTTAGAACGAATCATTGATCTTACATCTACAAATTCGTTATTAATTCTACTTATAAAAGGTAACTAAATTTAGTAAAATATTTTAATGAAAATAATTGGTATTGAAAAATGTTACGATTCTGCACTTTACTTGATGAAAACATTTTTTTTTTTTGTATTAAAAATAAAATATTTAGAACATGGATCCCATATAACTAATAACAACTTATGTCTTAAAAGAAAAATGTTTTGAATATAAGTTCGTTTTCAAAATTTTAAAAGTTATTTTATTTTAAACTTAAAAAAAAATTAATTGGTGGACTTAGGCTGTTAATCATGAAAACCATAGATATATACCTTTCTCGTGTTGCACTCAGTACTGAATAACTATGCGCCTGTTTTTGGACGATTGAAAATTAGCAATTTCACTTTAGTTGTTAGCTAAATCTTTAATAAATATCGAAACATTATGTGAAGGGATACTTATAAGAAATAGCAGACAGCTTAAAACACCGGTGGTAGTTTATCAATAAAACTGCCAAATAATGGCACCTGTAGATATTTCACCAATTTTTATTAAAAATGAAATAGAAAATTTAGCTTTTGATTAAAATCAAACAAGTGATACCAGACAACGTAGCATGTGCCATTGAATAATCATTATACATAAATGATTATTCAAGCAGCATAAAAATATGTACTTACACTTTTGAAGAAAAGTAAAATACTCATATAGAACAAATAATAACAATGCCTAACATACATATATGTAAGAAAATATAATATTGCTTGGGAGGTAAGACGATCAAGCATGATTATCAAGAATTTTTTATACCCCCATTATGATTCACAATTAAATTGATTGACAGATAGATAGATAGATTTATATGATTTAAGGCCGTGTCAGATAAAACTTTGTTGCTTTGCGTGACAAGTGGTGGTGTCACAATAAACTTTGACAACACTAATGAATTTTTTGTTTACGCCCACACACAAATACACAAACACAAATAATAAAAGCCAGGTGTTTGTCAAAGCGCGCAAAAAGTTGAATGTTGGTTAACTTTTCGCTTTGCGCTGCGTCAAAAGTGCTTTATGTGGCAACTTTCATACACTTACATACATTTTAACTCAAATGTCAAAGCGAAACTCTGACGCAACGCAAAGCAAAAGTTCTATCTGACACGGCCTTTAGAATCAATGAAAATTTAGTTGTATGAGTTGCCAAAGTGTAGTAATTACTCTTAATTAGTTATATTTTTACCTGCGAGCGTTAAAAATCGAGAAAATATTGCACACCTTAGCAAAAAAGTAATATATAAGATAAGTATTTATATTACATTGAAATCGATCACCCTATATTGGGTAAGATGTTGCTATGCCACTTATGAAATCTGTAAGACTCCTAATTAAGTGAAAGTCCCAATTTGGACTTTTGGAGGAAAATTTTGTAATTGAAATTTGAACACTTTTTTATGATTGATTATTTTTAATGATTTTAATCTTATACATAAGTAGTGATATAATGTGTAATATTATTTGTAAATAATAGTAATTCAAATAATTGTAGTATCATTTCTGTAAAGATAATTATATAAAATATCAGAAAATATAAACACAAACTGTGATTCGTAAATGGTGCGGGTATTGACAGCTGATTCGAGTTGTCGTATAAAGGTTGACAACTTAACGAAGACAACCAAAATTGGTTCTGAATCATAATACTTAAAGTAGTTAAGTTGAAATGTAACATTGATAATTCAACTTAGTTGAGTTGTGAATCAGAATAGAGTGATTAATTGTTTGAAAGGGGGTTTTCCACAAGAAATTTGTTTTGTAAAACAAAATAAAATAAAAAATTTAGATTAAGCTTGCTGATTGTGGTGAAATTATACTATCGGGAAATTTGATTTGCAATATATCGATGCTTTCATTGACTATGTGACAGTGGCACCGTCCTGTTGAGACCACCTACCTATCAGTGATATCCAAAAACTAAAAACATATTTTTTTCAGAAAAACCAGGCGGTTGTTCCTGAATGAATTGAGCGAATCTGCGGCGATGTGAATGGTCAGTCGGATTCAATTCCTGCTCTAGTTAAACCTTGTAAGGATTCGCCATGTTGTTGTTTTTGTTAACCCCAATTGTTGAGGACGTCGAGGAATTGACTCGACATTGTGGGTCACGGCTGCGATATTTTCAGTTAAACGACCCGGTCGAACACGCGTTGGTATTCGCACATTTTGTATCGAGTCTGTCGACTCAAATTTAACGACCAAACTCTTAATAGCGATCTCAGAAGGACGATTATGTTGCCCGAAAATATGACGAATTTTACAAAATGTAACTTTAACAGAACCTCCATTTTCATAGTGGATTTTAATTATTTTAATGCGATTTTCGTGCGAAATATGAATACGTAAAAAAACTAAATGTCAAAACTATCATGTTGCTGGTGTTGTCACAATTATAAATAAACTTCTTGTTGAAAAATCTGATATTTATTTTTAGTTATTAACTGCTAATATCTTACAAATATTTAATATATTGGTACCTTTATAGCTTTTATAAACGTTTTGTTGTGAGTTCTTTATTGCAAAATAAATAACACAAGTTTTTAGAGTTTTTAAATTAATAACAAGTTTATTTACTTTAACTACACAAAGTTTACACTACAAAGCAATTTACTTAAGATGCACGTCTTTACTTCATGAGATTTAATTTTACACTGACTGACTATCCACTCAGACGCTGCCCTTATATACTTATCCATTAAAAGTCTAGAAAATTTAAGAATCTTCTACTCCCTTTGTATTACATTTTGTTGTTGTCCGTGTGTATTTTTGTTTTTGTTTTTATACTGATAAAGTTTCTCGTGTAGAAAAGGTTTCTTAGAAAAGATGGTAACAGCATACATGTTTGCTGTTGTCTTGCGCGTTGTTGTTTGCGTTTATAAAATTTCTACGCAATTTGTAACTAGAAATTTTATTGTTGTGCATAAGTTTTCTTAGCAAGCCACGCAGTTAGTAAACAACATCGCAGTAGTTCACTTTATTGCTTAATTATTTTCTTTCAAAACTTAAGCAAGACACATCCGTAACAATATATTATTTATTTTAAGATATAAAAAGGTCGATTAAAAAAATAATTAAATTTAAAATAATAATAACAACGGATACCAAGTTAAAATAATTTTACTGAGAAATTAAAAATTTACCTGACCCTTTATTAATTTTTCTATCACACTGATGTTATCCAAATACTAAAATATTATTATAATTTTATCAAAAAGTTATTATAAAGTTATATTGACCTATATTTCATCATAGAATAGGAAGTTAACAATTTTCAGGGTTAAAGGAAAGATAATTGATAAATCAATAAAAACTTTTAATGAACATCAGCAGCTAAAACACAAATTCTTTTTGGCATCACTAAATTTTACATTTGTAGGTTGGTTATATTAACAAAGAGAAATTAGCGGATGCATAAAAACTCGTAGAAATTACGTGCCAATGAGAGGCTTAACATTGCATTTTGTTTTGACTCTGACTTACTTTTTATCATATCGAAAGCTGTGTCTAAAAATAATACAATAATTACATCAAAATAAAAAGTTAAATAAAAAAAATATTTTTCCAATATTTTAAATGAATACTGCGCCTTAAAAAATATTATAAATCATTAGCTTTATATCGGTTATGTATTAATAGAGAGACCAGAAACGATCAGCTACAAATGCACAAATAATCAATCTACGTTTTTCGTGAAATAAATAAAAAAAAAGTGGAAATATCTAGATAAAAGTAGTTAATAGCGTCGTCACTAAATTAAACCGGTCGACATTGAATGTTGTTTTAATAAATTTGAAACAAAATTTACAACAAAGCTGAAACTAACACAATGCAAATACTAATTCAATCTATAAAGTAGGAAATAAAAAATTATTTTAAGTTTAAGGTTCACATCTATTTTAATTGATAGAAAAAACTGTTCTTAGACTGTGTAAAAAATGTTGATAACAAATAATTTGACTTAAAAAAGTTGAAAATTTCATGTTTTATAGATTTAATTCAAATCATCCTTAAAGGTTACAGAGGCATTATTATATTCGATTTTCTATAAATTTATAGGAATAATTTTTATCGGGATTTTTTTGAATGTCAATTCAAATATAAAATAAAATTCAAAATATAAAAATATTACTTTTTTTTATCTATCAACAGCAAAGCGAAAAAAATTAAAAAAATCACATTTAGCGCTGCCCTAATGTAAGAGCGTGTAAAACTTATATACATACACACTTATTGCAGATAAAAATAAATTTATGATTACTAATACAACTATTTTCGCACAAGCGAAATACTCCTCCGTTTTCAATTAAAATTGTTTAAAAGACGAGCCCCCATGCTCATGTGTATATTCATTTTCTTATGCTTGAATTATTGTTTTTGTTTTTCTATACTTGCTCTATACGCTTACGCTTTTTTATTGTTTCTTTTCAAAATACGAGGGAAAGCCACCATGAGGAACACTAAAAAAACTTGAACAAAGTTGTTTTCTGAAGTAAATAAAAAATGAGTTAAAAAGGATGTTAGACACGCATCCGCTAACGCGTTTGACACTTCATTCTGAAACTATCGATAAGCATCATACAAAGTATGATTGACCGACGAGTACTATGCTGCCTTTTTATATAAAAAGGAGCATTATTGTGTTTGCTCCGCAATAGAAAACATTAGTTATCTTAAAAAAAAATTCTTAGCGGCAAAAGTTTTAGTTTTTTTAATTAAGTTGCACAAATCATTAAAAGAAACTATAACTTTTTGTTTTCTCTGCACAAAGTGATTGTACCCTCGTACTACAACAAAAGTTGTTGCTTAAACAACATTTGACATTCATAATAAACAAAAACGTAGCTATTTTCTTTGAAAGTGTTGTAAGTCTACTTATTACTTTTTAGGTAATAAACGTACGTAATTTGCTATGAGATTTCGAAGCAAATAAATGTTAATAAAAATTTATGTAGTAAAAACCATAAGAAAATGCAAGACGTAAAAACATTATCCTGAGGTGACGAAATGATGAAAATATGCAGACTTTATTCCCTTTATATCCAAATGCTACACACTTCACATCCGACTCTTAAAAAAATTAGAAAACAATCTTCTTTTAATCAAAATCCAGAACATGAATACAAAATTGTAATTATGTAATTAAAATTAAAATTTATGTAATTAAAACTTGCATTGAAAAATTATTGAAAAATTTTCATTAAAAAAATGTTTAGACTGAATTGAAATCAATTAAAAAATCAATTAAAATTAATTAGAAATATCCCGCTATAAAATTAAATCAATTTAATTTTTAAAAGAACATAAAATGATCGTATACCAATACGAAAATTATTTAAGCCTTCAATTATCTACATAATATAATATAAAATGGACTTACGGCACTTTCTACGAGAACGACTTAAATATAAACAACCTTGATTTTTATTCAGATGTTTAAACTGTTAAATAATAAATAAAACTGTAAAATATTCATATTAAAAACACATTATAATTTAAAATTTTGGAAGTGAAATGTAGTAATGCCATTTCGAATCGAATTTTTAATTGAAAACTTTTATAAAAGTTTCATACATGCAATATGTTAAAATTTAGTTATCTAAACCCACAAATTAAATCCAGAAAAGGAGTCATAGGGAAGTAAATAATTCATCAAATTGAAGGACATATTAATCATGTTTATTTACTTAAAAACAAACTATTTTGAGTTCAGTAATAATATTTTTACGGATGTGTCTTGCTTAAGTTTTAAAATAAAATAATTAAGGAATAAAGCGAACTACTGGGTATGTTGTTTACGGACTGCGTGGCTTGCTAAAGAAAACTTATGGTTCTAGTTACAAACTGCGTAGAAATTTTATAAACGCAAACAACAACAATTTGTTATGCTGTTTACTAACTGCGTGGCATGCAAGACAGAAACAAATTTCTGTTTACTAATTGCGTAAAAATTTGTTACGCGAAAGACAACACATATCGGAAAATGCCTGTCAGGCCTACAATTTAGACACAATTGGACTGATAACAATTTACAAACGACGACAATTGAAAGTTATGACAACAAAGGCAAATATTTGGTTCAACAAACAATGCCTCGCATCGAACGTTACACCAAAATATGCCAGAGTACAGATTAGAATCAACACCACAGCAAGCAGAAAGACAATAAAAAGTTCAGAAAGAGACTTTGTAAATTTCGAAATCAGAAACCTTTACGCCAAAAAAGAAATTACGAACTCGGAAATACTAGATATTCATCTTAAACTAGCAGAACGACCGACCCAACCGACGTACTCATGAACACATTACACCAAATACGAGCAGAAAACGCGAAAACAATAAAACAAAAATAAGCAACTTTAAATAGGAAACTCTAACACATTCAACAAACAACAAAACGCGCAAGAACTGCAATTTCCACCCTAGATTTTCGAATCTAAGAGGCTCAATTATTCGAAAAGGGATTAAAACACAACATCACAGAAAACAACAAGAAAAAGAAAATAGAACAAACCATTGTGGATACAGAAGTCGCAATAGCGATGATCCGAAACGAAGAAAAGGAGCAAGCCAGGCACATCTGCAAACAAATAATAGAGAAGGAGACCAAGTCTACAAAACACTTAAACGGAGAGCACAATGCAATTAGGAAATTAAAACGTAAACTGGAAGCGAACAACATCTTAGTAACAGAAGCAGACAAGGGAAACACAACGCTGCTCATCGGCAAACATGACTACATCGGAAAGACAGAACAGTTAATAAAAGACGCTAGGTGCAAGAGAATTGGTAAAGATCCTACGGACGAATACCAAACGAAAATTAAGGAGATTATAGAAAAGGCAACAAGGATAATAAAACCAGACATATCGCACACATTAACAATGATGAATCCATCCGCACCATCTATGATAGCACTACCAAAAATACACAAACCAAACACACCGATGAGACCCATATTTAATTACAAATCTGCACCAGGCTACAAACTTTCAAAATATATAAAAACAATACTAAAAGACACCTTAGACCTGGAATATAGGCATACAATAGCCAACACTACAGAACTGATTGATAAACTGGAGAATGTAAAAATAACGGAGAACACAAAACTGGTCTCTTTTGACGTAAAGGACTTGTATCCATCAATTCCAGTAATGACAGTAAAAAACAAAACGGAAAAGAGGGAACTGGCAATACAACTTACAGGCACACTGAAAGCGACACTAGAACAGAATTACTTTAAATTTAACAATAATATATATAGACAAACAACAGGACTAGGGATGGGAAATCCAACATCTGCCATCCTCATGGATGTATTTATGCAGAACTTAGAGGAAGAATACATAAAGGAATTAAAAACCAGCTTCGGAGTAATATTCTATGCAAGATGTGTCGACGACATCTTATGTATACTAGGAGGAAATAACGATGGGCAAATTCTAGATTACGTAAATGGAAGGCACAAGAACATAAAATTTACAATAGAAAAAGAAGAGGAGGGGAGAATTAATTATCTAGACCTAACGATCAAGAGGAACATAATCTCGAACAGAATCGAATATGAAATATACAGGAAACCAACATCAACGAACACAATAATACACAACTCGTCAACTCATCCCCAGCAACACAAAAACGCAGCAGTCAAGCAGTTAATAACAAGACTCGAGAGAACACCACTAACACGGCAAATGTATATAAAGGAAATGGAAACAATATACACCATAGGGGAAAACAACGGATACAAAAAGCTCCTCGTAGATAACATCAAGAAACAAATTAGAACGAACAAAGAAGAAGAGAATGAAAGGAAAACATGGGCTACATAGGCTACAAAGGCCCAATGGGTTCACACATGAACACAAACGGACAACAAGCATGATCGTAAAAGGATTTAGTTACGAAGAAAGACGAATGAAAAAGCGAGCGACAAATTAGGTAAAAAGAGACAAACGAAAATGTAATTACACGAAGGGAAACACGAACAAGACGAACTATATAAACACAGCTGACAATAGAACGTAACTAGTACGAAAAGAACACTGAAGATGGCAAACGGCCGAAACCGGTTTGTTCACAAATCAAATTTGACGAGGGTCGACGGAAAACCGTACCCAAATAACAACAACAAACATTTATGCTGTTAAACATCTGCGTAGTTTTCTAAGAAACATTTTCTACAAAAGACAACAACAAATACTTTGACATAAATCCCAAGCAGAAACCTTATCAGCATAAAAACAAAAATACACACAGACATACAGGCGCCTATACATCGAATAAACAACATACAACACAAAATGTGATGCAAAGGGAGTAGAAGATTCTGATGCAAAGGGAGTAGAAGATTCTTAAATTTTCTAGACTTTAAATGGACAAGTATAAATAGGGAAGCGTCTGAGCGGATAGTCAATCAGTGTAAAATTAAACCTCATAAACTTAAGACGTGCATTTTAAGTAAATTGTTCTGTAGTGTCAACTTTGTGTAGATAAAGTAAATGAAATTGTTATTAATTTAAAAACTTTAAAAACTGGTGTTATTAGTTTTGCAATAAAGAACTCACAACAAAACGTTTATAAAAGCTATAAACATATTAATACTTTCGAAAACCTAAATTTTAAACTTTACTTCTCTTAATATTGTTACGGATGCGTCTTGCTTAAGTTTTAAAAGAAAATAATTAGGTAATAAAGTAAACAACTGGGTACGCTGTTTACTAACTGTGTAGTTTTCTAAGAAAACTTGTGTACGCAAGACAGCAACAACATTGTATATTTCATACTTGTAAATTTTCGAATTTTTAATAAAAAGAAGAGGTTTTGTTAAACGATTATCAGAAACTCCTAGAGGCCTTAATAAACACAAGTTCTTTTCATTCGCACTGCTGGCAATATAAAATATAAGAAGGACTTAAATTGTGGTTATAATTTAGTAGAGGCTGTGAAAAATATAGTTATATAAACTCTAACATTTCTACATATATTAGGGAATAAAGAGTAGGATATCTTAAGCATTGCCGTGTATAATTTTACATACAATATAAATATAGCCTAATGAGTGGCCCATACATAACAAACTATATATATACAAATCAGTTATACTTTTTTTAACGTAAGTATTAATTCAAAATTATCTGTAGATTAAATTTTACAACGCTTTATTAAAAAAAGTTAAGAAGGATTAATATGCACAGATACTTCTGTGTGCTTCATTTGTACATGAAACCACGTAACATTTTGGCACTTTTGCAGTTAACATGTTCGTTTTGGTATGAAATTATAAAATTATTAACTTATTCTACCATCTCCCATCAATTTAATTGCTTAGCAGTACGTAGTACATATACAAATGATCACATACATATAAAGTAGATTATGTTCGTTTAAATACAAGCAAATTGTTTTGTACTTACATTTTAATCTGCAGACACCCTGTTTATCCGTATTAGACATAATATATACTAAAACAAAAAGAAACTTAATTAGTAATTTAATTGAATTAGGTATGACTCGAAAGTACTACACTTATATATATATATATATATATATATATATATATATATATATATATATATATATATATATATATATATATATATATATATATGTACTTAACACGGTTATAACTATTTATATAAAAAATTGAAGTATATTTATTAAACTGAATAAATATAGAAAGTCGAAAGATCACTGCATATATTGAAGTGTGGAGCATTCAACGAATATATAATTCGGTCCTAAAAAATTAAAGCACATCTCGCATAAATAACATCTATATAATACAATTTTTTAACAAATATCTATAGAATTAATAGGCAAAAAGACTTTTCGATTTCAATGAAAAATTTAAATTTTAAAGGCTTATTTTAAAGATATTTTATAACAGACGTGCATTAACTATTATTTTTAATTTGCTCAGTATTTGAAAGTTTTAAAGTGTTCACAGATGACACTTGTACATTGGCAAAAAATATACAATGTATGTTTGTACCATTTCAACAATGTAATAATATTGGCACCTAAAGTTCGGTCGAATGAGTCTACCTCCGGACATACTACTTTCATTAAATATAATATATAATAGTATTTAAATAAAGAAAATCCTTCCAGCAGTTTGAACAAATGCAATATATGTATATATGTATATTGTAGAATGGCTTGCTGCTTGTACACGCCCAAATAAAGTTCAGGATTTTGACATAAATTTATATTTGATGTCATTTTATTTTTTGCATGCATTATTATTTCATCTTTTCATGGCTGCATAAAAACAAAATCGAACACAAATAATTTGTTGTCAACTATAAAAAACAATACAACAATTGTATTATTAATTTAATATTTACGCAAATCATGATAAATGACAAAAATTCATCAATGTCATTCTGAAAACTGCAATTAGTCGTTGTATTGAAATAACTTTTTGGAGGCAACAGGTTAATAAAATTTCATTCATACAATATAATTTTACAGCTTAAAAAAATTAAGAAAATTTTATTAAAAATATTCACGTCACCAATTTTGCTCTTGCAAAAGTACCAAACTGCAAAATTATTTTCAACCATAACAACAACCACATAAAAAATAATTTTGCACTACCTGTTAGCTTAATATCTATAATAATTACAAATTTCACACAGAACAAAAAAATTACTATTTTACTTAAAAATTAACAATATGAGTAACTTGTTTTGTAAAAATTAACCGAAAATAATTTTTTCTTTTCTCGATGGACGTTAATTAAACGGGTATTTTTATGAGCTCTTCTTTGAAGTTGTAAGTACCAAATATTTTGATACGTTGAGAATATGTCTACAATAACGAAGAACAAATCTAGGTTAGTCTCAGTGCTCCAAAACAAAAGAGAAATTGTCCAGGACGCGTCCGGACGTTTAAAATACAATTTTGCGCAAAAAACGTAAACGTAAAAATTTGCAAGGCATATAGGTACCAAGTGTTTTATAGTGAATGGTAATTAATGCATATCCCATTAAAAAGAAATTAAGTGAAAAATATAAATAAAACAACGCAAAAAACAACAAAAAAAACGCTACACATTCTTAACTATTAATTATTTTAATTTAAAAATGTTTATACCGATTATTATTTTTAGAAAGAAACCAATTCATAGTTTCCTTTTTTTCGGTAAAAGTAAAGACGACATAATTTTTAGGATCAAAAGATTATCAGAAATGTTAAATTTAATATCATTTTTTTAAAGCACATTAAAAATTGGCTCCAAATAAATATTTCCATTTAAACCACAAACATTTTGACCAATTGTGTGTACATGTCAAGATTGCGCTGCATTAACACCATATGTAGACCAGGCATAATTGGTGTTAACACTACATTGATTAACTACAAGAAATACAGGTGTAAAACGTCTTTTTCGATAATGAATGCAAATAAATAAAAAATGAGAATTATTACCGAATTATTACCGGTCTTTTTTGAAAAAATTTGTTCAAATTGTTATAATTTTTTGTTTTTACAAAAAATAATTTCCTGAAGAAGCTTGAAAAAATATTGTATTAAATTTATTTTAAAAATACCGCTACTAAGATTAATAATTATTTATTTAAAAAAAAGAGGTCGAATAAAAATAATAATCAGAATTAAAACATTTTAAAATAGTATAATTTTGATGGAAATAGATATTTGGGTATAAAATTCTGGCGATTTTTTGGGATAAAATATGCACATCTGTAGCATCTAATAGGAATTTCAATAACATTTTATATTACACCCATATTAAGTCATTAACCGTCTGGTTATCCAAAACTAAGGTTTACACGAATTATAAAGCTACATACATTATTTTTATTAAATAAGTTTATCAACAAAATATGACAAAATTATATGACAAGATTAAAAAAAACTTTATTCAAATATAAAATAGGAATCGGTCAATTTGAAAAGGATCTTTGATACGCAAACCAAAAGCAAATTCTTTTTAAAAAGTATAAAAACTAATTCTGAATTTACGAAAAAATATTTCTTCGCCGATCGGTTTTCATCGTATACCTACATACCTACCCAACTTGCTTATAAACTATGTGGTCAACAACTTACCGTAAGTTTATTAACTCTTAGAAGAATTAATAAATCCACTTGAATAAAACAAAGGCAACTTTTCGAGTAATTATGAATGTCACCAAAATAAAATAAGAAACGACAAAAATAACTCAAGGCCGCTTTTTTTAATATCACTGCCACAGCAGATTAAATGAATTTATAGTTAAATTTCAAAATTATTTAGAGGAATAAAAGCAAAATGTACAAGATAAATAATTTTGGCTGTTGATATTTATTTTGCATCAACAAATTTACTAAAAGAAAATCGCACTCGAATTTTGTTTATATTATTCTAATTCATTTTTTTAATTTTCTTTATTTTAATAAGTTTAACGTTTCTCCTTAATTTTTAACGCTTAAATAAGTCACAAGGAATGTCTTTGGTTTTTATTAACACATAAGTATGTTTGTATGTATGTATTTATGCAGCTGCTATATGGATTTGCTAATATTTAAAAGTAGTTTTGCGCGGTCACTTTATTTAAATTATTTAAATGTGGATATATTTATATATGTATATATATATATATGTATATATATATATATATATATATGTATATATTATATGCATAAGTATATACAAGTTTTTATTTATTGTTCTTAATTTATGTACGATCAGAACAAACACTTAATTCCTCGCTTATAAAGATCGATGCAACAACGACCACAGTATCTATTCAACTGAGATTTTTAATTGATTTGCCAGGCCTTTTTCTCTGTATTCTCTTTTGCACAAACCACGGCGAATTATATTTTTCTGCAGGGCTGCCAAGTCCATGATTTTTTTCACATCTAATTTTTAAAAATTAGAAAATTCACCAGTTTTATGGTTTAGTTTACATTTAGTTACAAGAGTTTATTTGAAAACTTTACTTTTCAAAAGTATTCGATGCTCGCCAGTGGTATAAGTTTTACAGCTTTTTGCTTGTAGTAATTATTTGTATAATTTTTTATATATTTTATATATAAGTATATTATTATATATGTATGCGTAAATATGTATGTAATTGGTTTATTCTTTTTGAAGAACAACCTAATATTTGATATTATACTGTATACTAAATTCTGAAGACATTTGTCACTATCTTCTATATTAGAGTACGTTGTTTGTGAATTAAATTTTTAACTAACTGTTTCTACTGTATTTAATTAATAAATAAATAATTTTCAGATAAATATTTGTATTAGAAGAATATATTAGTAAAATATTTGCTTTATTTATTGTAATGTGGATAAAACAAATGTTCCAACTCAAAACAATTTTCGAAAAACTTAGTTTGTAAGTCTTTTAAGTTCTGTTACTGTCCATGCAGTGAAACGGGTTAAAGACTTTCAGTAAAGTTGGTGATATGATCCCGCAATAGTTTCAGCTCATTTTTTTCTAAAGTTATTGTGGTGAAAAATCGTTTTAGAGGATGGACTTTTCACGGTAAATGTTTACCTATTTACCGTTATCGAAAATATTAATTAGAATTAATCAGAAACTAAAAAAAGTCGTTCGTTAAACATGCGGTCAAAGGTTTTTGGAAAAATGCCAATGGGATGGATATTGGATATTTGTGAATACTTTGTGATATTCTCATAAAATATTTATGATTCAAAAAATATATTTGAAATGTATTACTGCGGCGGAAAGCATATCCATATGCCCATTTCAGCACTGCTTATATATCTCATCAGTGGATTTTTTTATGTTTGTTGTGTTTTTGTATAGAAGTGTTTTTGAGTTTTGTTGTATAAATAGTCTGAAAACTATATTGCAAAATAAAAACTTGAAATGAAATTGTTTACTATGGTTGCTTTAGAGATTTATTGACTTCTCGCAACAGTTTTCTTACGAAATAAAATTGAAATTATTATTAGTATGTGTATCTATTAAAAAGCACTAACTAAAATTTCTTACGTAAAAGCATAATAATGAATTATTCGATGCCCTTAGTGTTTTACATACTGCGATTTCTTAATTGCATACGGCATACGAAAAAATACAAAGAAGCGAATGTTAACTTTATTATATTTTAATATAATTATTAAACATTTAGTTAATCAGTTTGGTTCTATGCATCTAAAGCTCATCTACCGGAAAATCATTGGTTACACTATGTCGTTTCGTAAAACATGTGTCACTCTTTGGCATTCAAATTGTATATTTAAAATACATTAATCATGCTATGAATTACTTTAATTAAAAAATGTATTTCAATAATATTTTTTTATTAAAACATTTATTTCGTCAGAATAGAATGAATTTTTGTATATACATTTGTAGTACATACTAACAAACAAAAACAATAAATTGATCTTTGAACCAAGTTTTAATAAGCTATTTATTTACATGTATATACAGCACTTTGAATGGCTTAGCAATGCGAGTGATGTAGTAATCGTTAATTATTTGAATGCTTCATTTTATAAAGCACTTTAATAATTTCGCTAACGCAGTACAAATTAAAATTCCCGAAGTGATTTAGTACAATATTATACGAGTATTAAAAATCTGGCTTGTTGTATAATTGGTCAAATTTGTTAGGAAAATAGCAGATTTTCAATTTTAGTAAAATGTTGGTATTTTAAAAGAAATAGTAAATTATTTAACCGATTGGAAAAAACGAACAAGGTTTTTTAATAGGTAAAATGTTACCTCTTGCTTGCTTTCGTTCAATAAAACTTAGCAATTTAGCATTTCAAATGCACACGGTCGGAGATTAAAATTAACAAAAAATGAGTGCATAAGTTAGAAATGTATGTAAAAACTCAAAGTATACAATATGAACAGCGTTTCGCCTTTTTGGAAAAATTATGAAGTTTTTTGCTAACATAAGTTATGGATGGGACCATATGAAAAATGATTCTTGCATGCCACCAATTTTGTTATAATTACGAGGAGCCTATTTTAAGATATGAATAAAAAATATAATAAAGTTATAAATAAGTGTGTCTAAAGCGCATAGGTTTTGCTGCCATTGCATGTATTGAAAACTTGTTTTTTTAATTAATGTATTTATTTACTTAGACCAGTACAGGAAGAATTGCACTTGTACTTTTTAAAGATCCTAGTTCTATTTTTAAATCTAAAGTAAGAATTTTGCTTGCTGCATTCGGTCGTTTAAGAGTAAGAGCATAATATGCTTTGGCTGCAAACATACACACAAGTTTAAAATGCCACTGAAACACCTTCACCAGTTAGCAACGAGTACTATTCATTGTTCGTTGTGTATGCATATATCTCTACATATACTACGATCTATAGAGCGAAAACAAAGCAAAGTTTAAAAATAAACCTCACTTTATACCTGCTGGTCTGATATAAATAATTTGTTTTCCCGATAGCCCATATAAATTGACTCACAAAAGCAGTGCCATGTTACTCAAAAAACTGAAACTGATATTGTAAGCAGAATGCAAACGTATTTACAAACTTCATCTATAAAAATCAAGTTTATAGAAAATTATGAACAAAAAATCATCACGCTTGTTTAATACATTCAGTTGTAATGTCCATGTAGCTAATACACTTTACGTTTTTCATATGTGTATGTACATATGTATGTGTCTAATAATTATCGCTTACCTTTACGAAAAATTTTATATTTATGAAGTTAAAGACATTTATTGTTTGGGCTTCTTTATGATATTTTCACAAATTATTTATTATTAACAAATTTGAAATGTATTACTGTGGGGATAGCATATCCATATGGGCATTCCACTACTGGTCATACAAATTGTATACATTATAACCATTGTTTTTAAAAATGTCTTTAGGTTATCACCAATCAAGCTCTTTTTCTCAAAAAGTGATAGAGGTTGAATATTTTATTGATTTTTTATATAAAAATGTATTTCTTAAAATATTAAATTAAATATTATTAATCACAAACCAAGTTAATTTAATTGAAATTTCAAATATTTAAGGAACTACAAAAACTCAATACTTAGGGAATTTAACGTTTTGAGGTTTTGAATTATTTTAAATATGTATATATGTACATACATATACATATATGAATCAGGCCTATTTTAGGAAAAATTATATATAATATATAATTAATAATTATAATTTTATTAAGTAGTATTTAGAACACTTTAATTTAACAATTTTCTTATTTAGTAACATTTTACAAATTGTGCTTTACAAAATAAGCAAATTTTTTAAATACATTATTATTTCACATGCATAACACTTGTTGATACCCTTTCGATTCTAAAATACTCAGTATTTCGTATGTGATATGGTTGGACTTCTCTTACGTGAGCTATTTGTTCTTCTGGCGCTTTTCCTCTTTTAATTTTCGGAATGAATTTTATAGTATTTTGTTTAAGTCTTTGTTTTATATTTCGCCATATCAATGTTTTCAGCATAAAGTTAATAAAGGTATATCTATTATGTTTAATAATTAAGTTTTGATATTATTCGCATTACTCTATTTTATAATTTTTGTAGTCTTTTAATTTGCGGTGCTGCACCAGTATAAAATAATCAAGTCTAAATCAAAATGAGGTTCAATTATTGTATTATAAAAACTAATTGCTGTTGTAATCGATAATTGTTTTCTAATTCGCTTGAAAGAACTCATTTTTTGCCGATTTTTTTACATTTAGAATCAATACGGGTGTTAAATTTTAAATCTTTATCAATAATGAAACCCAAGTATTTAATTTAGTTCACTTTTTCTATTAATTCATTGTTTATTTTGAATATTTAGTTTATGTTAACGTTTATTTTTATTATTTTGGTTTAAGATTCATTTAATTTAAGTTTATTTCCTATCATGAAATATATTGCGGTAGCATTGTTCAATTGAATCTGCTTCTGTGAATTAAGCTTGTCATCTGCGTATAATATGATTTCACATTTTTCCACCATGCTTGACAAATCTTCAACATATAGGTATAATGAACAATAGAGCACCTAAAATCGACCCTTGTTGTGCTTCATAGTCATTATCAACTATCTCGGGTTTCATATTGTTTACCTTTGTAGCCTGTGTTCTATTTGATAAATAGGATCTAAACTAAACTAGTTCGGTGTTCTTGATGCCATATTTACACAGACTTTGTAGAAGTATACCTCTATCGATCGTTTAAAAGGCTTTTTTAAAATAAAGGGAGATGGCCGCTATTTATTTGTTTTTTCCAGTTTTTTTCCATCTGTGCAATCGTGAAGTATACGCGTCGCAAATTTTGTATGGAAAAACATTTGGTAAACCAACGTGTTTAATCGTTAAAACATTTTATTAAAATCAATTATCGATTACTGTGCTGCCAACAAAATGCACTATTTCTCGTGTTGTAAACTTTTAGTTAATAGCCTGTTTCCACGACAGTTTGAATCTCGTGCTTCGCTCTCTGAAGCAAGTTTGTGAATCATGCTGTTTACACGACTCATTTATCTGCTTCGATTTGGCTGTTGTTATTAAACAGAAAAACATAAGTTGAAAAACAACAACAGTTGAAAAACAACAGAAGATATCCTTCTTGCCGCGATAGCATTAAGTATAATTTTTTTTCCTATCCATTTTTTTTTTAATTTTATAAAATTAAAATTAATTAATTAAGTTTTAACCTTATTTTGTTTGTAAATTTTCTTTGTTTACAAAAACGTTTAATTTTGATAACTAGTGCAGATAAACTTACGATAAAAATTAGGGAAGAGAGGATTTTTACTTGCTTCGCAACTAGCTTCAATATGAATCTACCAGCTTCGCTCTCAAAATTTTGTATGGCGAAGCAGGTTGATTCGCTTATGATTGGGGTGTGAAGCAAGAATAGAGAGCGAAGCAGGTGCCGTGGAAACACCATATAAAGCTTATACCATAGATAAAAAGCTTATACATATCTCGTTTCCTTTAAAGGGTAATCGGGATGAATAAAAGGGTAAGTATTTCTATAATTCTGTTGTGTTTTTATTAGATGTGGTAGTTAAAAAAATTATTTATTTCAAATTTCCTTAAGTTTAACAAACTTGATTGAGAAAAACAATTGGTTCAAGCAACGGTTAGATCGAAAGTGAGTTCTTAATACAAGTCTTATAAAAAGGAAACTCCGTATTCTTATATGTAAAAAAATGAAAAACTAGAATTTCATTTGTAGCTTATAACAATAAGCTACAAAAAGAGTGTAGTGACTTATACGACTATTTTAGCGATAAAAAATGCGATTTTTTCTTAAATGGTTATCGATAACATTTGGAATTCAATAGTTAATTTAATACTAAGTTCACACCTAGCGTGTTTAACATCTCAATCGTGTTTAAGCACTAAACACGGCGAATTTGAGGTGTTTTACCATACATTGACGTGTTTTGTTAAACATCTCAAATGAGTTGTTTTTGATTTAAACACGTCGTTAAACACATAAATTTCGATTACAACTCTGAATTTCATATAATTTTTGGACGTGCTAAGTGCGTTTTTCCACCTGTAGGGTAGTAGTCTGGGGTTTGGGTTTAAATCACAACTAAAATGGCTGTTTTCGCTACAAAAAATTATTTTTGAGGTAAAAAAAGTAGACAAAACATCAGCCTTAAATATCTCACTTATAGTGTGAACGGCTGTGTTTAAGTTTTAAAACATTTTGCTTAAACACGTTCAAAAACACAAGTGTGAACTTGGTATAAGATTCAAAATTCAACAAAATATTAATTATTTTTCTTCTTTTTTCTTTTTGGTTTAGTGTTCAAACGATGTACGTGTAGTGAATGATTTCGAAGATAGAGGGTTCGTAGATGATAAGCCCAAGCATGGCTGAAAACATTACTGCTGCTCAAGAAAGTCCACAAACCTCAATTCGACGCCGTGCTCAGGAGCTAGGTCTTCAAAGAACAACTTTAGCCACAATTCTGTGCAAGAAATTGCATTTGGTTCCATATAAGATTCAGTCGACACAAGAGCTTCTTCCACAAAACCATTTACGCCGTCGTACATATGTCAATGGATTTTACAGCTCGCCCATGACAACCTCGATTTTCATAATGAGTGACGAGGCACATTTTCATTTGAATGGATATGTGATAACCCTCAAATTATTCAACAATCAGCTTTGCGTCCATTAAAAGTGGCAGTTTTGTGTGCAATTTGATCAGGAGGAATCATTGAACGAAACGGTAACTGTAAATGTAAATGCTTTTCTTGACTTTTCTTTTTTTTTTTGTTATTTCATGGCACATTTTATTTTTTTCTCAATCGTTGTATATAATTTTTTTTATTTTTATGATCATTTATAGGACCGTATATTTTCTTTAGTTATACCTTTTTTTAATTAACAAACAAGTAATTGTTTAATTTCGTGTTCATATTCTTTTAGTACGGCTTTGAATTCGCCGTTATATTCTGCAAGGTGTTTTTTGATTCTTTTTCTTGCACACCACTGATCAACAAATCCGCATTGTGTATTTACTGGATGCAGTCATCACACAAAAACCGGATGAATCCAACAGAATCTAGTATTTTTCGAGAATGTTGATCTAGTCTCGACCACTTTTTTGTGCAATGACAAACCTTTGACATAGTCTTGCAATGATGACATTCCGCCAAATTTCATATTCGGTTTTACTTTTTATTTTAATTGAATAAGTATCTATTTTCTATGTGTATTTCACTTTTTTGATGTGTAGAAACACTTTATTTATGACCTCATACTAGTCCCGACTATTAATAAACCACGTAATATTTCTATATTTATATCCGATCTTTTATTAACGCTTTGTTCGCTTTATATTATACATATCGCACCCTAAATACAAAAGCGTCACAACTCAATATACTAAAATTTTTAGGAGATAAAAACTGTTTAGTTCATTAAAACAAAAATAGACATAACTGTATTTTTCCAGTTAAAGAAGATAGTAAAGTGAAATAAATTTGTGCAATAGTTAGAGATGTATACTCTGAATTAATTTATCGAAAAACAGTCAGTTTTGGAAAATTTTGAGTTGTGACCCTTTTTTATTTAGGGTGCGAAATGTATAAATGTGTTTAGATTGGCAACACTTCTGCATTCGTTAAGTTTTGCTATTTTTCGTGCTTTGTAATTCTAAACAGCTGTTGCCATATTTATATTTTTTAATTCATTTAACATGAACGTAGAAGCAGGAGTTGAACTAAATACATTTAATCCTAAGAATCCCCATGGCAAGGGCAAGTACGAGAATTACACTTTGGATGTAGTAGCTTATTTTGCTTAATTTTTTGCAGGAGACCCTAACGATCTATCCTTAAGGAAAGTTGAGATGGAAGTCCTCATACCCAAAATTATGCGTGAAAGAGCCAAGGATTTGCATTGTAACAATGAAGTAAAGGCGTTTGAAGCTTGCTGCAAGGACCAAGGCTTACTAATGTTTGCAACATGTCGCAAGGAAAATTCTGCCTTAAAAAATTGCCTTACATTCTGGTATAGAAATGACGATTTTAAACAAGAATGCAAACAGATTTATTTACAAGAGCGCTCAGAATACAGACGTACGGGTGTACCAAAGAAGCATAGAGTTGAAAGAATGTAGACACATCTAAAATATCGTTTTAAAATATAATAAAGTTTAATTGGCTGTGTTTTTATTTTGAACGTAAGATGCACAATTAAATCTACGTATGACAATTTCTGATATTTCCACATTAGATATGGCATATAAACTGGAAAATTCGAAGTCTGTTGGCGTGTGCAACTCTAAAAGGAGAACATCTTTATCAGAAGTTTCAGCAATGCGCTGTAATCCTTTAAGATTTTTGGAATCCAAATGCTTTGTATCCAAAGACGTAAATATAATGACCACAAAGCTAGCATGATAGAAACGTGGTCCCTTGCGATAAATCACTGAAATAAATTGTAGTGGAATAAAAATGAGAAAAAAATAACTTACTTACAATAGTTGCCACCGAATTTAACACCACTTTTTACAACCCAGCCTCTTGCCTTCAAGTACAAATATGATGCCAACGTTTCTATAAAAAATTTATTGACGTTTAAGCAACTTTGAAGAAATGCTTGGTATTCCAATTCTCTATTCTCAAAATCATTTATTTTAAGAACATTAACATAATAAGCCAGGAAGAATGATTCTTCTAGTCCCAAGCTCAAAGACTCAACCGTTCCATTTATAGCTTTTGAAGATCCCGCTTTTAAGAATATAACTTGTGGTGTACTCCGCGACTGACTGCCTTTGCCGTAATAACCATTGTCGTAAATAGCTATAATATCCTCATTTGCACAAATTTCGACAGAAATGCCAGTAAATATTCCAACATACCTTTTATTATCTTCAACATGCGGAAATGGGGCTACTAGCAATTTATTATATCTTGTTTTGCGTTTAAAGTTGTGTTGAAAAAGCATTCTTTTGCAATAACTTAAATGATATTAAAACTTATCACTAACAAGTTCACTCTAAAAAAAAGTCGGCCTGATACTTTACACTTGGGATATGATCTGAGATAATTTTCTTAACACGTATAGAATTCAAGCTGGATTGATATATACCTCGATGAAGTTTAGCTCCCAGTGAAAATCTTGCTTAATCGAGTTTAAATTTCTTAGTTTCTAATGTATGGTAATGTTTATTTTGTAGTTGTTGTCCAATTAAACTACATGTTATTTTTGTTGGGGACTACAAACACTTAAGTGATGTCAATACAATACGACAAGTAAAAACAGTGATTCGAAATCGAGGATTCAAAGAAACAGTTCCAAATTAAAAAATATGAATTAATTAATATATGAATGGATTTAAATGTATTTCATATAAATCGTTTTATTTAAGGGTTTATGCAGTTAAGAGTTCTATTAGCAAGTATTTTTTAAATAAAAACACGTACATATATGTTTATAAGTAAAAGTGTTTTAGTATTTTTAGCACTATTATTTTTTTGGCAGATATTCCCAGATATACAGAAATATAATTTCAATTTTAAAGACACTGCTAACGTGGTCTTAAAGAAACATGTTTTATACTTTTTCGTTAAAAAAAGTAGCTAGTGGCATTTGCAGTCTTTTATACTCGTGTATATTAAAAGCTCATTAAGGCATAAAACATGTTTGTTCTTTTATTTCGGTATTCAGATTTTTCTTAGTCATTGACAATAAAAATATTGAAACCTGTAACCTAAAATTCAATAATTCTTGCCCAAATATTGATTTTGCTTAAGTAGACAAAATTGGTTTTACTTCTATAAAATTTATATATTTCTTTTGGCATTTCCAAGCCAAAAAATCAAATTGCTGTTAACTAACAGCTACACCAATATATTTTCGCCTCAATTTTTTCGTTTTGGCTCCAAACACTTCCAACGCAAACATTTTTGCACCGACTCTGTTTAACTTAAAAATTGTGGCGAAAAAGTCACAAGATCTCTCAGCTGAATTTTGATTAGTCCCATCAATAAAATAGCAAAAAACTAAAAAATTTTCCAAGGCAGTCCTCTGTGGTAAAAATAATATATTTAAGTGCGAATAAAAAAATAACTAACGAAAATAAAAATGTCTGACGTCAAGGATTTGATGAATTTGCCCGACGAAAGTGTTGGTAAGATTAAAAAATAAACTTGGCAAGAAAAATCGAAGTCTCATATACATTTATTTCTTGAACTCACTTTATTTCTAAAATTATGCTTCTCATTATTAATATTTTGAATTTAAAGATATGATTGCGGCTACTTCGGTGTTACAACAACAGGCAGCTGACATCCGTTCCAAAACTATCAACTGGGCTTCATATATGCAGTCTCAAATGATTTCTCCAGAGGACTATCAGTGCATCACTGCTTTGGACAAATCAAAAGCTGCCTACTTGCAATCGAATCCCTCACAGGCGGCAAAAACATTATTGAATTTATTGTCTCACGTATCTAAGGACTCGACAATTCAATATATTCTTGTCATGATTGATGATTTGCTGCAAGAAGATCGTTCGCGTGTCGATGTCTTCCACGAATACTGTTCTAAACATAAAGAGTGCGTTTGGGGACCCTTCCTAAATTTGTTAAATCGTCAAGACGGTTTCATTGTCAACATGTCATCCCGCATCTTGGCGAAAATGGCTTGCTGGGGCCATGAGTTGATGTCTAAATCGGATTTGAACTTCTATTTACAATTTTTGAAAGACCAATTGAAAGTTCATGTAAGTCAAAAGTTTTACCTTTTTGGGTTTGGGAATTACTTTATTGATGTATTAAAAATATTCTCTTATAACTAAAAATTACAAAATGTTTCATACACTGTCGTATATTGTATGCATGCTTATTTTATATAGTTGTTTTATCATATGTACATTATCGTCGAACTCAACAGTTTTTTCTAACGATGCTAATATAACACTTATGATTTTCCCAAAAAAATAAAAAAAATATATTTTGTTTTAAATGCAAGAACACATAAATAGTTCCAATTACATATTTATGATTCGAATTGCATATTGGGATTCGAAAATATCCAATATTACTATTAGGGAAAACATGTGACTAACATACATATATAATTAATTATTTAATTATGTAGTTAGGTTTTGTGTGTTATATAATGAAAATAAATAAATATTGTATAATGTGAAATTTATACAAATACGACGTACCTTCAGGAAAAAGCTCTAAATCTTATTTATTTTAATGCGTTTGTACCAGTTTGAAAGAGACAAAGCTATTTAATCTTGAAGAGGCACAAAACATTTATTCAGATTCAGATATTAGTGTAATCACAACAAAATTTATCAGTCCTAATTTTTCTAAAACAGAATTTTTCTATAAAAAGTTTTCATCAGTCATAACTTTTTTGTAGATAATTTTTATCACTGATTTTTTTCTACAAATTTTATCAGTCATGATATTCCTATAAAAAAATCCATGTCATAATTTTTCTGTAAAAAGTTTTCATCAGTCATAATTTTTCTGTAGATAATTTTTGTCGGCAAATTTATCAGTCATGATTTTCCTACAAAAAAATTCGTCAGTAATAATTTTTCTATAAAAATTTCATCAGTCGTAATATTTCTGTAAAAAGTATTTATCAATTATGATTTTTCGATAGAAAATTTTCATCTGTCACAATTTTTCTTTAAAAATTTCGTCTATAAAAAAATATCATCAGAAATTTTAAATTGAATCCGCAACCGAAAACATTATTACAAAAGTATGACTTCTCTGATCATGCATGTGCATGTCATAGAAGCGAACTGCTCTCTTGTTTCGTTCTATTTTTGAGAAAGTAATAATTTGCTAGATTAGTACATTACCATAAAAGGTGAGTCCTGTTTTTGAATGCAAAAATCTTGTGCTATCTGTCAGACAGGAAAATATGAATTCTAGTAATGAACTATAGCTGACACGTTAATGCATATTGCAAAAGAAAAGATTTACATTTATTAAAATTTTAAAACTAATTTCAAAAGAGTACAGTTTTACGGATACTAGATATTTATGAACTTCTGTTTATTGCTTTATTTTCAATTCTGAAAAATGTTGGTATGGCATTTTAGTTGTAGGCTTTTTTTGGGATTCGTTCGGACTCGGATTAAAAATTCAATGTTTCAGAATTTTTAAAATTGGAGTATATACAGATAAAAAATAATTTAATAAATAAACAGATCAAATACAATCTATTGGACACTATTGTTTGCATGTGTTTAAGAGTAAATGGCAGATAAGTAGGTTGGCATAATATTACAATTACATTTTTAAAACTAATAACAAATCATTTAACACAGCTAAAATGTTGCACTTGTATAAACAGTTCGCTTATCAATAAATTATTAATTAATGACCAATCATACAAAATGTTCAGGGTAAGAAAAAATGGAAGGATAATCTATTGGCTTTAAGTATGTAAGCTGCATAAGCTGTTGTTACGGAAAAAATTGTAAAAACTAACATAATGTTTTGTTTATTTTTTGCATTCTTTTCAATATAAATTTGTTTAAACATTTAATTTGCAATTTTGCACATAAGGAAAAAATATAACAATGCATATGCATAACTACTAACCTTAAACTGCATCTAAGATGATAAAAAATCACGAAATTGTGAGAAAATTCGCACTTTAACTGAATAATATTCATGTTTTTTTTCTTTTTGTTTTTGTTTGCCAAAATTAAATTAAAAGTAAATTAAAATCTAATTCACATTGGTAAAAATAAATTAAGTAATTATGTTCTCTTTTTTATAATATAAAAAAATACTTTACTTCCAAACTTATTTATGTTTACAACAAACAAAAAAAATAAAAAAAAAAATAAAAAACAAAAAAACGCTTTAATAGTGCAAGGCCTACATTAATGATTTGGCTAACTTAGCCAAACGTGTCCAAACTATTGTGGTTCACTCACATGCACATAGCAAAGATCATCATGGCAAGGAGCATCACGGTAATCAGTACAGTCTCTTTGGCAATCATCATGATCAGACGCCTTACGAGTCGTATCGAGATATATTGCCCGAACAACAAGCCGCTGCAGCTGAGGGCAAAACTATTATACCGGTAGTGTTCCTAAGATTATATTAATTTAAAATAGAGAAAAACAACCCCGAACAGGAAAAACCAATGTAATATTTATATGAGAAAAGAAGGGTGCCGTTTCAGATATAATAGTAGAAACATTTACTTTAAATAGGATTAGGAAGGGGTTTTTAAATTCTAGCTGCTTTTTTGGTTATTTTTACTAACGTTACTAACAGACTTTTAATGCTTAAAACAAAAATATCTTCCTTTTAAATATTTATTTGAAAAACAGCTTTCATTGTATTAAAAAGTTTTGATTGATGTCCAAGTGAAAAGTGTTTGTGGTGGATTTTTATTTTCTACAAGTAATTTATACATTTTAGTCAATAATTTTTAAGTATTTATCATAAAATTTTTTATCTTAAAGCGGTTTAATTCACTGCAAAATTTTTACTATTTAAGGGAATATTGTTTTTAAATTAATTTTGAATAATTAATAGATTCTCATTCATAAGAAAATTATTGGTGTAGAAAAATGTTAAAAGAAAATCTAATATAAAACCAACCAATAATATTTTATTGAGTAAGAAGTCTATAATAACCTAAGATAAATAAATTGATCCGTATGGAACAAAAGAAACTTGTGTAAGGTATTTAAATTAAAAAACTTATTAATTTTTCTAAAACTTAATAGACTCAGATATTTTAAAATCTTGTGTATATTTACTATTTTACTGCTTTTTAGGTTTTTCGTTTTTAGTTTTTAATTGTTGTGGTGGTCGCATATTATTTTCATCTTATTCTTTTTAACACACATGGAGAGAGTAATTACATATTAGGATATTACTGCAGAATAATTGCAATTTGCACATTCTTAGCAGAACATGAAGAAACTTTGTTTATGGATGGGAATACCTCTTTATCTTGAACCGTGTTCATTCCAATGATAAAAAATGTTTCCATATTAAAAGTATTTAACATACTTTTCTCAGCTCTCGACATGTATAAGTTTGACATTATGTGTGTAATTTCTATAGTTTAAATTACGACATCAAAATGAAAATATCTTGAATTCTTTTCCGAATTCCATATATTGTTTAGCTTGAATTGCTATGTATTGTTTCAAGGATATTTCTATTTACGTTCGCCCATGTAATGTCATTTGTTGTAAAAAAATTTGCAAATTGATTTCAAAATTTTAAATAAGTTTATATATGTAAACGTGATTGTGATAATGTATTATCGCGTTTGAGGTGAACGGTACTTCCATAAGATTTGAAACAATAGCATTCTTTTTTATTTATATTTCTTTTTAGAGCTTAAGTTTTATTTTTATTAATCACTACTAATGCAACCGAAGAAAATATCTCAATAAATATAAACTGGAAATAATTTAATGAATACTAAATATTTTTTTTTTCAATTACTAACGATAACACATTTAGGCAAATGAGTACATACAATCGGTAGCCCGCTGCCTGCAAATGATGTTGCGCATTGATGAATATCGTTTTGCGTTTGTTAGTGTTGATGGCATCAGTACATTAATACGTATTTTATCATCACGTGTTAATTTTCAGGTTAGTTTAGTGAAATATAAAACAGTGACGAAAATAAGTTTTTTTTTTTATATTTGTTTTTAAATTTAGGTTCAATACCAATTAGTTTTTTGTTTGTGGGTGTTGACATTTAATCCGTTGTTGGCCACTAAAATGAATAAATTCAGCGTAATTCCTATTTTAGCTGATATTCTAAATGATTGTGCAAAGGAAAAGGTAAATTTTGTTTGTTCAATTGACTGAATTCTGATTTATTATTTGCTTTAAATTTCATAAGGTGACTCGCATCATATTGGCCGTCTTCCGCAATTTAATTGAGAAACCAACCGACACTCAAGTAGCTAAAGAGCATTGCATTGCAATGGTACAATGCAAAGTTTTGAAACAGTTGTCAATTTTGGAACAACGTCGTTTTGACGATGAAGACATTACAGCAGATGTAGAGTACCTGACTGAGAAACTGCAAAACTCGGTACAAGATCTTAGTTCGTTTGATGAGTACGCCACTGAATTACGTAGCGCTCGTTTGGAGTGGTCTCCCGTGCATAAATCAGCAAAATTCTGGCGTGAAAATGCTCAACGTTTGAATGAAAAAAACTACGAACTATTGCGTATATTGGTACATCTTTTGGAAACATCAAAGGATACTATTATTTTGTCTGTAGCTTGTTTTGATATTGGCGAGTATGTTCGTCATTATCCCAGAGGAAAACAGTAAGTTTAAATTTTTTTAAAAATAACTTGAATTTTCAAGCGAACATTTATTTCTATAAAATATGCAGAATATTAAATAAATTATGAAATTTCTTAAATTTTCTTAATTGAGAGAAAACACAGAACCTTTTTGTTATAATAATAAATATGTTATTTATTTATTTTATATAATAAAACGGTATATGTTTTTTGTAGCGTTTTAGAACAATTAGGTGGTAAACAAATTGTTATGCAGTTATTGGGTCATGATGATCCAAACGTGCGTTATGAAGCTCTTTTAGCTGTGCAAAAATTAATGGTCCACAATTGGTAAGTTGTTTCCCAAAACGCATTATTCAATTTTCATCGCCAATCTGAATTTCTAATAAAAATTTTATTATTCATTTAGAAAACTTTCAAGAATCTTCAAGATAATTCAAGCATTTTTTTATATTTTTCTATAAATTTTCATGTCTAGGGAATATTTGGGAAAGCAACTTGAAAAGGATAATGAAACCCAGAAGCAGGGTTCCGCTCCTATTAGCGGCAAAGCCTAAATTATTTTTGTATTCTACTTAACCATTTCAACCTTATTTAAAATAATAACAGCAACAGTTATGAAAAGTAATTATATTGAAATATTGATATTAAATATAAGTTAGAAAAGAAATCATATTACCAAATTGCTTAATATAAATAGTTAAATGTAATGTTTGAATTTAAACTAAAAATCACAAAATTACCACAACTACTCGCATTATTTCTAAATTGTTTTATTATTATGTTATTTAATAATTTTTTTAACCACCAATATCAGATTAGATTGTGTGAAATTTTTTCTAAATGCAAACATTTCCAATTGCAACGAAAGAAAAGTTCATGAAGTTGTGAAGACTCATTTGTTTTGTATTTTAAACTTGTGCTTAAAATAAAAAAAAAAATTGCACATACATAGTTTATACTTTATCCTTTTTCTTTTAGTTTCTGGTTTTGTTTTTATTGCATTATTTGAACTGTATCCACAAATAAATGATTTATTTAAACTAATATCAAATATTATCTTGATTTATTATTTGAACTTTTTACACTTTTTGTTGTAAAATTTCAAGACTAAATCGATGAAATTTCATAGTTATGCAGGGTTTGTTTTGTATAATAAGCACAGGTTATTCAAATGAAGTGTGTATTTCTTTTTTTGTTATTCGGAGTGACCACCCTATCCTTTTCTATTATATGTTTATTGTATAAAAGTATTATTAATATTAATCTTGTATGTCAAAAACTAACTGTTCGATACCTGTTTTAAATTCCAAAATACTTTATTTGTGTCTATTATTGTTTTTCTTTGTCTTAAAACGCTTAAAGTTGTTAAGAAATATTCTGACTTTTACCTTTGCGTTTTTCACTTCTAATTGAAAATTTATAATTCGCTTGAATAAAAGTATAGCTTAAAATATAAGAAATATAATATAAATAAGCAATTAAAATTGCCCAAACTGACAAAAACAGAAAATTACTATGGGTTTTTAAAAGAAAGTAAAGATAAATGGAAAAACGATATTTAGAAATGTTTCATTTGATTTTATCTAGGTTTACATTCGCATTTAAGTATATGTTGCTGGAACAAATATATATATAATGAACTTTTACTTAAGAATATGAGATCAAAATTGTGGTGTACTTTTACAATTGTAAATAAATGCGACTGCATTCTTCCTTGGAAAGATCACATTTCCATAATAATAATATGAACTCAATTATTTGCAACAATCATTTTAAAAAATGGAAGAGACGACTGAAGATTTGCAGGACCTAAAATATATTATAAATTTAAAAGAAATTGTACTTGCTAACGTAGCACGCGCCGTGATGAAAGGAAATCTCTTGCATGCAGAATGTCAAGGTGTTTACACTGAATAAATTTCGTCGTTTTTTAAATTCAACATCGAGAAAATGTCACACTAGCTTTATTTATTCTAATATAGTGACATACAGAATTTTAAGAGATGTTATACAAAAAACTAAGGCAAGCTGAATTAAAAAATATTAGAATTTTGCACTCATCACTTTTCACAATAGTTAAGTTAAGCTATGTGCTAACCTTTTATGGAGCTAATTAATGTCCCCCCAATATTACAGTTATTTAAACTTTCATGTTCTTTCTTTTCAATAAATTGCCGACAGGATTTATGTCAGGACATTGGAAGTGCTAAGTGTAGTTATTTTGATAGAATTTAAATTGCAATCCAACTCTACGTATTTGTTTGAGTTGAGGTACATTCCAAATCATTATCAATATACATACGTATGTAATAAAATTTCATCGTGATGTTAAATCTTGTGTCACCACTGGCTAACCCATTACTATAATAAAACACTTCGCCCATTTCGAAAATTACGATAGCTGAATTTTACTTTGTGCTTGTAATGTATTACTTATTAATGTGAGTTATATTTAATTATTTTTTAAGACTGTTTCTAACATTGCTAATAAATAGCCTTCTAGATTGAAAAGAATATAATTCGTTTTATTTTATTCACCCTAATTATGTATGTCGTAGTCGAATTTCGAGTACTGTCGTTGTCGAACCCGAATTTAATTTTTATTGGTATTATGTAGCATTTTCGACGTGATTGGTTTTGTACAAGAATAAATTAGTGGTATTTTTATAATTTATGAACTACCCTGTTAAAAAAAAGAAATCAGTTGGCAGAAAAAATATAAATATTCAAGTGACGCGCTCGTTTGTTTACTAAAAATAATAAATAATAATATAAAAACTTTATTAAAAATGTTAAGTGTTGCGGCTTTTTCGTCTTCTTATGAGGAGGATAAAATGAGTTCCAGAAATGTTATAAATTTTCGCAGACATCTAAGATATCAATCTAATATAAGCTCGCTGCCAAGTACCATGTAATTTATTTTTTATATTTGTTAAGAAATTACTAAAAAAATTTTGTGTCTTGTGATATCCTTTTGCAACGTTAGGATTTTTTATCCTTAAATACATTCAAATATCAACATAAATGAACAAACTTGAAAATATATTTTATGGAAACTAATAAATTACACTTACGGTTTTATATTACTCATTTTTTGAAAGTTTTTATTCGCGTTTTTTCTATTTAAAAATTTTTTCACTTGAAAATACACAACGACGCTTCTTGTCGAATTTCACATAAAAAAACTGCATACATAATACCGTTATTTGTAATAGATTTTCGACAGAGTCGAATTTCACACTAAAAACGACATCTGTGATGCCGTATGTAAAAAGTGACATAAATTCGACGTGACTACGACATACATAATAGGGGTGATTGCTTTAGTTTACTGAATTTATCAAAGCATTTTTATATGGTCACACTTTCCTATGAAGACCATCGTTACTGACTGAGTGTTGGAAGCGTTTAGATAGCAGTATCCGTGTAATAATATCGAAACAGGTAGTGATAAGAAAAGCAGAACACAGGGAAACTATTCATCGTACAGGTGATTTGTGGCCATCATGGGCCAACTCAGTTATTTAATTCAATCGTCATATTTTAGTTCTAATGCAGATTCAACACTCCATGTTTGATGTACAGTGCTTGTCAGCTTATTTGATGCAAGCAAAATCTTTTTCTTAAAATAAATATAACTCTTAAACTAAGTATACTACTAGAAAAATTCAAAATGCAGTTTTAATGAAATGGATACGAATATTAAAATTATAAATTAATTTATTTAATGCTTAACATTATTACAAAGAAAAATGAGATCAACAAAAAATACTTCATGTTCAAATAGAGCAGCTTATTTGATGCAAAATACTATAGTAATAACTTTTTTCTGAATTTTTTTTTTAAATATTATGATTAATATTTTGTGTGATATCCTTTTTGATCCAGCACAGCTTTCAAACGATTTGGCATAGAGTCAACCAATTTTTGTGTTGTTTCTGGTGTTATTTTGTTCCACTCTTCAAGCAACGCACGTTTCAATGTTTCCCTACTAGTAATCTGGTGATTTCTGATATTATTTTCTAATAAGGCCCATAAATTTTCTATTACGTTTAAATCTGGAGACTGTGCAGGTGGTTCCATCACATGAGGGCAGTTCCATATGAGCCATGTCTGAACAACATTAGATTTATGTTTTGGGTCGTTGTCTTGGTAAAAACGAAAATTCGTTCTTAGACCCAATTTCGATGCACTTTCAACCAAATTTTCTTTTAATATGTTTAAGTACATTGTTTTGTCCATATTACCTTCAATAAAGACCAGGTTACCAACACCTGATGCGGCCATGCAAGCCCAAACCATAACGCTTCCTCCGCCGTGTTTAACAGTCGCACGAAGGTTCTTTTTTTTAAGCTGAGTATTTGGCTTCCGCCACACATATGACTTTCCGTCTGAGCCAAAGATATTAAATTTTGACTCATCTGAATATATTACGGTATTCCAGAAATCTACCCCTTTCGAAATGTGTGCCTTTGCAAACGCCAATCGGGAACTTTTGTTTTTCGGACTGATAAATGGTTTTTTGAGTGGTACTCGGCCATGAAAGTCATGCGAACGTAAATACGCCGAATCGTTGATGAACTGCAAGTCTTGCCAATACCTTTAGTCACTTCATCCGCTATTTTTTGTGCCGATAAATTTGGGTTTTCCTTAATTTTTCTGACTATCCATCGTTCATCACTTGCAGAACAAATTTTGTTAGGAGCAGATCTAGCCTTATTTTCAATTCTATTTTCCTTTGTAAATCGCTCTATTATATGTTGAACAGTAGAGTATGGTAAATTTACTATCTCTGCTATGTTACGCTGTGTCTTTCCAGCTTTGAAGTGATGTATAACCAACTCCCGCATTTCTATTGTTGTCCGGCGACCCATATTCAAAAACTAGATAATATCTTCTTTAAAAATTAAAAATAACAATAAATATACACCACGCAATACCGAGAACCGATCAAGCAGTGAAATTAGAAACAATTTCATATTTATTTACAAATATAACGGTATTACCACAATTACAATTTTTTTGCATCAAATAAGCTGAGAGATTCAAAAAGCCTTTGTTTTTTGTTTTTGCTATTTTTGTACAGCGAAAGAAGAATATAAAAAATAATAAAAGCATTTGCTTTTTGTATATACAGTGACCTCATAAAGTGCATTTGTTTTATTTGAAAATTCAATGCACTTTTTGAGTTATATTGATTTAAACTTTTTAGATTCACTTGCATCAAATAAGCTGACAACCACTGTATAAACAACTTTTATACCGCATATTAGACAACTTTTTTGGTCATCATACATTTATCCTTACCTTTAACTTAAAATATTCACCCCTATTCTGCGTTTCGATTAAGTTTCCGCATTCAGTTCCGTTGCGATCGAAAGTTGGTATTCTGAAGGAAAACGGAATCGAAAGAAAAAGACAGCAATGTTTACAAAATTAATAGCATCACTGTGGAATGTGGAAATGAAATAGCAAAATAAGCAGGTTTGTTATCATTTTCATAAACGAATGTAAAATTTAGTACAAAAAGTTGTATGTATACATAATTAAAAATAAGCATTTATTGTTGAAGGACTTAGTGCATTGAGGACTTCTGCAACTTCCTCCCAGAACACTGCCACTTCTTCCTTTGATCCACATATTGCATGTCTGCTTTAAATGCCATTAAATTTGCCAATTTTTCATACTGCTGCGGTTTTGTTGTTTTTGACCTGTAACACATAAAAAACATCATATTCCGGTACAAAAATTAACAATTTAAAACAAAAAAATTAATTTAATTAAATAAATTAATTAACAATAATTTTAAGTGTTTTTTTATCTCATTTTCTACTTACATTTTTAAACTTTTTAACTAAAAAACACAGCTAAAGAAAACCCCTCTGTTAACAAAAAAGCAACTGAGAAAAACGGAGCTCCGATCGTAATGTAAAATACATACAAAAGAAAGAAACTGAGCGGAATCCAAACGCAGAATACCAAAGCTGCCAGACGGAGAAAATTTCGATTCGAAACGCAGAATAGCCCCAATTATTACGGCATGCAGATATTCCAAACATGTGGCCGAATACTGCTTGCGCTATTTAGCTTATAGCGCGTCTAATTTGTAGAAGTTTACTTATTTTAAAAAACGATATCAACTATTAGATTGTAGAAATACCGTTATTTATATAATCGCCACAACAGATTGTGTGAAATCGTTCCTTTTTTAAGAATTTTTTTATTTTTCAAACTAAAAATAAAACTACACATATTACATATTTCAAACATACTTGATGTTTATTGTTTTAAATTAACTTAACATTTGTTGTTTTCATTTTTACTTTATTATATTTATTTAAAATTAAATTAAAATTGTTCTATTAAGAAAATTGTTTTTTCTTTGTAACAACGGACCAACTTGCATAAGTTTTTTTAAGATAAATTTGTATGTATGTATGTATAAATAATTGTAGAATTGAAAGAACAAGAGCTTCATACAAAAATTATTCAAAGGTCCAACAATATTTCTTGTGTTTCCATTATCTTGAGAAGACATACACACGTCAGTTTAGTTCTAGTCTGACTTTTATTATAGAACTTAATCTTAAATAGGAGGATGATGGTATTTGTTGTCTGATTGGTGGTAGTGTATTTTTTTTCTACTAAATATAATTACTGTTTTTGTAAGAGTTTATAGATCGATGAAATTTACTTGGTGGCAGATTTCAAGTAGGCAATAAGATCACCACGTTCATTGGGTTTTTTCAAACCGGCAAAGATCATTTTTGTGCCTGGGATGTATTTCTTTGGGTTTTCTAAATATTCGAAAAGGGTGTCCTCATTCCAGGTAATGCCCTTGGCTTTGTTAGCATCCGTATAAGCGAAACCAGGGGCTTGGCCAGTCTTACGACCGATCAAACCATGCAAGTTGGGACCGACTTTGTGCTTGCCACCAGCTTCTACAGTATGACACTGAGCACACCGTTGGACAAAAATCTTTTTGCCTTTTTCAACATCTCCAGCTGGTACACCCATGTTTATTTATTAAAAAGTGCAGACTCTAAAAAAAATCATAAAGCGAGTGTTTTTAAAAATTAATATACAAATAACACGTGAATGCGAATAAACTTAATTTCAAAATGCTTCGAAATAAACAAGAATTATTAATTTCTAGCATAGAAGATAAATATTCAAGTAAAGGGTGTTTTTTTATAGAAGTATAGAACTTTGACACTGAATAAAACAAAGACGAATATTTCAAATTGGCCAATTCAGGAGGTCGAAACGTACACTATGCGGTTACTAAACGTTTCCTGCAATAAATCAATTGTACCACGAGCTCTGTGACACGTTGAAATCACAGCTTCTGCACATCATGGTTGTTCAATTGATAAACGAAAGTCAGTTATCATGGCTCTATAGTGGTCACCATTGACTGTATCGTGTTTAAAGAAGTATAGACCAATGATTTCACCATAAAGCAAACCAAACAGTCCTTTTTTCTGAGTATGACGGTGTCATTTGAGACACTCAAAATGCGGAAGATTTGTTTATTGACGTATCCAACTTTTTTACAAAAACTGAAGTTAATCGCTAAACAGAATTATGAAAATCGGGACCAATGGCAATCTTGTTTTGGGCCCAATTGATCAGAAATCAAACTTATTCAGGCCTATTGATGTTAAAATGACAAATATAACTAAACATAAACACTGACAAAATGGACGCCAATTAAATGTTGCCTACTTAAAGTCAAACGCCTTTATAAAGATTGGGAGAAATATTTTTACCAGTAATTTACTATTTCGATAAGAACAGTTAAAAATGCATACATATGTTTATATTTAGTTTAAAATTGATGGAACAAAAACGAAAAATAATTAAATAAGCAACGAGTTACTTCACCGGTTCGGATTACTTTTCAATAACAAAAACAATCCTATTATTTTCCTGAAATTTTTAATTTTCAAAAAAGAATTAAGAAGTAATAAATTATAAAAATGCGCAGTTTATTTTCTTTAAATTGTTCAAAATTTTTACACCAATTTTAAATGAAAATTTTAAAATCGTTTATTATAAAAAATGTATAATTTTACTGTTGGAGTATTTGAGAGACATTCGGCTGAACATACTTGAACATCCCACTTTTAACTCCTTACCAGTTAAATAAGCCAAAGCTTATTTTAGTGGTTAAATTAAACTTAAGGCTGGGGCACATAGAATCCGTCATGCGTTATACTTTGACGTGTTCAACTGAAGTCAAAGTAACGACGGATTAGGTTGGTACAAAGAGTACTTTGTTGACGGATAAGAAATCAGCTGTTTTTTTTTTTTGTTTTTCTTATTTTATATTTTTTTGCAGCAAAGTTTTATTAAAGTGCACATTTGAAATGGAGTTAGACGACATCTTAGACTTTCTATTAATGGTAATTTGTACTATTTATTCCATTATTTATTATTATTATTTATAATTTATTTTAAAATTACTTTACTACGATAGACCGAAAAAAAAAATAAAAACAAGAAGAAAATGCCTAAGTACTCAACGTACGTCAAAAGTTGGCCAACTTTCGTACTTTGCGTTGACGGAGACGTATTGATTGTGACAACCCTGATAAGAAAACGTGTATTTCAACTTACTTGTCAGTTGAAAAATACAACGTATGACGGATTCTATGTGCCCCAGCCTTTACGATGCAATTTCGAGGAATGAAATTTATATCAAACTGATTATTAATAATCACTAAAAGCGCGTTGCCCTTACGTATAATAAAGCTGTATTTTTTAATAAACTGTCAGCTGTGAAATTTTTTGTTGTTTCTAACCGTTTATTGCAGAAAAGAGAGCGAATTTAATTGTTCTTGTGTCCGAAATAATATGAAACCAAAATATTGATTAATAAAGATTAAATTATGCAAATGTTTTCTTTAAATCATTATTTCTTCACAGTCCTTTCAAATTAAGAAAGGAACTATGAACGAGAGCACAGACCTACTTCCTTTAGTCTTCGGACCTGTCGAAACGATTTTGCCAACTTTATTTGCGAATAAACAACCACTGTTGAAACTATTTACAACCACGTGTTCAGACTTTGATCACAGTACATAGTAAGGAAGCCAGAGAGAAAACTAGATAATACGTCATCACAAATCCAATGCTGTACATGTGCGTTAAGAGCGAGAGAATTTTTGGAAAATATAACTAATGACATTCGCCATGAAAATTTCAATCATTTGAATACATTACTGAGCACACATACATATTTATTTATATAAAATGACATTGATCTTTGTTTTATAATCACTTTTTTGTAGATATGAACATACAAAATATTTTGATTTATATTTTTTAGCTGCTTCGCATTTTAATATTTATAGAGGCGTTTTCCTAAACTAGAAAAACAAAACGAAATTAATTTCTTTATTCAATTTTATATTTAATTTCTCATTAGTCTTATGTAACCCGTAAGAGTATCGATGCGCAAACAAACAAATGAAAATGAATTTATGTAACATTTTTATTTCACATTTTGTTCTTAAATAAATTTCATCTTCCTTATTAAATTTACTAGCGCGTGACATTGAATTTATATAATAATTTTTGCATGTCTCAAGAAATACCCAAATATTTCTTTTACTTTGTTATGTAAGACCTCTTAATTATAAGAAAACAATTTTCTGCAATAAGAACTCACTCAAAAATTATCTAACTCCCGTACTTACATTGAACACAAAAGATACAAAATGACTACAAACGTTAATAAGTTCTGCTAATGTTAAATGTGCTAGGAAGACAGATTTTTGCGCATTCCAGTGTTGCCATAACTTGAAAAAAGACCTTAAATGAGTTCAAGAAATTGCAAAAATAAAAACATAATGCTGCATTAAAAATTTTTTTATTTGTTAATTTTTTTAAATAACATTTGAATGCATTCTAGGCGTATTATTTGATCTATAAACTGAATGTTACAATATTACTAAGATAATAATAATCTAATAAATAGGACGTTATAGCAGACGGTAACTTATAGCCTCTTAAAATATATGAACCCAATTATGCTAACAAAATATTTATGTCATTTGTGCAGCCTGTAAAGTTGTAGCAAAGGGGAAATCAACTTGAACTGACTAAATATTCAGTTTCAATCACAAAGTATTTTTATAAATTAAAAGTACCTCACTGCTATATCAAAATTAAAAATGCTAATTCTAGCAAAAATAATGCTTGTTGTTTGATTAACTGCAAAAGACCGTCGCTAACAGTGCCCTCGAATTTTTTCATTCGAATCCCGTAATTTATCTCCAAAACATCCACGGAAACAAATATACTTTATCCGAAAATTCCCCTGAGTATGATATTATTTAAATTTGGGTATGATTTTACGTCAACCCGCGTCATTTACATTTATTTATTGTGAACTACCTAAAAGTCATTGGTGAAAATTGTTTTGAAAATGTATAATAATTTTCAGTTTGTTTATTTCCGTTCATTGTTATTTTAAGCCAACCAATTTATACTAAAAATAAATAATATAAACCTATTGAATCTAAAAATGGACATTTTACTGCTTCAACTATATTTGCAAACAATTTTTTTAAATAAAACAAAGATTTGTGGATAAAACAATCAAAATATTGGAAATATAACTAGGTTGCAATAAATCCACGAAAAATTCCCAATCACCACATAAAAAAAATCACAATTTTGTTTCAAAAATCCCCTGATATGATAGCATTGGTTGCCAAAGTGATGTAGAAGAGCATAAAAACGCGCGCAGTTTTTTTAAAAGAGCCTTGAGAGAGTAAAATTTTATAATTTACAAATACTCGTAGTTGCCAGATGAAATGAAAATCAAGATTCTGTAATTGTGTAATGAGACAACATTTATTCAGAAAATACCTACGGAAAAATGTGTAACATATACGAAAACTTTATTGTTGCAGATCTTTAAATAAAAATTAAGTTTAAAGTTATGCTTGAACAAAACATTATTTATAAAATAATAAAAAGTTCGAATAACTATAATTATTATATGTAAAATTTTTCAATTAATACGTAAGTAAATTCCGTATTTATGTTTCTTTTGTCATAAAATAAGTTGGTTTCATATATTTTTTCATATCGGCTTTCATTATATTTACATATTCAATACGAATAATTATAACAAATTAAAATATATATTGCAATAGTGGGTGTATCATATAAAGTGGATGCCATATCTCTTTATCAAATTCAATATAAAATGTAGAAAAGTTTAAAGTTATACAGTTGCGAGTTGCCGTACTTTGTTGAGTTGTCAAACAGCTACAATGTAAAATTAAGCAATGCAAACATTTGTACATAAGGAGGTAGGAAAATGTTAAAATAATTTTTGAAGTACGTAAGTGATTAATCAGTTGTTGACGATCAAAAGTAGTCGGATGGATTCCTTAAAACGCCATATGTGTTATATTTGATTTATAGGATTCTTGCATCTATTAAGGCCGTGTCAGATAAAACTTTTGCTTTGCGTTGCGTCAGAGTTTCGCTTTGACATTTGAGTTAAAATGTACGTAAATGTATGAAAGTTGCCACATAAAGCACTTTTGACGCAGCGCAAAGCGAAAAGTTAACCAACATTCAACTTTTTGCGCGCTTTGACAAACACCTGGCTTTTATTATTTGTGTTTGTGTATTTGTGTGTGTTTTGTCATAAACAAAAAATTCATGAGTGTTGTCAAAGTTTATTGTGACATACACCACTTGATTTACGCTTTTGCTTTAAAGTTTCAAATGTCACGCAAAGCAACAAAGTTTTATCTGACATCGCCTTTACTTATTATTTTGTATAGCTTGATTGGCAACCTTTTTTTCATTTTACTGAAATTTAAGCGGATGTTTATATCCAGTTTATTTATTTCATGATAATTTTAAAATGTAGCTATCGGACTTAAAAATTAATAACTTAGTACACGCTATTTTTTAAATCGATATGGCTTTTTATAACAATATTGTGAGCTTTTGAATTAAAACAGCTTTTTAAGAAGTCTCTGGTTTTAAATTTAATTAAAATAAATTATCAAATGCCATGTGAGAGATCTCTTAATTTAAAATATGATTATATTTTTCGTACAGAATGTAATCAAGTAATATTAAAATAAAACTAACTTTGATTTTTAAGATAGGCAATAACGTCGGCTCGTTCGTCAGCTTTCTTAATTCCAGCAAATACCATTTTAGTGCCAGGCATAAACTTTTTGGGATTTTCTAGATATTCAAACATCGCTTCTTCAGTCCAGGTTACACCTTTATTCTTGTTGGCCTCGGAATATTTGTATCCTGGCGATTCTCCACTTTTACGTCCTATAACGCCATTGAGATTCGGCCCAACTCTTGTTGATGGTCCGCCGGCTTCTACACTATGACATTGGGAACATTTTTGGATAAAAATTTTTTTGCCTTTTTCAGCATTACCAGCTGGTATGCCCATGATGAAACTAGAATGAAAATTGGCAAATTAATTATTTAAAGTTGTTTTTCTAAAACAGATAATGCATGCTATATTCAAAGAAAAATTATATAAAAAATTTTAAGTAGAAACTTAAGACGTAATATCTCAAACCATCAAAATATTTCAAATAGGTGCCAAAAATCGTACTCTTTGATACTCAAAAGTACCGTGTAATGCCTTTCTTGAACATTTTATGATTGCCATCGTTCGTTGTAGGAAATAATTTAGAGCCACAAGACATAATTTTTCTGTAGAAAATTTCTTTATTCAAAATTTTACTATAAATATGTTTGATCAGCCGTAATTTTATACAGTATAAAATTCAAGTTATCAACCATAATGTTTCTATAAATAAATTTCATCATTCATAATTCTATTATGAAAAACTTTCATCTATAAACAGTTTTATTAACTATAATTTTTTCGCAAACAAATTACATCAGTGATTGACAGTTCTTTTGTATTTAGAAAATTTTTTGTTAGTGGAATTTTTTGTATAGAAAATTTTATCCTAATAAATCAAGATATCAGGAAGCAGTTATTCTGTTTAAAATTAACTGTTATTCCACTAGGAGAATATAATTTTTTTTAAATTCAATACTTAATGTATTTGTTACAAATAAGGAGAAAAACAAAGCAGTAGATTCAGATGAGGTCGTTATTAGAAAGCTTCCCAAATAAAGAACAGTAAAAAGCTGCATAAAGCTCAACTTTTCTCTTCCCCACATAACTAAATACGCATACGAAATACTTATTACCGTAGGTAATTTATCACCTGCTACAAAACTATTGCAAGTCATTTCCAACAAATATGGAGAAACGTTACGAAATATTACAGCAAGAGGCTGAGGAGCGAAGCTTCGATGACAAAACTTTATGAAAACTTTTGATACCACACGCATATATACTTGCTTCAAATATATATCAATACATACATACGTTTAGATTAGATTTGTTTGTATTTTCGCTTTATTAGATGGCTCGTAGATGGAGTGTTGGATTATTTTATCGTGACGTTATTTTTTGTTTTGGTGTACAAGCAAGAAATATGAACTTTTATTTCATTCAATCAGCTGGCGTTTTCTTGAGTGGCTCGTTATATAGGATTTGCTTTCTCGGAGTTCTTAAATGCCACAAAAATATATTGTACGTGAAAAATCTTACGTTTAAACTAATTAAATTTTTTCCTTTTCGAAAAATTAAAAAATTTTTTATTTTTATCACTCTTGTCAAATCACAAAAACAAATTTATCAGACAAATATTTATTTGAGTTTAAAATAAATACCGAAATTGTGAAATTTCAAAGAACAAAACAAGTGTTTAACAGTGAATTTAAATTATTGCAAAGCCAGCAACTTAAAGGTAAAACTGATAACAGTGTGCAACCAAAATTTTACTTTTACTTTCTAACAACGTCCTTGAAACCATGACATTTTTTATTTGCATAACACTTTTATTTGTAATCAGAGTTTTGCTATAATTGAGAGGAAAAGATTTTAGAAGGTTACAACACGTCATTTTCTGCTAATATAAAAAAAAAATTAAAGTGTGTGCGTGTGTGTGTGTATAAACTCTTCTTACGATAAAAAAAAATTACGTAAGCATTTACCGTCGTCTAAAAACCCTCGAAAAGTTGGGTTTTTAATAAAATTCTTTTCTTTTGTCACGACTATATTTTATGTATCCACGATCAAGTGACCTGATACCACAATCACGACGACCATCACCATTAGAGTGATTTGTCAACGTGAAGAAAAATAAATTTCATCAACTTGAATAAGAAGTTAAAGGGTTAATTAAATATAAATAAAGAAAAGAAGGAATAATATGATTAGGAATAACTGTACATGAAAGACCTTGTACAAGTTGATTTCTAGGATGAATTTGACTGAAATGACATAGATACATACATATAGAGATGCTCTTACTATCTAAGTAAACTAATAAAGCCAAGCATATGCACATTTATTCGTACATACGTGCAGAAATGTATAAATATGTATTCTGGTAATCAGTTTCAGAGATGGTTTTTTTTTATTTGTATTTTTGTTTTGTTTCCAACGATTTCAATATCTTATTCGTGTTTTTAGTACATTCTAAAGAGATGTTGTTTAACTTCTATTTTACTTTACAAAATAACATTATAAAATAGGTTAATATGTGGTTAATTATCAAGAGCTTGTTTTTCATATTTTTATATTTGCTTAAATATGTATATGTGAGTGTATGTATTTTATTATATACTTATGTCAATCATTGTAAAGCTCTAACAATATTTTATTATAATTTGTCTTTCTGATAAGCGGTTTTTCGTTTTCTAATCTAATTGATATGTGATGTCATCGCAAAGTTTTCAAAGTTTTTATTTAGAAAAAATTGTTTAGTCAAATTTTAGAGGATACTATATTAAAAATATCTAAACTTCATTCACAATGCGATCTATAGATTTAGGGGTGCAGTCTCCCTTTTATCAAATTAACTAACTTTGCCACCCCTATTTCGTCTAAGCCAAAATATTTATTGTTTTAGGTAATAGCCAAGCTTTTTGACTGCTGAGAAAATATTTTAGTGTTAATTTCAATAAAAAAAAAGTATTTTTTTTCTTTAATATTTTTCTAAATATTTTCATTGACATTGTCTTTTAAAATATAACAACTGTAGTACGTCTAAGTATTGAAATTTAAAATATTGCGGTCACTTTTTTGATTTTTGATTTTGTTTAGCAATCAAAATCATTTTTACGGATACTAAATTTGCATCAATAAACAAAACTCTAAAAATTTTTTTAGATTTTAACATAAATTGTATGTAGGCAACGTGTGCTAAACTTATTCCTACACTGCAAAAAAGCAGTGCAGAGAAAACGATAAATAAAAACTTCATAACCTTTTAATGTTTTAGAGAAATTATGTAATTTATTAAACTATATTTCGAAAGTGTGTAAAGTAGTTCGTTCTTTCTCAAATGACAGGTTGCTACGACAGATGTGCATTAGTATGGGTGTGTGCTTTTTTTTTATTTTTACGCAGCATACTACTACGTACATTCATATATACTTTAATATAAACATAAACACATATGTATGTACGTGCTACATAAGTAGATAATATGTTCCATTTATAGTCACATACAGTCTGTCAAAATTAAGTTTGAACATTAAAAACAAAAACGTTTTAATTGAAATTATCACTGATATAATGACATTTTTATCCTAAAAAAAATATTTTAAGTAGAAATATATATGTATGTATGTATGTATGTATGACAAATTCATACACATTTATATCCTAATATTCTAATCTGTGCAAATAAAAACGAAAATTAACATAAAATAACTTGATAATTCATTTCACATTGTCAATAAATTCTTTACGCATCTTGTAGTTTTTGATCTCTTTTCAACAGATGATGTTTTGTATTCCACTTCTTTAATTTAGTCAGAATGCCAGAAAAAAGGATTATTAGGAAAGACTGCGAAAGTGTTGCCGAAAATATTTTAAGTTTCACAAAGAACAATTTACTTCGTTATAACCGAGCTGATGACTGAAAAAATTATATAAAATTATATATAAATTACCGAGCGTTTTATAAGAAAAACTTTCTCCTCGAGCGATAGAAATGCTGTTAGAGCACAATGCGTCAGACCTTAATAAAAAAAAAAAATGAATATTGGCTGTTGTTAATACCGTCAATGGAAAAACGTTTACAGTGCGTGTTAGCGATTCCCAAAAAAGTAAATCCAAATTTTAATCATTTCCATTGTGACCAGAACTGCAGGCGTCCTCTTTTGCAGAGTTTACTGAGATTGTAAAACATTTTTCACAATAATCGGTAAATGCGAAGTAATTTGCGATCTATGTATATACATATAAACTGAAATTGTCACTAAATTGCTAAAAATTTTAATTTAGTCATTTTTGTTTCAATGTGCAAACTCATTATTGATACACTGTAAGTACACACACATAAGTATGTACATATATGTATCTAAACATTCTTTTGTATTAATTCGTTACGTGTGTGGAAAACTTAAACAAAATAGCCGCCATTTTTATTATTGTTTTGTTCAACTTAAGATGAATATGTGGGTCAATGTCGCAGACATGCAGTGTTACCATAATTATTTTTTAATCTTCAAGTTGACCATTAATGGCATCTTTTTCTACTAAAAATCGTTTTTATTCAAAATAAATTTAATGCAACTAATTTTTAATCGAATTGAAAACAGCAGTAAGTTATTATGTGCCCGTAAACCCAGACATTTCCTTACCCTAAATAAAATTCCCCTTTTACAACAACGATAACTAAAAAACATTTAAAATAATAGGTAATGTAATTCATTATCATGCAAGTTAGGGTATGAATATTTTAAATATTTTGGTTCATCTTCTAAATCGTTGCAGACCGGCAATTGAAATTTTTAGATAAAGTGTATTTTTATGCCCAATATAACGTCAGTTTAAAATATAAATAAAATCTAAAGCTTGTGACGACCAAAAGTCGGCAGGCTTGTTTTTGGATCACAGCAATTAAATCACAAGCAATTAAACTCTATATATATTTTTCACATTTATTAATTTTTTTACTGTTTTTTTTATTATTTTTTGAATGCTATTTTATACTTGTCATATTTTATAATTATATTTATTATTTGTTTAACGAAATATTTTAAATCATAATGCGTTAATTTTAAGACAAATAATAGCCGTTAAAAAGCGCCATCTATTAGCATGACGATACAACCGTAAGAAGAACATACCATTAAACACAACCCTAAACAGTCGCAGTCAGCTGTAGTTTAGTGGTATGGGTGTGTATGTGTGCCTGGAAGAGACATATAAAAACAGTATAATTTAGTATTTGAGGAGGGTTAGCCACGGGCGAGCAACCGGGCAAGACTTCTTTAAGTGAGTTAGAATTTTATTCAACTTAATTAAAATAGTCTTGCAAATAGGTTTAGCTCACTTAATCAACGCCGGAATTTTATTCGACTTTGAATTAATTGAGAATAGCTAAGGTTTCCGGCCAAGCAAGTGCTGTTGCTACTTCGCCCAGTTGACGGAGCCCAGAGCCAGGCCACGCTTTGTTCAGCAAGGCCAGAATTTTATTCGCCCTAGCTGAACAAGACGGATAAGATCGTCAAAAGGCTAACACCAATTTCGACGTGGAAAGGTTGTCTCAGAATCTTATTCGTGACAACCGCGACAGGTCAAAAATTGGTGGACAGGCAAACTGTTCTGCTCAGACTGGATCAGAATTTTATTCGCTCCAGTGTGAGAAGCAGAAGGCTAGCCGGCGGAGAGTGGAGACGAGAACTCTTGAGGGCCATGAAACGGTGAATCGTCGTTGGCGTGCTCAGTAGTGCAGTAGTATAATTTTAACTTAATTTAAGAGTGGATTATAATAATAAATAAAAGAAATTGTTTTGTAACGAACCCTGGACGCCGCGAGCTTTATCCCAGCATAACGCGATAACGTGTCGTTACAAGCTAAAAGCTGTTTCTTTATGTGACTTAGTTTTACTCATTACCATGATTGTGAAATATTATAGGTGGACACTTAAAATTTTGAACGAAGTAACGAAAAAATACACTTTGTACTAAAATGCATTTTTGAGCAATAGTCTTAAGAAATTTAAATCTTTTTGATATGGCAACACTGCGTACAAGTTTATATACTTACAAGTACAAAAAATTAAGAGGCAAAACAGATTCGCTGCTGTAGTCGAGGCAAATTGAATACTAAGTATTCGCATGCAGAGCAAATTAATACAACAAAAAATTTTGTAAAGAGAAATAATTTTCATATTCATACCATTTTTTTTTTAAATACCTAAAACTTTGTCTCTCTTAAGTTTGTTTAAAATATATGAAGGTCCTCTAGACACTAATCATATATTAAATGTAAATCTTTGCTGAGGTGGAGTTATAATTCGCACAAAATTATTTAAAATTTCCACGTACATAAATAGCTCTAAACAGATTTATAAATTCTTTTAATTTCAGCTCCTTTTGCGTTTAACTCTGTTACAACAAATATTCCAAAATTACACTTAAACATATTAAAATGACTTCGCCTTCCTGCAATAATGTCAAGCGCGTTAGCAAATCTTCCAATTCATCATCGTCACATGTTAGTATGACGACTTCAACAGCTGATGAAAATTTGATTGAGTCACAACTTTTCAGTTGGATGCGCTTGTTCCGGTTCGCCTCGCTGTTGTGTCGAGCTGAATAAAAAAAAAATGAAGAAAATGAAAAGCAATAAAAATACACCAAACGAAGGATGACAAAAAAAACACGCCACAAAATGTTAGCGAAATTAATTTTTTAGATTCAACAAAGAGAATAAAATTTAATTTTTAAATGGAATAGTTTTAAACTTAGGTTGGCAACAAGAATGTAATCGTCACGGTTGTCGTTGTTTCGTTTCCGAATTTGGAATTAATTATAAAATAAATTAAGAATATTTCCCGTAGCTCTCGAATCATTAGTAACGCACATTATTTCAAAAGAAATATAGTTTGTCAATTTTTAAGTTAGTGTTAAGTGATATATATTTTTATTTTGATAATTATGCTTTTATTCGTTTTGTTATTTTTATTTTTCTAAACTTTTGATTGAAATTTAATTTTTGTTTGTACTTATACTGTGTTCCAAACATATGAGTCTTGTGTGTGGGACATCTAAAATAAAACAAATGAAATGAAATATTTAAAAATTTTTTGTTGTAAAGTAAAAATTTTTTATAAAAATATTTCTTTTTATTTTCTTGATGACAGACAGTATTGAAAAATATATTAATTGACATTCAAAAATGACCAACATTTTGACGTTGAGAGTGATACTGTAGAAATGAAAGGGGTACATATCCCCTGCGATTTTCTTTGGCTTTTCCATACGTATTATTTTGTGGAAACAATATAAAGAAAAAGTAGAAAAATGTGATATGAGGGTGGAGTCAAATGCAATTTCAAAAGAGAAGTTATGAAAATCGCAAAATTGCAAATATGAGGACTTTAGACTAACAAATTTATGTAACTGGCGGCGCATTCCCCTTTTTGCTCTTCTCTCTTTGCAGCTTACGATGAATTATAAAAACTCAACCTATCTGAGTGTTCTAGCAACTAATGAGTTTAAATTGTTTTTGAATTATTATAGTATATTCAATAAATAATTTAGCTTAAGGTTTTTGATTTCATTACCGTAAATGATTAAAAATTCCTGTTAATGCTATTAAAAAAAAAAATAATAATTTTTCAGTTGAACGGCAATGAATCAAAAAATAATTGCAATGTTCTGGTTTGCAATGCAGAGTAATTTCACAATGCAATGCAAAAGCCTTTTTTGTAGCGCTGAAAAAGTTCTGCTAATTTGTGTAAACGACTTCAACAGCTGATGAAACAGCTGTTGACACCTAAATTACTTATTCAAATGAATTTCATTATTTTTAAGTAGGAATTGTATTATACAAGCTCACGTATCGTTATTGAGCACGCCTCTAATTCTTTATCGTCTCTTGCTAAATAAATATTATTAAAATATGTTTAAATTTATTATTTTTTTTTTTATTTGACGTCAGTATAATTGACAATTTTTTGCATTCCCGTTTTAAAACTACTTCAAACTAAAAAACTATAAAAAAATTAACATTTTAAATATTAAATGAATGTTTCAAAATAATTTACAACTTCATTTGTATAAATATTTGTTAATTACACTTAATTTTAACTTTATTTAAAATAGCATGAAAGAAGACATTGATTAAAATACACAAACACAAAAACCAAACCTTCTTTCAATGGGTAAAATGAAAATAGCCAAGCAATAACATTAAGTATAATTAAAAAATCAGTTTAAATAACAATTAGAATAATAAACAACAATGTTCGCGTTTAATCAAAATATATTATCGAGGAAAGCCTCTTTAGTTATAGAGAAGTGATAATAAAAAGAAAACTGTTATATGTATGTTATTGTGTTAAAATCTTAAACAATAAAGTATTAAAACATACGAACAGTTATTTTATTTCTTCATAAAATATGTCAGAGAATCATATTTTGAAATTGTTTTAATTGGACAAAAGCTGTGATTTTAAAATAGAAGTGTAAGTAAAGAGTAAAGCAGCAGTAAATTGTGTTAAATTTGATGTTTGGCCAGGATAACAGTTTTGAAAGTAATTTTTAAGGATTTATCAAGAATATTTTTCAAAAAGCAAAAGAAGTCGATTCTTAAATTTTTAAAACTGAATTTTTTGTTAAAATCTTTTAACATGCTAAAACTTCAAAATATTATTATTTTTTTGAAGTAATAGTTTTTGTACCTTTGATTTACTTATTAAACCTCGGGGTCTATACTTTATCAAATAAACTATATTTCGCAGTATGAAAAACAATAAGGAATATTTCAAAGTCTGTTATAATATATAATTAATAGTGGCACTACAAACTATATATATATATTATTAGGTTGATTATAACCGTGCAAAATTGTGAACCTGGTTGTAGTGTATTAATATCCTATTTGTTTGAAAGGCACCAGGTTGGATATGATTCCTTTTAGCAGGCAGCCATAAGAAGCAAGGTCACTTCACTTGGGTACAGGTTTCGGTTTTTGTGGCATAAAGATGAGAAGATAAAGGATTAGTAGAGTCGAAATGAGGTGAGGTGGAAATGAAAAATATAGAATTAAGATAAGTGGGATGTGTGCACATCTTAAATTAATTACATTCACTGACAATATTTTTTAAATTGTAAAAGTTCTGAATATTAATTTACATTGGTAGTCTCAGCATAAATATATTTTTAGAGTTGTATTACAAATTTAATTAAAATTGTTAACTATAAGAAATTTTAATTATTTAAGAGATCAAGATATACCTTAATTAATAAAATAGTAGTGCAATTAAATAATAATAAAGATTCAAGGAACAATATTTCCTTTTTATTGCAATAACTTTTTAAATTTAATATTTACCCTGTCATACACAAAATACTTATTGATGCCTTTTTTTAAAGATGGAGACGAGATTTTCTACGCAAAAGTAATGAAATCCCAAGGGGAAGGTACTCTAAGGCCTTTTACATAATATTTCGCAAAAAACATTTCAATATACCAAAAAAATGGCAACCGAGATAGTTTAATTTAATCTCGAACATTTTTAATTGTTTTAACAAATTATTTGGTGCCAGATATATAATACAAAAATATCCTTTACAGCTGATTACGTACTTTTTTTGTTTAATATTTTTTTTTTAATAAATCGTTGTAATTGTAATTCTGTTTAAAGAACCGAAAGCATATTTTTACCAAAAACTTAAAAGAACCCAGAATGGCAAACTCTAGCCAACTAAATAAATGGGATTATATAATCTTGAAACAAATGTAGAATGTGTTAATGCTTGGCAGCACTTTTTATTTTTTTTAAATCCATGTAGTTTGAGAGCCATGGTCTCTTGTAAGGTTTGTGAATTAACTGTTGTTTATTTTAACTGGTTTAAAAATTTGCTATGCTCTCTATTGTAATTACTAAAGGTGTAAAAACCTCGCTGCGATAATTAAATGTATAAAATGCTTTTTTACTCAAAAAAACAGCCACAAAGAATGAACTGCAGAAGCCAAAATATTAATAAAATTCACGAAAAACGCTATTTGGTGGATTTGGTGGATAATGTTTTCTGGCATTAAGTTGTTTGGATTTGTTCCGCAAGTAAAATACATTACAGTAAATAATATACATTTGTTCTTGTCTTTGCTGGGTGTTTTTTTGGTACAGTACAGTTTAGAACACGGCTTGAGAATGATGTCTTCACATCGAAAGCACTCGCCAACAACGACGGGAAGAAATAAAACAGGATAATGTTTTCATTTATTCAGGGATATACATATTTATGAAGCTGAAGACGAATTATGAAAACATCAAATAGCAGATGATTAATATCCATTATGCTTTAATTGTTGACAATTTTAGTTTGGCGACGGATAACGGATATAAAATATTTTTGATTGTGTAAACAAAAAATGTAGTATATATAAGTATGTACGTTTCTAAATTTAAAATTTATTCAAAATATAAAAAAATTGTATGGCCGAGAAAATAAATTGCTTTTCACCTAATTTTATTTTATTCACGGATGGCTCTTATGATAATAGTATATCATCTTATTCTGCAGTTGAAAGTTTGGACAACAAAAATTTCATTGTTGTTTTGGAGGATCGTTTGCCAGATTTCGTTGGGATTTTTGTAGCTGAATTAAATGCAATAAAGAACGCCACCGACTATGCTTTACGTAAACAAGCAAGAGCAATCATTTTCACCGATAGTTTAAGTGCTATTAAAGCCATTAAGAAAAATCATAATGGACTATATGATAATATTATACATCTTCCAAGTACTAGTGATCATTTGTTACTGGTGTGGATTCCATCACATATGGGGATAGAGGGGAACAATGCGGCAGATAGGGCAGCAAAAAACTCTTTAACTTTAAGTAGAAATTTCGAAACTCCATGTTTTCCTAAAGCTTTTATGGGACCCCTCAATCATTTTGCGGAACAGATAAACCCGCTTGCTAGAAGAAATAAGTACAACAAAAGCCTCGACCTTGCGCGATTAAGAGTAGGAAAAACAATATTTAATACACAGCATTACTACAACAGGTCGAGTTTTTGTAATGTTACGTTTACTGTTCCACACATTTTAATTGATTGCCCTGAATCGAAAATGGACTTACCTCTTGAGGAAGTTCTCAACTGTGCTACTTTGAAGAATCTTTCCAGTATATGGAAATCGCTAAAGTGTCATGGATACAGAATATTTAAGCCTTTCATTAACATTTTCCCTTTTATTTAATTATTTTTAAGAAAACATATACACATAAATACCCAAATTGTATTGTTACTTTTTTTTTAATTTATAATCGTGCTCATATTGACTTGTTACGCATGTTACATGTAACAACCTTGTTCATTTATAGAAAATTGAGGCGAAATAAATAAATAAAAGAAAATAAAATTGTTGTACTTTTAATCAGGATTTTTGTTTTAATTAATTAATTAAAAAGAACATTTATGTTGTTTTGAAACGCGGTCTAAAATTCGACTACATTCAAACATATTCCTTTGGAAACAGGTAGATTTTTATTTTCTTCTTTAATTTTGTTAAGGAGTACATTTTTCAATGTTCATACTGTTTATTTCTTTAAATTGAAATATGAAAAAAAATTAACTTAAATTCCTTTTCCGTCTCAATGGAAATATGCGAAGATCATAATGTTACTTAAGCCAAATAAGAGGGAAGGTGAAGTTTCCTCTTATAGGCCAATAAGTTTATTGCCAATTCTTTCGAAAATATTTGAGAGGCTTCTGTTAAAGAGACTTATGCCAATTCTCGATTCCCAGAATATTATACCTGACCACCATTTCGGCTATAGACATCAGCATGGTACTCCTGAACAGTGTCATCGCATTGTGAATATTATTACTAATGCATTGGAAAAGAAAGAATTTTGTTCAGCGGTGTTTTTGGACGTCAGTCAAGCATTTGACAGAGTATGGCATTGTGGTCTCCTATATAAGCTCAAACATCTACTTACCGCTCCATTTTATTTGCTTTTTAAATCGTATTTACATAATAGACGATTCTATGTTCACGTTAATGGAGAGGATTCCGAATTTGGAATTTGGAATTGATCTGAGTTCAGTCCTATATACGATTTACACGTCAGATATGCCCATAAATGATATTTTAACCGTTGCCACTTTGCCGATTTGTATGCGAATGAGTCCCCACAAGAAGCCTATGCAATGGTGCAAAGGCAGTTAACTCTGATTGAGCAATGGTTACTAAAATGGAATATTAAAATAAATACCAAGCAGAAATCATCTCATGTGTCCATCACTTACGTTTTATGGAAATACTATTACAAAATTAAATAAGGTAAAGAAAGCACTTAGGCCTCCATTTGGATAGAGGACTAACATCCTTAGATATTAAAACAAAAGAAATGTATTGGCTCTTGAAATCAAGATCAGAAATGAGTCTGCAAAACGAAATGAATTTATATAAAACGATTTTAAAGCCAGTTTGGACTTATGGCCTTCAACTCTGGGGCACACCAAGTAATTCTAATGTTGAAATACATCAGAGATATCAATCAAAAACGTTGCGGTTATTGACAAATGCTCTGTGGTTTATAAGAAACAACTGCTTACACAATGATCCGAAAATAACCACAATAAAGGAAGAGATCAATAATTTCAGTGAAAAATATTTGAATAGATTAAGCAACCACTCTAACTTATTAGCTATTTCACTTCTGGATGATAGTGAAGAGATACGAAGACTGAAAAGATTACATGTTCTTGACTTACCCTTAAGAATATAGTTAAATTTACGCACTAACTATTTTGAAACTTTTGTTAAGTTCACTTTAACTTAATAAAATAAATTATTTTTAATTTATTTATAAATTTTGGTTAAAATTTTTATTCTAAATAGATTGCAAAATAAAAAAACTAAAAAAAAAAATTCCTTTTCCTGTTCTATTCTTTTCCACCAATTGTTCAAACTTCATTTACTTGAATTTTAAATAACTTAAACGCCGACAAATTAAAAAGTAATTTTCGACATTAATTTTTTTTGTCGTAAAACTGCAGATAATTTCCGCCCGTGACTACTTTAATGATAGGACTAGAAAAAAAATATATAAAATTGTTTAAAAATCCTTTCAAGCAAACAAGAACGAGAACATTAATTATATTAATTCCCAATGACTTTTTGAGCGTGTGCTTATTCGGACTTTATTAAATAATGGTTAATCATTTTTTGTCTGCGTTTTAATAATGAAAGTCAATGAGGAAATAACAATTTTCAGTAATGAAAGAAGTCCTTGAAGTGTGCCCGAATATTTGTTTCCTTGAAGAAAAACTCTGCACTTTAAAAGGTGTATTCGAATTTTTGCTATATTTTGACATAACAATTTTGATTATAAAGCGAATTGTGGAGACATATAACTTTACATTAAAAACACATACAAAATTTCCTTAACAAAAATCTTTTTTGTTTTTATTTTTGTTAAAATATTTTATTTTATTTTTATATACACTTCTACATACATTGTGTGGATGAACGTATATTCATATATAAAAAATATAAAATCAGTTTTGAAAAGGGGAAGTAGTTAAAGGGTTGTTTGTTTTCATTGTTAAACGTAATAAACAAAAAGACTGTACGCATGAATTGATTTTAAAATGTAATCAACTGTTATTATTAAAAATCATAAATAATTGTTTAATTTTAAGTTCGCATGATATGATATGTTCTTTACTTATGCATAATATTGTTAATCGCTTTAATATTTTGCGATTTTAAACCAAAAGGTACTCTATAACGTTAAACAACAAAATAACAACAATCCCACCTACATTAAGAAATAAGGTAATTAGCATTTTCTAGTTGTTGTTGGAGCATTTTTTTAATTTTTGCATAATCAAGACAAATACAAGTAGAATCCGCTTTAGCAATATAAAGATTAACGTCGACCAGAAAAGTGACAACTAAACTCTATGAAACATGCAACTGAAAAAAAAATATCTTAACAAACATAGAGTTACTTCATTAATGTGTACAAATCATAAAAGATTTTTCGTCCCATTCAATAAAGTGTGTACAATAGTTATTAAAGAACTTCTGTTTCATAGTTAATTTTTAAATAATTGTGTTCACAATAAATCAATAAATATCTAATACCTAATTAACGTTTTAGGCAATTTTTCTTTTTTCTTGTCTGACAACATTTATTTTCGTTAAATTCTTAATGCTTCTAAAAACAAATTTGCATTTCGATCTTTACCTCAATATCTGATTAAATTTAATTGATTTTTGCAAACAAAGTTTTTAAGTAAAATTTTTTTACTTCGAAATAAATAATTTATTCATCGGAATCATTTTCAATCTAAGCAATTTTGCATGTGCCCGTTGCTTTCTTAGAAATTTTGTAAAATTATTTACAAATATTTTTTATTTTCTGAATTTTCAAATTACATATGAATGGTTTCCAACGGCAACCCTTATGTAGAAATTATTGAAAATAAACAATGTTTTTTGTTGTTTTGAAATGTTTTGCTGTGTTTGTATAGAAGTGTTTTTGAGTCTTGTTGTCTATGCTATGTTGATTTTATGAAAAAATTCTCATGGAATCAGTTTGGCTTTAGATATAAGACTTTTAGGTTTTTCTATACAATATTGGGGTAAAATTCACTGATGAGCTATGTGAGCAATAGTGAAATTGCAATATGGATATGCTCTCCCCCGCAGTAATGCATTTCAAATATTTTTTATTTTTGTTAAAATGAATGTTTTATGAGAATATCATAAAATGTTTATTTTTTAATAAAAATTTTTCTAATAAATATTTCGTGAGAATATCATGAAATATTTATTTAAAGGAATCAAGTACGAATAATAAAATTGCTTATTTTTTTAGTTCTTAATAATTAGACCGTCAAAGAAGCTTTTTTAAAAATTTAAATATAAAAAATATGTTTAAGTATTTTAATTAAGAGAATACGCTGTGCGGCAAAGCAAATATGTTTTATAACTTGTGATTTGTTGTTGTATAAAAATAAATTAAAATAAAACATAACAAAAAAGCTTTAACAAAGTGAAAGGAAAATTCTATGCGAAAATTCTAGTTTCAGAATTCTAATAATGTCGCTAATCTAGACGCACTTTTATAACTTTCTTTAACAATGAGTTGTGGTTAGCAGCGTTTTTTATGCTTTACAAGAATAATTTTGGGTCTTAAGTTACAATTAGATATTGTAAATCAAACTACTTATTCTCGCATGAAAATTAGAAAAAACTAAATATTTTTATTTTGAAATTCAATATGCGGAAGAACACAAAAAATTTAATAAAAACCCACAACTAAAATACCGCATTGATTCAGAATTAACAAACAAAATTATTTTTCATTTGTTTCGTTTACGTCTATTTTATCAAAGAGCAACACACATTATTAAAAATCACTTGCATTCATTCATCATCAAAATAACACGCTGAGTGGACAGTTGAATAGGAAGCGACTAAACAAAAAATCCGAAAAATGCTAATAACCTTCTAACGTTATGTGGTAGTAAAAGAAACAGATGTCATTAAAATAAAAACAATTTATTTTATTAAAAACTATTCACACGCAACTAGAGACGGGTGGTCAACAGCCCATAATAGTCATCATCATTTCTACACATTTTTTTAAGGACGGATTTGATGACCTCTTCTAAGCGCTACTGTTGACCTCCTACAAGTCTCTTTTGTTTTTCTAGATTGTGTTTTTTGTTTTGTTTTTTGCCTCGATGACAATGTAAATCTTCTTGCCAAATCAGCAGTGGTGGTTGTTATGTTAACCGTTAGATTTATATTCCTATTAGATAAAGTAAAATTCTTAGATAGGAATTTCATCATGTATCACCTGAATTTGAACTTTGCGAATTTCCCTACTGAAAATCCTTATGTTTCTAAAACTGTTGGTAAATTAGTGTAAGCGTTTTTTTAGATTCATATGGTTTTAATCCCTAAACGCTTTTTTTGTCCTTCACACTCTACCAAATTACAAAAATATTTTTTAAGTTTCTTTGTTTTTAAGTGTTCTTGACTTGAAATTAAAATAAAACAAAGCAAATTGTTTTGCATATTAATGAAACTGGCTTCAATGTGAAAATAGTTTTATTCCATTAATACTTTAATATGATTTAATTCATTTGCTTAAAATCCGGATATCCTGTTTTTACAGGTTTTCGGAAGCAATTTTCGAATTCTAAGTGTTTAATTTTAATAGTCTCTAGTAAATCGACGTTGACAGCGGATGTCATCTAAAACTGTTAGGTTACACGACCTTGGTAGCTAATAAGAAGCATGATTACATGAAGCGTATATTTCAACAAAATGAAAAAAAAAACTAATTTTGCCTTTATGCCGATATTTTAAATTTGCTATAAACAACTTTCAAGAGTCATAATTTTTTATTTTTAAAACATTTCATTAGTCACACTACTCTTTACAAAGAAATTTCAATTGTCAGACTTTTTTATAAAAATATTTTACTGTCAGAATATTATCTATTATAGAATAATTTCATAAGTTTTCTACAAAAAATATTTATCAGCCATTATTTTCATAGTTTTTCGAACAAGGATAAATCAAGTAACAATTGGAAATAATGCAACTTTAGATTTAACGCTTTGTGAGATGTGGTTGCTCTTATAGATATAGATAATAGATTTAATGAAAAAATTTCCTGCTGTATGTTCGTAATACCGTTCGATATGTCATAAGATCCTTTGTAAGCCTAATGTGAGTTTACCTATTTGAGTATTTTTTCCTTAAAACAACACGGCATCTCATGCCAATTTACATGATGAACGTACCAGAAATCAGTAAAAATTTTGTGTTGAATATAATGTGCATCAGTCATCATTTATTTTAGTCATAACTGCGCTAGTTATATTTCTTCAAGCTTAAGGCACAAAGGTAGACCTTCATATGAAAAATAATTTAATCAAAACACAGGAGAGAAATACTCTGTTTATTTGATTTTTTAATACTCGTTGTTTCTACTGTACTTTATGAGTTTGGTAATTGATCGAACATTTAAATATTTTCGGTTTGAAAAGAATATAAACAACTTGCTCAAAATATAAATGCTTAGATCGCATAAGTTTGATTCTTCGCCGGCTCTAATCACTAACATCCATTTTTCTATTCATATACCTATAGTTTCTGAAAGTTTCTTTAAGATTCTTGTAACATTAAATCATCGGCAGAGCAGAATATTTTTGAAATCTTTGACCACGTTATAATTATATTATTATAATTTTTTAAGATTACATTTTTCTTTATTAGAAAAGTAAGAACATCTCAGAAAAACATCACTACAGCACTGCCATGACTTTAATCCTACTATTTCCAAGCAGTTGCAGTATTTAAAGAAATATTAACTTAAGTTTTCAAGTTTTGAAGAATAAATAAATCTACGTCTACTAAATAATGACGAGTTAAGACGATTTTATGGTCCACAACTTATCCTTGTATTTTTCCACCGATTTTAGAGAAAATTATTTGAGTTCAAGAGTATTTATTTATATTTTGTAGTTAAAAAGGTTTGCAATTGCTACTAAAACATCCACATGTATCTACGGATATACCATTTCTTATTGATGGATAAAAGGTAGATTATGTACACTTGTTATTTAGCTTGAGTTAGATTTTAATTGTTATCATTATTTACTTGTTGTTGGGGGCGTTATATTTTAACATTAATGTTGATATGTTCTACATTTCATACATAGAATACAATAACCGAAATCATAAATATTTTTTAAACTTTTTAATAAAACGCCATACAATTTGTGACAGCTATCTGTGTTTAGGCGATTTTGTGTAAAAGCCGTAACTATGTAATAATCAGAAAAAAGAAAATAACAATAAATGTAAAATACATCAGTGTTTTGGAAATTATCACTTTTATTACTGATATTTGTTCAAAGCACCACTATTTTTTGCTGCATGTGTTTATTTGTGAAATTTACATGTCCAGGGGCATAAGTCTACTCCAATCATCCACTTCATGTGTGCAATTTAAAATTTTTTGTTTAAATATAAGTTTGTCTATAGTAGAAAGACTTCAAAATATAACAAAAGGATTAAAACAAAATGAAACATCCACTGATTTGATTTTAAAGTGCCTCTTCAAATATGTTTAAATTTTTCAACAAACATTTTGTAAATGCTACATTTCGTATACGAATACAGAGCAAATATCGCAACGGGATTTTCGAAAGTAACCCTTTCGAGGGCAAGAGATGCCACCATTTATTTATGCAAATTCTAATACACATTTTTCGTTGGAATATAATATTTTAGATGGCGAAGAGTAACTAACAATTAATGTTTAAAGGCTTGATTTGAGCATTTGTTGTTTGAATAAGGGATTCAATCTACAAGTATTTGATTACACTAGACATTTTTAAGGGGAACTTGTCTGCACTCTGGCATTTGTATGCATCAACTTGAGTTAAATTGTTTATTCTTTTTTGGTAAATTGTTGTGTTAACATTAAGAGCAGAACGAGTGTATTTATCACCCTTATACGAGGGCGGACGGCATGCCGTCAATATGAATAAAAGGGGTTGATAATGTGGGTTTTAATAACGGTTAATTATTAGTTAAACTTAAAACTCTAACCAAAAAACCAGTCCGCAAATCCAAATTCGTTAGATCTTTTTTCTTAATGAGTGCAAAATTTTAAATTTGGAATCAAGTTACGATGTAATAAAGGAATTTTAATAATTTGCTCTCTGCCAATAGTAACACTACAGCATCGATTCAACAGGATTCTGAACTATCTGATAATTCAGTTGTTTTATATATATATATAAATCAATACTAAGATTTAGTGAAACAAGTTTGCAATGACTAGTGAACATGTTGTTACAATGCAGAGAATGCATTAGTGTAACAGTCATACTGTGTAGCCAAGTCGCAATTTTAAGTTATTAAACAGAGTTTTAGCGACTTAGAAATAATTCAATTAAAGTTTAAACAACACGATTAACTGCTCTAATTACAAAAACAAACAAAAATATATTAAATCTGATGGAGTTATTGCTTTAATCGAGTTTAACTCAAACGTTTTCTAAACAAAATATTTAAAATTTTTGTAATCAATATGAAAACAATTAAAGGTTTGTCAATTTTTATACCACTAAAAGGAAAAAGGTAAACAATAGCTCGTTTGATGTACAATAAAGAAGTCACTGCGGCACTTCACGGTAAATTGGCTACAAATAATACAAACCGCAAGTTATGCCAATTTAAGCAATCGCACTGTAATCTTTTGATATAAACGCAAAAAGGGGAAAAGGAACCGTTTTCATCCTTTATTTATTTATGAGCACTAAACTTAATTCACCCATGTAAGTAATTGGAGAACGTTAAATTTTTTCTTTAAATCATAAGAATGACCAGACTACTTCATATTGTCCTAAAAAAATAAATTTCAGATTTCATTATAATATATAAAATAAACCGCGCTACCTTTTTAAGGTGCGTGTGGGGTAAGGGGTGCACCTCACTAGTGACTTCCACGTGGATTTTTAATACTCAGGACTAATTTATAAAATTTTGGCTTCCTTATATTAAAATTTCTATAAAACAATTCATGTCAGAAATATTAATATTAAATTACGGGCTAAATAAAACTCAGTTTCTGGTATGCAAATCAGTAGAGTTAAGCATAAATTAATTCATCAATATATGTATATAAAGCCAATGTAGATAGATCTTCAGAACAACCCATACTAACACATTTCAATTTGAATTGTTTTTACATCTCTATATTTTTTACCTATAAAATAGCAGCCAGTGCAGTGGGAAAATCTGTAAACAGTTAACTTGAATGCTTCCACAAATTTCATTTTACGTATGCATTGATATTGCAGAGAATTTATTACTAATTTATTTTAAAACACGTATAAATATGCCATGTGACAGCTTTAAAATTTTACAATGATTGAATCATTATTAAAGTATATCTAACAGAACAGATTGAGCAGAAATATCTGTTCGTAGTAAAGAGGAGACTCATCAGTCTTAACACAAAATGACAAGATGAGACTAAATTTTAACAAGGAAAAGCGCCCTAGCTAAGAAGATAGAGAAACATGGTGACGACTTCCTATTACACTTTCTGTAGACGATGAATTTGATTTTCTTTTTGTACTGTGAAATTCAAAAACAAATTAAAATATATTTTCACCTTGAAACGGTATCTTGCCAGTAATGCTATAACAATTAGTTCAAAATTCTACAAGAAAAAGCACAGCAGGAAGTAATGAAACGAAGAAAGAAGAAATTTTAGCTGAAAAGAACAGAGAAGCACACCTTTCAGCAGTAGTGCTCAATCTTACTAACAAATTATTTTTTTGAATACTAATCCATCCAAACAAACAGTATTAGTTACGTTAAAGATAAAAACTTCATCCAAAAATTATAAAAATGAAAAGTCGAAAACTGTGTGACTTTAAGCTGAAAAGTCATAAACGATTCAGATTATTTGCAACAGCCATTGACGGAAAAATCTTAAATGCGGTGGAAAAACTAGCAAAACACAGTTAAAATTTTATAGAACTCGGGGCTTTGGTACAACAAATGGCGGCAGAAGTTATAGATGTGCCATTACTGTCTGCCAGAATTTTTATGAAATGAAAGCCGCAGTCTTCATCTACGTTTCATAATCATATTTTTATCTTGCCACTCTTCTACTGAACTGTAAATATTGTTGCGAACTAATTGATACCATCAAAGCGGTAGCGACAGCACACCCGTTTTGTATATAACATTTTTATCGATTTTAAGCAAAAAGTTAAAACTTCAAGTAGATACCTTAGAGAAAATGCAGTGCAGAAACATTCAATAATTATTTATTTACTTATTTCATCCATAGAATTAAATTCCTACAGATTACTTTACAACATTAATTATAATGTTTGAATAAAAGAAGCTTGAACATATTATAATTGACATTAAAATCTAAATGTGGGTTAAAACTATTACATAAATGCAAGCATCTTGCAATCGGCTCATTAATTGCATAATTCGTTCTGAAAAGACATTCTTCAAACATGCGATTATTTCTCAAGTCCCTAGGAGGACTGTATAACGTAAAATAATTTTTAATTTCCGGGCTATCAATATTGTCAGATAGTATATTATAAACAAATAATAATGAGGAGCAAGATCTACGATCCTCTAAGGATTGTAAGCCTAACATTTTCCTCCTAACATCATAAGAAGGTAGTTCATGTGGCCAAATCAATTTTAAAGCAGTCTTAGTGAATATCCTCTGAATTCGTTCAATACGATTTGATTGGCCTAAATGACTAGGATTCCAAACAATGGAACAATATTCCAAGATACTTCGAAACAAGGAAATGTATAAAGACTTGAGGGTGTATGCATATTTAAAATCTCTAGAATTTCTTCTAATGAAACCAAGCATACTATAAGCTCTAGAAATAACATAGTCGATATGCTTAGAGAATGTTAATTTAGTGTCAAAAATGACTCCTAAGTCCTTAACTTTAGCTACACGTTTAAGCAGGAAACCACCAAGAGTATAATCAAAATTTATTGAACCCGAAATATAAGCACATGTGACAACACAACATTTTGAAACATTAATACCTACGCCATTTTCAAAACACCAGTCAGACAGTTTGTTAAGATCAGTCTGTACTATCTTTTCGCAGTCACCAATATCGCCAATAGTAGAATACAATTTCAAATCATCAGCAAATAAAAGACAGCTGGATAACTTAAAATTCAATGGTAAATCATTAATAAAAATTATAAAAAGTAACGGACCAATATGCGTTCCCTGAGGAATACCTGAATAGGCATCAATTATATCAGAAGAGAATGAATTACCAATTTTAAATTTAAGTTTTCTATTGGTCAAGAAACTATGAAAGAATGCTAAAATATTCTTCGAAAATCCAAATGTACAAAGCTTGAGCAGTAACAGATGATGGCTAACTGTATCAAATGTCTTAGCAAAGTCAGTGTATATAACATCGCATTGGCGCTTACTCATCATAGCAGATACAATATCACGGCTTAATAGGTCGGAAATAAAGCTCTTAACATGCTCAAATAGTTTACCCTTTAAAATATTATCAAATATTTTTGCAAATGGGCTTTGTTTAATTATGGGCCTATAATTGGTAACTAAGCTACGATCTCCAGATTTAAAAATTGGAATAATGCAACAAAGCTTCCAGCAGTCCAAAAATTCACCAAGTTCAAGGCACGAATTGAAAAGCTTAGTAATTATAGCCGCAATATTAGCTGAACAATTTTTAAAAAATATAGAAGGATAATCTCCAACTGAACATTTAAATCATTTATAGCATAATACACATCAGCAATGGTTATATTAAAATTGATTCCACCACTTTCGTTATCTACGAGATGGTAGCTGGAGTCATTACAAACAGGTTTAACAAATGTGCTTTGAAAATACTTTGAAAAAAGATCACACGTACTTAATACATCATACGATTGCAGGTTATCATAACACATACGTTTTGGGGGAATATTATTCTCTCTTTTACCGCTTAAAAAATGCCAGAAAGCCGAAGAATTGGACTTAATTTTGTTTTCAATTTCAAATATATACTGGCTGTAAAGAAAGTTTCTTAAGAAATTGTATTCATTACGCGCTAAAAAAATTTTTTGTGGTCAACGTCACTATTCGAAATTCTGAACTTAGAATATGCTTTGTTTCTAATATTTTTTAGATGGCATAATCTGGCATTATACCAAGGCGGTTTATTATTAATCCTAGGTTCGAACACTGGTACATTGAGTCTTATGGCCATATCAAAGTGGTTAGAGATAAATGAATAAATTACACACGGATCATTAATTTCCTCTAATACAGTCCAATCAACTGCTTTAAAGTAATTATTTTAACCTTCAATATTGGCTTTATTAAAGCTGTATTCTGTAAAAAGCTGAACACTTTTCAAACGTAAACGAAGAAAATAAGTTATCAAGTATTTTTTACCCATTTTAAAATAAGTACTCACATAAAATAAGTACTTTCTACTTGCATTTAAAAAAAAGTCTTTTTTATGATCATGTAAATATCACGACCTTGTTTTCAAATCGTTTTATTTTTAATGGAAATAAGATAAACTTATCACTTTTTTAATGGCTGTCTGATGTAATAAGTATTTTGTCAAACCATTGATGTTCCTTTCTAACAGGCTAAGACAATTAAAGTGTTTTTCAAGGCTTAAAAACGTGGCACATAAGAATTTTTCATAAAATTTAAAGATGTTTTTCTTATGAAAGAAACCAAACGTAAGAAATAATTCTTATAAAAAAAATTACAATAACAACAACAGGAGTAAATTTACAAAACGAAGTAAGAAATTTTTTATACCTTTATTAGACAAAGAGATAGGTAATCTATCTAACGAAAAAACATTAACAAATAAAATGAACAGTTATAAGAAAAGGAGAAAATAACGATAAGGAAATTTTTTTGGGGAACATAGTAAACGTAACATAAAACTTTTAAAACAGATTTTGAAGAAAATATTATTCACTTCAAGAAAAGGTGTAAAAATTTATGATTTCGAAAATACAGAATAAATACGATTTTCAGTTAGACTTATTTCGTTATTGCGTTTAATAGCGATAAATTGCACAGTGGTTTAAAAAACGTTTGTTTTTTTTTTAATAATTCGGTAGCTCATGAACTACATAAGCTATCTTAATGTAATTTCATAGAGGCCAAACAGAGGTATATCTAAGACAACTCACGATAGGCACTGTAGGGTAAAGGGGGCTTCTGGATTTGCCCCAAGTTGGGTACTTTGGGCATACAATTTTAGGAAATGTCATAAAAAGTTTATTTATTACTTACATGTTACCAGTTTTGAACTTAAGTGGATTGTGAGAATATCTACAAAAATGTGCTTATATGTCTAGATTACCTCTTTTAATTTCGGAGAAAATCGGGCTAGAATTTTTGTAATTTGTAATTTTTATATCTATTTTCCTTTGCTTTAAAGAGTGGTTATTTTTTTATATTAGTAAGAAATCATTTTTATAATTTTTTGTTTTCTTCTATTTCTTGAAAAAATACATCTATGGCTAAAATCTGAATTTCTAACTTTCTGGGCCTCTACTGTAAGTTCACCTATCGGGAGAGGGTTGGAATCTATTATCTCATGACCATAGCAATGTACTTTATGTAATGTTGACGTGAGTTGTATCCATTCATACAATGAACTTTGAAGCTTTAAAGTATCCATATATATGACGACATCTTCGAATAACTTCCTCGCTAATTCCAGTAATTCCATCATTTGTGGAGCAATAGCCGACAAGCGGTTTATCTGCAATTAAACCAGTCATAACTTTGAACTCTTCTTGGATTCTTTTCTTTTCATCGGCCCTAATGTTTAAGAGTTTATTGTTGTTTCTTGAACTTATTTTTGGTTCTAAATTTAAGATCATACGCAATATGCAGCATATATTTCAACTACAAAAAAAGATATTTTATTCTTCATATCAGCAGGACTTCGAGAAAATGCCGACTTTTTTAATCCACATATTGAGCACTTCCAGAAGGTGGCCGCTTCAGTAATGGCCACTTGGAGCTCGATATTTACATTTACGTAATAACCACAGATTTTAAAGTATACTGGATTTACATTTTCGATAGATTCTTGAATTGTGTTGAGCCATTGTTTTGTAGTGAACTTATTTTCGTTTAGATATTCAAATCTTGCGGGTCTACAAAAAGCTTTTGATCCTGGTGTGGAGTTTATCCAAAGATATTTGCTATTATTGGATGATTTTCTTTCTTATTTGTATTCTGGTAAAGTTGATAGGCCAACACAGCCCCAATGGCATATTAGTGTTAAATTGCAGTTCCTCAGTTCAATCGATTGCCGATAAATTTTCGTAATTGTTGATAAAAGTCTTGAAGAGGTTTTTTCAAGCTTTTGCGGAAGCGCCTTTCTGCTTACTCCACTCAGCAATGATATTATTTCTTTCTTCTTTTCCCATACTGCATTGTTTGAAGAAAGTATTGTGCAACCCTTGCTTTCAAGTATCTTCTTTAGTCTTACATACTTATTTCGACTACATACTAGTTCTAGCATTAATGCTAAAGCCTATTGTTGGGAAAATTCACAGTCTGATGCTGGTGTAGGTATACTTTTTACTATTCGTTGTAATTCCTTATAACAGTCTTTAATTTCGGTATCCGATTGCGTAGATAATTTTTCTGATAATCTTTTGTTTTTTTTTTTTTTGTTTTATCACCTAAATTATCATATAGTTTAGGAATAGGACCTGCCTTGGCAGTTTTTATTTCGATTGTACTATTTAGCCACTCAGAAAATTTTAGTTGAAACTTTCGTATATTGTTATTAACACACCTCATCCTCAGTTGAAAAAATTGGGGGTTTCCCAAACAACACAGCATAAAACTTTATACTATTGCTATTTCCTGTCCTCTGGCTGGTTTGGAGTCAAAGGCGAGCGCTTTCGATGGGAATGCATCATTCTCAAGCCGCGTTGTGATTTGTATTGGTGAGTAAGTGTTGGCGTTCAGGCACTTCTGTTGTTAAGCAAAATGGCATTTTTATGCAAAATAAATTTATCGATACCTCGGTCTTTTATTATTATATAGGTATGTGTGTCCGTCTGAGGGTGTTTTTTGTTTGTCCTTTTGCATGCGTAGTTTTAATGGTGTGAAAATTGTGTCTGAGGTTGTGTTTAATGTCATTGCAAACATGACCTCAGACACAATTTTCACACCATTGAAACTACTCACGCAAAAGGACGAAAAATCGATTTTTACAGGTGATCCCAAATTATGCCTATTTTTGCGAAATTCCTTTTATTTACGAAGATACAGCCATTTAAGTTTTTAGTGAAATTTTCATATAAAAATCGATTTTTTGTAGGAGATCCCAAATTATGCTTATTTTTGCGAAATTCTTCTTATTTACGGGGATACAGCCACTAAGTTTTTAGTGAAATTTTCATATAAAAATCGATTTTTATAGGTGATCCCAAATTTTGATTATTTTTGCGAAATTCCTCTTATTTACGGAGATACAGCTATTTTAAGTTTTTAGTGAAATTTTCATATAAAAATCGATTTTTTATAGGTGATCCCAAATTATGCTTATTTTTGCGAAATTACTCTTATTTACGGAGATACAGCCATTTAAGTTTTTAGTGAAATTTTTATATAAAATTTTAGTTTTTGATATTGCTGCAATACAATGACAATTCAAATATTTTCAGTAGTTGTTACGTTTCAAGAGACAGAATGTGTCACTCTAGGCAGCGTTGCGTTTGTCGCGTTTGTCGCGTTAATGTATTAAATAGTGTAAGAATAAAAACGATTGTGTCAAATCTATGACAGATTGTGTGGAAACATTTTGCTTTTTGAAATATCGAGATTAAAATCTTGAAATTCAATTTAAATTTAACACATGACATTTTTGCTTTCAATTTTCCAGATTTAATAACAAATAGATCCCCTATTTCGTTTAATTTTAATAAAGGCCAAAATTATTATCAAAATAAATACCACGAAAAACACAACAAACAAATCGAAAATCAAAGTCGCTTACACTTTTTGACTGTTTCGCTTATTCCTGCTGTTGTTCTTCTTTTGTATGAGTTTTTATTTTTTTTTTTTTATTACGAACAAGGTCAAAGTATTTCGAAATTATCTTAGATTTTAACACGCCACTCCATAGATTTAATGATGATGCAGCATCCGCATTATTCCAACAGTTTTATTTGTTGTTGTTATTTTCGAGTTAAACTCACCCCTTGCTGGACAGTCTAAATGCGAAATAAATAATAAAAATCTGCATGTTTAGTTTTTGCTTAAATACAAAAACGTCACAAAATTTTTAGGGAAAAAAAAAGAAAAATTTGCATTAAACAACAAATAATAACACGTAATTGAATGAAAAGGACTGACACACACACTTAGTTGCTGCAAATCATTTTATTTTCATTTTTGATTATGATGTTCTCTTGTGATTATAATCGAAATGATTTGGTGGAAGATGGGTCTTTTTATTTGATTGTTAAATTTATTGTTTTGAAATTTAAACAGCTGCCTGCTCTTAATTATCTTCGGCAAAATTTGATATTTCATTTGCACAGTTTTTATATTTTCTAAAGTTTTGTTTTCGTTTTATGTTAAAGCAATATTTGTATCAGTTTTCTGATCAAGCTCTGAAAGCCTTTTCATGCCACTCAATATTATGAATGAATAACAAATTGAGCCTGCTGCACAGTACTGCTAACGACAACTCAGCATGACAGCAAGATAGTGGTGTGATGGTTGATGATGATGCTGTCATGTCAAACTATAGCACGTGTATTTTTCCGAAGAATATTTTGTTGCTTGACACGTAAACACGCCCTTCACCAATTTAAACAAGAGATTATAGCTGCTTAGTTATTTGTTTTGTAATCCTGAGGTTAATGATTTCGTTTTTTTGCGTAAATAATATTGTTTTATTCTTTACATTGATGAAGCAAGTTCTGATTTAATTTTAATAATTTTATGTTTTAACGTTTGTAGTGTAAATATTATACATCACCATCATCGTACTTAATTTATGTTATCAAGTCGTTTCAACTATTTTTTATGTAATTTTATTTTAATAAAATTTTATCATAAATACGAAGGGCGCTCAGTTTATCGTAACCAGATCATGTAAGGAGATTATTTGCAAACGAGCACTTGTAATTTTTTCTTGATTCAGTTATTTTATGTTTTTCGAAAGCATTAGAACATTAAAGCGTTAGCCTTAAATTGGTTGTGTATAGGTAGCTAATTTGATTTTCTAAAACTACTTCAGAGATTTTTGATGATTATTGCATAAAAAAATTGGGTGGCGATCGGCTCATAGCTGAATTTGACGATTACTGTTGCCAACACATCAGCTTTGAATGAACATAATTCATTTGGAGATAATTCAAATGTGAATTAGATTCAGAGTAATGGATTCTAGTAGGAGAGCCTGGAAATCAGCAAGAAAAAAAATTTTGTCAAATATATCCCTAATGCATTTTACGGTGTCTGAATAAAGGAAAATTTATTGCAGTCTGTTTCTAAAGGAATTTTGTTTCCCATTTTCAATAAATGACAACAAGTTATTGTGATGTTACTGTAAGTTGTACTCAAATATTTTATTATTAGGAATAATACTTTTTTATTGCTGAATAAAATAATGTTATTAAAACATCAGTAGTGCGCAGCAACGGCTCAAATCTATTTAACATTTACTTATTATTTGTGAAATTTGTAACAAATAGCCATTTTTAAACTTATCACATTTTTTCAACGCTTTACGCAAAGCGTGAAGGAGTGTCAAAGAAATCTAATCAAAACTTAAGAATGTGCTTTTTATGTGCAGTCATTATAACTGTGCTGCATTATATAAAGGAAAGTTTAAAGTTTATCTTAGCCAGAAATGTTGTGACTTTATAGAATTTTCTTATTTTATTATAAAGACGCCAGAACGGTAACTAGTGTTAACCATAGAATTCATTTTTGATAAACAAAAAGTGTGCCTGCGAAAGAGAAGAAATATGCAACAAACTAAAATAACAATTTATTTTTATAAGAGACTTAAATAAATATTCAACTATAATCAATGTTATCTCCCTCTTAACCTCATGTAACTGCTTTGATCAAGTAATTTTATAAAGCTTACAAGTACAACACAAATTGTTGTATTTTGCTTGTGTAATTACAAAATAACAATAATAAAAGAAATAACAATGAAAATAATTGCTTAAATAAATAAATTTTACAATTTGCCACTTTATACGTCACATGAATTCATACACATCCATGTGAACATACAATATATTACAAACGCAAAAGGAAATGTATTTTAATGCGTTTAACAACAGTCCAACAAAAATAAGAGAACTACAATTGTCCAACAATAGTATAGAATAATAAACAATATCAGAGAAAGCAGCCACAAAAAATAGTACAGTAATAGTAATAGTTGAACAGCAATAACAATCTTTTGTATCAACCACCTATTGTGCAAAACTTTTTAAGTCTTCACCAACACCAACTTTCGTTTTGTGCAGTGAGTGGCTGTATCTTCCTTAAACGTTAATCCATTTCCCTTGCGTGTTTGTGTTCACTTTCACATTCGTTTAGCATTGTTGTAGCAAGATACGTACATAGTTGGATTTAAGGGAGGGATAGTATTTATTTATTTGTTTGAATTAAGGATCCTGCCAACACCCCAGATCCTTCTGGTTTGGTTTATTGCGATTCATTGCAGTGTAATTTGTGCGGTTTAACTAACAACGTTGTTTTTGGTTTTTGACATTGCAACAGTAACAAATGCGTACAGTTTGTTTGCAAGCCACACATTCTGTGATGTTTCTTTGGAATACTTTTGTGGGTGATGGCTGATTTTGCCACAACACTTGTATGCCCTTAACAAAATGATGATGATGGTGATTATGATGTTTAACAAAACAGTTTTACTTCCTTCATCATCAAACTAGATACCTTGTAAAAATGTATACCTGAATAAACTAAATATAACTCATGAGGCTATTTTTCCATTAATTTTATAAATCCGTTTTAGGGATAAAAATCTACAGCTATAGTTAAAAAAAACTGTTGGTCTATCATATTCTGCCTTAAAATAAACTTTTTCAAGCCCAGCGATTTTTCATCTTAAACGCGGTAATGAACATTTAAGTCTACGTATCTCTAATATTGATTTTATTCTATAAATTTTTATTTTCCGTATGCTTTTGCCTTTGATACTCAACAAATGCACTCAATTATTTGGCCTTGTTTGCTGCAGTGTGTGTGCAGTTCATTTTTATTTAATACCAGAAGCAATAAAAGGACATTAGTCGACAATATTGATTTTTCCAGCAGAATCCGTAATGCGTTATCGAGAAAATTGCCGATATTTTTTACTGTATAATATTTCACTAAAATAGTTATCTCCAATTATTACCTTTTGATACTTTGATACGTTCCTTTACACTTATATCGCAATTTTTAATAGCATTCGATAAGTGTCTCGTCGTCGATTTTAAGAATGTAACCAGGGGACAGTCTAAGTGTGCATAATGTGTACAGATGTAAAAAGTTTAGTTTTTATTTTTTACTGTAAATTGCCGTGTGGTATAAATAAATTTATAATTTACAAAAAAAGTAAGTAAATAAATAAAAAACAAAAAAATTTAAATGCAAAATTAAATAAATCATTAAAAACATAGACTTTATGACAAAAAGACAAAAAGAGAATTATTAACATAAACAATACCAAATTGTGAATGTTTACACATTCAATAAAATTATTTATGCACTTCAACCACAATCACAAGCACTAAAAAGGGTTTGAACTCATTTGAATTTTTAATGAGTGAAACACAAAATCCTTTTTTCCAAATTTACCTATCAAAATGCATTTTGTACACATTTAAATAAAAAAAAGCATTTATAAAAATAACAAAAAATAAAAGAACAGCAAAAAAATACTGGATATGTTTTATTTAAAATAGTTATATTTTTCCATCTTGTTCATTGACAATACGAGCGAGTGATTCTCATAAAAATGTAAAAATTGTTGAAAAAAAGAAAATTGCTAACAGCCTTGAAAATAAAGAGGAAGAAGATAATTAACTCATAGTAAAGTAAGTGAAAAAGGTAAAATTTATTAAAATTTATTTTGGAAACCAACATTTGTTTAAAAATACAAGAATGGATTTTTCTGGCTGGCGATCTTTTAACATTTCTTTAAAATTTCTTGAAGTCTACTCATGCATTTTAAAAAATTATGCCGTAATTTATAATAAAGATCGACTAACGCTTTCCTCGAATCTATTTAATTATTTTGATCACTTATTTCTTGAAAATTAGTTGAATGTTGTCACCCCCCTAGGATACTTAAAAATAAAAATGCACTGTGTCTGCTTTACAATTTTTTTTATTGTATCATTTTAAATTGGATAAATAAATCACTATTTACCAGTAAGAAAAAGGACACAATTTCTTGTTTGTAAATTCTTGTTATGGCCATTTTATGGAGATTTTATCACATTTATGGATAAATGTGTTACAAGAATATTGCCATAAGTAATTTCGGTTACGATTTTGTTACTTCTTCCTTATTTGTTTTAAATCTAAGAAAAAGAAATTTATTACTAAAACAAGAGAAAAAATTCAAAAAAAAATATCAATGGTAAATTGATTAAAATCAAGTAGTAAGTAAATGTTGCATTTCACGTTTTTGATATTTTGATAAATTTCTGCATAACAGATAGCAGGGAGGAATAATCAATGTTCCGTGAAATGGGAAAAATATAAAATTGCAAAAACAACACACAGCAAAAGCGATCGTCAGAAAATCCGTATACAATTTCAATAAACAAATTAAATATTTGCTTAGAGAAAAAAGAGCATTTCCATCAACACTATGACTGACTATTTTATGTGGTGCACATGCTTTTATAAAAAAGGGAGTGTTACTCGTACATGTTTGTTAATGAAGTAAATAATTGTAATTATCCCGATTTAATTTAGTTTTTGTCATTTTATTGTATTGTATTCCTCATAATCGAATTAAAATATTTCATGCAGTTCATAAAGAAAACAAAATAGTTAATTTTGGACATTTTAAAATTTATAGTCATGAAGAACACATTTAAGTGAACATGCAAAAGTTTGCAAAAGAAATATTTTTTTTTTCAAATAATATTTATTTTGAATTTGAAAAAAGGGTGGCTTTATTAATGAAAACAAAAATAAATAGTATGTTTGATATAAGTTAACTTTGCCATGAATAAAAGTAATCGCTTTAACAAACTGTCATGCATAATTTTAAAATTTATTTTCAAATTTCAATAAATTCAATAATAATTGAGCTGGTTTGTTATGGTACCCTCATGGAAAAATCTGAAATACAATATTTAAATAAGTAACAAAATTACTACTAAACTTTATTTCGACAAATATGTATTTCTCTTTTACCTGAACTCGAGACTGAGCTAGAAATTGCTATCAATTTAAAATCAAAATTCATCTTTAAATAAATGTTATTTGTCGCTTTAGAGTAGTTCGAGCCAATCGAATATTATGCTCCTTGCTTGTCGGATAATTAGTTTAAAACTTACAGTGCTATTCGTAATATATTCCTAATGTAATGACATGATAGCAAAAACATTTAACATGCACAACAATTTTCTGTTCTATTAAAAAAAAACGCCTCTTTATTCGACATCTCTATTAAGGCCCAACTATAATACAAGGTGGCTTAAGCTAATGTCAAAAATTGAACGAAAAGCCTGTCAAATGCTAAAGCGACTTTTACGTGCCTATATTGTACTTACATGAATATAGAATTTATTATGCACAGTTGCACATTTGTTTTATTCGCACTCTTGCAAAAAAATAATTTCGTTCTATATAAATGAAATGAGTTTAATAATCATATTTTGTATACTTAATACTATCCTTATACAAATTTATAATTTTTTGTTAATAGTTTTAAGAAAATTACGAAAGAAAAATTACACATATGTATATCGCTGTATGTATTATTTGCGCCAAACGTATTAAAAAAATGCAACTGTGTGCATCATTTAATTTATAAACAATATAAAAATAAATTTTATTGTTAATAGTGTGTTAAAAAAATGAAAAAGAAAATAAAATGTTTAAAGGCCCTCGTTCCTTTGAATTGCCGTTATAATAAAACGCGTCTCTGTTGTCAATAAGCTATTTTTCTTTGTACATTTTCTATTGAATTCAGATGAAATATTTGCTGCCCTCCATTGGAATTTGTTTACTAATGTATCTATAACACAATGCAAAACAGCTGTTTCCGTACGGAATGTGCGATCAGTTTCGTACGATGCTTAAGCAAAGGACATTTGACGAAAAGTATTGTTAAGTACATTATAGTTTGCCACATCTGATTATTAGGTATTTGTACAGTTGCTTAAGTTGCCTTAAGCCAGTGTATGCATAATATAGTTGGGCCGTTACAGTTGTTACATTGTAATCACAACAAATAAATTATAATTTTCATGAATTCGAAAACTGTCCTGTTAATTTATGATATCTGTATAACGCCTGAATTGTATTTAAATTCTGCCTCCAAATGTGTCTGAATATGTCAGTGATACATGCACATCGTATTTCAGAAATATTTCTGAAAGGTTTCCAGTTAACGGATGCTTATCTATTTATCTATCTATTTTATTAACTATCTTTTATTCTTTTGACTTATTTCGTTTGTTAAGAAATGATTAAAAGAACATCTTGTACAAAGGATTTTTCATAATTTGATCAAAAAGTTTTTGAAACGCGCATCAAATATTTCTGTGTCCATTTTAGTTTTGTTTTAATTTCCATTGAAATTAATTATAATTAAATTAAATAAAGACAATAATTATTAATAATAAAGTATTTTTTTATTTTAATATTCAAAACTACGCACCATCAGTTATACCTCAACTTCTTAATAACTCTAAAATCTGTATGAAATTATTTAAATTATTTAATTAATTAATAAACATCTTAAATAATTCTTATTAAACAATTTCTTTTTTTAAAAGCTTGTCTTCATAAATTCTTAAAATTTTTAGTTAGTATTTGGTTTATAGGGTGATGTCAATCGAAACTTAACACACCTATTAAAAACGACCGTTTTCAAATTTATTTGCTCAAATTTTAACACGAAAATATTTTATTAAAAATGAATTTTTTTATCAACAGTACAATTCTGTTGTCAATGGTTACACTCGGAAAAGTCGAAGCCATAACAGCCTTAAAATTAACTTAATTAAATTTGGTCTTTTGTTATCGTTACTCTATTATTACTGCCCCGTTTTTATCCTTTAAAAATGCACTATTCTGCCCCATTTTCATTTTATTTCATTTTATTTTGCACTGTATTAAATTATGACATATTTATGACATTTAGCTGATTGTTTTTTGGTTTTTGGAAAAGACAACGCAGCGTGGTTTTAGTTTCACATTAAGGACGTTTTATTACTATTTTTGTGAAAAAGATTGTTTAGAGTTGAATGTTTACTTATTCGGAATTATCGTCAACGTAAACAATATTTTAATTCTTGAAATTATTTGTAAAAGCAATTTATATAATTTTAAGCAAATATAAAGCGCGGCTTAATAATATTTATTGTGAGAGAAAATGTTGAAATGGAATTAAATAAATCGCATCTACAAGCAAAACATAGAAAAAAAAATCAGTTGAGATTTTGTGCTAAATTTATACGGCATAGAAAAACGTACTTTGTAATAAAGAAATTAAAGTGTTAAAATAAATATACTGGGTGTCTGCCGGAAAGGTATACTACTTTGTTTGTTTATACGAAATTGTACACCAGACAGTCATTTTTAATGGATGCAAAGGTGGGTGTTGAATAATTTGAGGGTGTTCCATTCGTCTATTCAATATTGATTTTTGAATGAAAATCGAGGTTGTCATGGGCGAGCTGTATCATTCTATTGGCATATGTACGGCGGGGTAAATGGTTTTGTGGAAGAAACTCTTGTGTCAACTGAATCTTATATCGAAACAAATGCAAATTCTTGTGCAAAATTGTGGCCAAAAATATTCATTGAAGACCAAGCTCCTGAGCACGACGTCGAATTGAGGTTGATGGATTGTTTTGAACAATTTCTTGAGCAGTAGTACAGACCCTATTGTTTCACACATTGTTTCTCCCAAAAATTTTACGTATCTTTTTCATCGTCACAGCAATCGATGATTGATTTTGATAAATTTTTCCATGATTAAAACACGTTGGTTTATGGAATCTTTTTCCATAATAAATTTGCCACGTGTCTACTTCACGACTATGAACTGTCAAGACAAATGTTTACCAAAATGGCGGCAAACAAATTAGTATACCTTCCCGCTGGACACCATGTATTAAAATTTTAGAAAATATATACTTGAAAATATGGGTTTCAAGATTGTAAAATTTCTATTAAAATTTGAAATATTAAAATAAAAAACTAATAGAAATCTGCTCCATATTTCGGTAAAATTTTATGACAGAATAAACATCGCGTTTACTTACTTATATTTTTTTGTTTATTATTGTGTCTGCCTCTAAATCTAAGTATGTCATACCATTTTTCGTTCCATAGCCCTCTTACAAAATGTTTTATCACATATTTCTGTACGACATCAAGTGAATTTAATCATCGAAATAAAAGAATAAGAAAAAATAGACACACAATGTTAATAAAAATGTATCACATTATCAATGATAATAACAGCAAACAGAACAACTTAAACAGCAACAGCTACAGTTACAGCTACAACAAAGGGAACTTGCATTTGGGGCAAACTTATGTCATTGATACTGTCAATTGTACTGTTTACTGATTGAAGTCTGGTACTTTATTTAATACGAGCACTACAAATAAATAACTGAATAAGTAAATTTGCTTTACTTGGCAAATAAAAACAAAGTCATCAGTTCAAATTGTGTGTAACAGTTAGCGAGTAGAAAGATGAAAATAAAAAGTGCATGTATTTAGGTCGTTGGGGTTAAATAAAATTCACTAAAAAATTGTAACAAAAAACTTTATGAATCGACAATAATATTAAATTGTTTTTGATGAAGTGAATTGAGATAGCGATGAATAAGAGGAGAAAGTGATGTGCAATATATTGTAATAAACGGAATCAAGCAGAGATGCACTTGGGAAACAATTAATGAGTTGGCTGTCTAAATATCCATGTAGCACTCAGTAACAGATAAAAAATTTAATAAAGAGAGAACTTCTTGTAATTAAATTTCAATAAATTAAATATAATATAAAAGCAAATTTTGTGTCTTTTGTTCAGATTTAAATTTGTAAAATATAGTAACCATTAAATAAAACTATTCAGAAGACATTCGGTTTTAGGTTCCTAGTTTATTTTTTTTTTGTGTATATGAAATACACAGCTAAGAGAATTTTAATAAAATTTAAATTTAATTTAATTATTATTTTCAGTTTTATTCGACCTTTTTTATTTCTATTAAATCTTAATCTTTTAAACGGTCCTTTAAATTATAACGATTTATTTTTTTCTCTCGATATTTCGCTTTTCTGTGGAAAGCTTCTTCAATTTAATTTTTAAATATAATATATTTCAACATTAAGACGCAGAGAATAGAAAATAAATATTTTGAATATTCCAGGATTTGTATTTAGATACCGTATAAAATGATTACAAATTTGATTTGAGAACTTAAAATAAGCAAGAATGAATTGTTAAAGAAATTCAAAATCTTTAAGTGCTGAAAGACGAGAAAAACATATTTCGTGTCGAAGGCTGAAAGTTGTATTATAAAATTATAATATTTTATAATGTACTGTATCTATTGTAGTCTATATATACAAAAATTAAGCCCAAAATAGGTGTCCGTTGGTTGCCAGTCGGATTTCCACAAAATTTTCACAGTACCTTCGTGATGGTCGTTCGCTGGTTTGTATTTTTGTTTCGCTTACGCACAATGGAACGTCCACAGTGCGTGTTGGAAACAACACAAATTTTTCAAAAAAAATCGAAATTTTTTTACCATTGAATACCATTTTGTATCAAATGAAATGTGTGTTTTCGCTTGTACGTTGCTGTGTGTGTGCTTGCACAGAATGCGACGGCAATACAAACTGAAATATGCTCATGTTCATAGCAAGTTTTTTCAAAGCAATTGTTAGATATTGGCAATGACTTAACTTCAATTGACCCCACCATAAAAATGATTACGCGTCCAGATAATTTTTGACACTTTGCACAATCAAAACAAAAATTGGTCATAACCGTATTTCCCGGTATTGCACAAAATTTTAAAAACCGTGATTGGTTGAAGGAAAGAGCTATCTTAGCTGCGAAAAATGCAGATGTTTCGGATATCAATGTGGCAATTTTGAATGACCTTCCCAAGAAAATTTTTACCTACAAATCGGTTGACTCTGTTACCAATCAAGACGATGTTGTAAATTATCTAGTCGAATTTTAAAATTCGCTTGAGTTACCTAGATTGCCGCCCCACTGCATGCAAGTAAAAGTTGGTATACCAATTATTTTGCTTAGAAATATCTGCCAGCCACGACTTTTAAATGGGACACGTTTAGTAGTCAAAAAAGTCATGAAAAATGTGATTGAAGCAAGAATTTTAAAAGGAAAATATAAAAGCGAGGATGTGCTGATACCACGCATTCCTATGATTCCTCCAGGTTTGCGTTTGATTTTAAATGGCTTCAGTTCCCCATACCTTTGCAATGATCCCTGTTTTTCGCACGGTCAATTATATGTATACCGCGAACCAATCAATCGAAGAATGTCGTATATGTAAAAGCATTGCAATAGAATAAGACGCTTTATATAAACACACAAAAATATTAAATTGTGAAAAAGATAAAATTATTAAAAAAACAACATAAAAACAAAAAAGAAGGCAATTGTGTTTTTTCCGACTAATTTTCTTGAGTGATTGAATTTTTAAGCGCACACAGAAAAGAACGCTGCAGATTAAAAACAAACCACAAATGACTTGCAAAGCAGTCACGGGCACGCTAGTGTATTTTATAAATGTTTTATAAAATAATACCGGTGCAGAGTGTCGATGCATCGGGGTATTCTGTAGTCTATACTTTCATAAAGCATGATCGTCATGTAACATATCGCGAGATTGAAGCATCTGTAGGGATTAGTATGACAAGCATCAATAAGATTTTGCATGAACATTTGCATGTGAAAAAGGTTTGTTCACGTTAGATACCGCATAACCTGACAAACGCACAAAAGGATGCTCGTGTTGATTGGTGCAAGAAAATGTTGCAGAAATTCGCTCAAGGTGCATCAAAAGCAGTTTGTAATATCTGCACTGGTGACAAATAATGGATATACTCATATTATCCTGAAACAAAACATCAATCCACCGTATGGGTCTTTCAAGACGAGTGAAATCCCACCAAAGTTGTTCGTGGAAGAAGCACATCAAAGCAAATGATTGCCTGTGTCTTCGGCATTACCGGTCACGTGGCGACTGCGCCATTAGAGCAGAGTAAGACGGTTAATTCGGCATAGTACACCACTATTTGTTTGCCAGAAGTCTTTGAGAAACTTCGGGAAAAGTCAAAGAAAAGGCGCATCATTCTGCATCACGACAATGCGACCTGTTACCGATCGGCTAAAACAATGGAGTTTTTGACAGGGCAAAACATTGAATTGATGGGTCATCCGCCGTACAGCCCTGACTTGGCACCTAATGACTTCTTTTTGTTTCCGAACATCAAGAAAAAACTACGTGTACAACGATTTCCTACACCAGAAGAAGCAGTTTATGCATTCAAAACCCATGTTTTAGAAGTACGTAAATCGGAGTGGAAAAAGTGCTTTGAAAATTGGTTGCAACGCATGCAAAGGCTATAAATCTTCATGGAGAACATTTTCGACAACAATAAAATAGATTTTGTCTTTAAATGCTTGTGTTTTCATCCTTAGGCCACAAATATAAATAGCAGCCCTCGTATAACAGAATTGTTCCGTTAATAGGAGTTGAGCGCTCCCGGGGTTTGATCTCGCATTATTTCATAATAGGTTCATTTAGTGCTTGCAAGCAGTCGTCATCCTGTTCCTAGTTCACGTCCAACATATATTTGCATAATATTAAGGGTTCGGCACCTGCGTTCTTAGTTATTTGGTTTTTTCAAAACTAGACATAATAGACAACCTTTGTGGTTTTTACACCATCGTCTTTATCAGGCTGGCTACACTCGAATTCCTTTGTAGTATCTTTCAAAATTCTTAATACTCGTCGCTGATTATCCCAGAAACTGCACTTTACAATGATGTATTCAACGTCAGCGTCCTCTGCACTGCACATTTCGCATTGTCCTTTCTGTTTTATTTTAAAGCTACGCAGGCATTTAGCAAAATTCCATGTCTGTTAACATTTGCCAAAGTTAGAATGTATGTATGTGTGTACACAATTTATATTAAATGTAAAAAAGTTTTGAACTAAATTCTTTAAAGATTCTACTTTCCGAACGTTAAATCTTCTTTTATAAAGATAACAGAAAGTATTTCATGGATAAGAAAATAAGATTACAACAACAATGCTATCCAACACATAAATTGAAATTGAGTTCTTTACTTAATAGAAGTATTGCGAAACTAATTGCAATGTGAAAGACGAAAATAAGCTCATTAAAAAGTCCACCAAAGGTAATGCAATGTGCCACACAAATGTGGCACAATACGGAATGCGTAACTGAGATACTTCGAAAGCAAATTGTTTTTTTAATACATTTTTTTTTAAACATTTAATAAAAATTTAAACCAGACATATTTTTACTCTAAAAATGTCATGTTCCATTGAACTGTCGTCGTTTTTGTTCTTAAAATAATTGCAGTAATTTTTTGCCCAAACGATCAAGAAATGAATGAGTCATAAATAGTGTGATGTGATTTGTTACACAAACCAGCGTATTTATGTGTTTGTCGCGTTTCATTGATGTTTCCCACTTGCAGACGTTAAATAGTGTTGGTTGGAAAATTTTTCATGTGTCATCATCGTCATCAGACAAGCAGAGCAAATATGAATAAGAACCAGCAACATTACAACAACACTGCAACAACCAAAATAATAACTCATAACATTGCAAGCATAAACAACAGTGTGTTAGTCTAATTAAAGTTGCCACATCCATGCGACTGCGAATTGAATGTCTATGGATTATGATGCCTCGCAATTATGAAGATAACAAAACCATTCGTTTTGTTATATTTGGCTGCATGTAAGTATGTTTGAGATGAATGTTGCAGCATATTATTGTTATTAAAAAAGACTTGTTTTGTTCGTTGCCCCAACATTTTGTTGTTGTTATTATTGAAATGTTTTATTGTTGTTTGTTGTGCTGGCACCATTCGTAATAGTGACCCATTTGTCTACTTTTAAGTGCCACATTTGGATTTGTACTTTGTTTTCTGATTTTTGTTGCTTTCTTATGTTTACGTGCCTGTAAATGTGTGCAACAATTAACCATAAATCTATTTGGCATCTTCCTATTATTGGTTAAATGCTTGGTTCACATCTCGTCTAGTTGTTTATTTGAATTTTCTTTTTACTTATTTCTCTGGCTTCTGTGGTAATGTCAAGGTGGTCTTTAGTAAGCGGTTTTGCACATAAGCACACACGCACAACAATTTGTTTTTATTGATTTGAACATGATGCAACAGACATTTAGTCAAGCTTTTAAAACAATAATTTATATGCTGTCGTTTATTGCAAGTGCCAGCACGTGCTGAACATTTTATTGCACAAATGATTTGTGAAATGATAGTGCCGATGAAAACGCACACACAACTAAGAAGTAACGTGTAGAGTCTAACAAATTCGTATTGAAAACAGGATTTTAACACCAAAGGAAGAAATATTTTTTTTTTTATTTTTAATTTTACGAATAAACTGGTTTCGGATCTTAAATATACAAATGTTTATTTGTCGAGAAAGTGATTAGTTCAGAAAGAGGGCCGAGTTGAATATGCACTGCAGAGAGCCAAATTGTTCTTTAAACTTTATTTTAATTCTGCCTAAATTTTTCCTCCATATTCCCTTGTTTGTTTAATAAGAAAAACAAAAATCCAATTCAAATCATTCTCAAAAAATTATTCGATGGCTTTTTAAGTATTTAAAATTTTATTTACAAAGATTTTACTTCATGATTAAAACGTTTATCCGCCGTTTTTTATTTTCATGCATTAAAACTAAGAAACGTTTTTTCTTTTCCCTTTGAAAATAGTTTTATTCAAAATTTATTTTTATTCCTCACCAGATATACAAGAAACTCAAGTAAGTATGAGTTATAAAAAATATGGAAAAAATAATAAATAGTGAAATATGTTTCATTCCAGTGATTTTTACATACTTGGTCGCACAAATTTCTTCCTGCCGAGCAGAGTTTCTTTAAGTGTTAATTTTGTTTATTTTGCTTTCGTTAGCAGTATTTAAGAGATTCATTCATTCATTAATTTGTTAAATAACGCGATAGTGAAGTTGTCATTTGAGGTTATTTGAAGGCTTCTTCTATTTAATTGGATTTCAAATATAGATAATTGTAAAAAGAAAAACAACTCTAATTATATTAATCGGTGTAGTTAAATTTGTTTTAAATTTAACAGCAGCTGAATTTTTTTGGAATTTTTTTTTTTATATATATGGTCGATGTACTATGATGTAATAATTTTAATACAGGTTAAATTCATTAACTCATAATTTCTTAATTAATTAAGATTGAACAGCAACTTTTGAGACGAGAAGAGAAGGAAGCTTTTGCCTAACTGACGAAAAGATAAACACCAAAAACGAAATCAATCGTATGAGATCATTAATGACGAAAGCAGAGAATTAGTTCGTTAAATAAGTTTACAGTAAAGTAGATAGATGCAAGGAATGCTGACGAAAGATGTAGCAAATCGGAAAAACCCGTTACATTCTTTTGCTGTAATCTATTTTTCCGTTTTTAAAAATAAATTTTCTTATTTTTCTATTTTAAAAAATGTTTTTTTCTCCAATAAATTTAGAATTTAAAAGTACAGGAATTTAAGCTGGAGCAAAGCCGTTCGCTTGATTATTTGTAATCTTTGTCAACAAATGAAATGAGATGCACTTAGTGTAGAGTTAAATGAAGAGAATAGTTTGAATAAAACTTCTTAAGAAAAAAAAAATGCACACGATTATGTGCATAAATAAATTTCTGCTGATTTTTTTTAAACTCTTGAAAATAAATATCTATGGTGCTTTTAATGTAAACAATCCTAAAGGGCGCAAACGTAAAGTGAAACTATTGAAGACTAGTAAACGTTCTCTAAGCATAAGTAAATCAAATCCTAAATCAAGACGCTTTTATAATCAAGAGGAATCAATCGACTTGCCAAAAAGGAAAACAAAAAAAAATATTATAACAACCGCTGGAACATGTTTTCTTCCAAGTGTAATATCGCTGCAAAAATCGCTTTGCAATTCATTTTACATCTTCTAAAGTGGTGCGTATGATGAGCCAGAAAAATATTCTTTCCCCTGTTAATGCAGCACGTTTTCCGATTCAACAAAAAAAAAAATAAATAAATAAAATGATTTTAAAACTGTACTAAATACGAGTTACTCCAAAGCATTTGTTGTTTTAAAAGGCCACCTAGACCATAAGACCATAAATAAGGTGAGTTAAAATTTTCCCATAAAATTATGTAGTAATAATTGGAATTTTGACAAGTTTCTTTGCCAAATATATTTTTTTAATTTAATTTATTTATTTGAATTATTGAAAATGTACTTCTTTCATAGCTAATAAAAGAAATGTTTCACTTTTTTAAAAGTTATCATGTTCGCTTCAATACCAAAGAAGAGTGGTTTTGATTTTGTTTGTTTCGAATTTTTTTTTGCATTTACTAATTAGTAAAAATTTAAATTTTCGATACAATAGTTTTTAACTTTTGCAGCAAGTAATGTCGAGTCCTAAAAGTAAAGGCTTTACCGACCTTAATCAGCTGATAATCAGCTGACAGTTAAAGCACCAGGCCCATCAGCAATATCAAAATCATCACATATTGACACCATAACGTCTGTGGTAACATTTTTTCCAACGTCAACTGCTGCTGCTAAAAATCAATTACCTTCACGTATTTCTCTACAAACATCAAAGTTTAACTGAGTTAAAATCTGAGCATGATAAGCAATCAGATCTTATCAATTCAATTGTACAGAATGAGATGCAGAAATCAAATGAATGGACAAGTAGTTAGCAAATATTAAAAACGAGAATATACCAGAACTAGTTAAAATGCTTTAAAGTACAGAAAAGGTATTTGCATCGGATAATGCAGAACAAAGTCACAATTCGAAAAAACATCCGAATATAAACCAGCTATCTAGCATAAGCAGTGTTAGAGATTTTTTTAAAATTCTTACTTAGTGCTTAGTGCTTTAGACTAACAATTTCATTATTATTTTAACATTAACAAATAAAAAGACTTGTTATTAATTCATTCTATTATTTTACAGCTGCTCTCTTGTTTTCATTAAAACAATGCGAGTGTCTTGCTTAGAGTCCCGAAGATATTCTGTAGTTCAACAATGCTGATATAAATGTTTATAAACAGTAAAAAATCTCCGATATTAAATCAGAACAAAAAGGGGTGTACATATTTAATGTGTTCTAACGAGTATTGTAGTTGTATTCGACAACACAAAGATAGATGAAAAAAATCTATATTTCTTTTAATAATAATTACTTTTGTATGTTTCATTTGTTTATTTGTTGGTAGGCCCCTTTAAGTTTAACAGAGGAAACCACAAAAGAGATTTCTTTTTATGATTTTTTTTAGAAATGCAGGTTTTTTTCTGTAAATTCGAAAAAAGAAAATTTACATAAAATTTAAAAAGGTATAAAAATATTTCATAAATCAAAATTCTTTTATTGAATTAAAAAGGTAAAATGTTTTTAAATTTTTAAAATTTTCACATTTTTCGTTTATCTTTTTACATTAACCCCAAATCAAATATTAATATTTTTTTTGTTCTTGTTTTTAGGATCATAAGTTTTTTGTCGCTTGCGTTTGCGAAGAAAAACAAAATGTATTTGTTGTGTGTGAGTTGAAATTGTGAATGGGTACGAACTAGAAAAAAAGATTTATGATTTTAATTAATTGATTATGACAATTCATGCATTAATATTTATTTCTAATAGTATTTTTTTTATCAAAAACCTAGTCATAAATTGCAACAAATGTCGGCAATGAAATATATAACACAATACTTTATCATTTCTAAATTCATACCTTGTATTTAGCTTTTCAATTTATTTATTATAAATTTGGAAAACTTTTGAAGTTAATTTATGGATATATTTTTTAGAATTAAGTCAAACGCTAAAAAATACAAAATATATAAAGTTTTATGAAAACTCAATTAATTCTTAGAAATGTTACGCATTGGTAGCTGCGATTTTAAAACAATATCCAAAATAAGATCTTTTAATTGTTTTCAAATTAAATTAAAAAGAAAACACGACGTTAAGACAAAGTATTTTCGTTGTGCTTACAGAAGAATGAATGAGAGTTGCAATAAATAAATTAAAAAAAAAAAAACACATGAAGGAGATTCGATTAGAAATGTTCAGCTTTTTTAATTTGATCTACGTAGGTTGTTTGGAATTATTTTTCGATATAATAAACAGCCTGGTTTCTTAATAAAGGAGATTCCATACTCTAGCCCAGTGATGGGCGAACTACGGCCCGCGGACCACATCCGCGTTTAAAAAAAAAAAAATTAATCACCTATTAAAAAATTATGCCCAAAAAATAAATTTACATTATGTTTTAAAAAAGATATAAATTGACAATTTTAGCAAAAAAAACGATGTTTTCATATTATATTGTGTACAAACTGCGTAGTTTTCTGGGAAATATTGTACACACAAGAGAACAACAACTTTCTGATGCAATATTCCAAGAAGAAACATAAACATCATAAAACACTAACAACTAATATAGAAAACTGAACGTATAACATAACAACAACTATTATATGTGAGATCTAGAAGATACTTGAATATTCGAGACAACATGCGCAACAAATATAAAAGGGCCAACAAATATAATCAGCAATCAGTAAAAGTGTAAATCTCGTGACGTAAAGAATAAATTGTGAAGTAAAATTATAAAGTTGCCAACGTACAGTTTTATGTGTGTAATTAAAATAATTAAGTGTATTGTAAATACCCCCATAAATGTCAATCGAAAATAGAAAGAGAAAAATTGATTCGGAAGTACTTCTTTATGGAATATAACCAAAAACCTATTTGTCTTATCTGCCAAGAACCGGTAGCTGTACTAAAAGATTATAATCTCGCTAGGTACTTTAATTCAAAACATCTTGGGTCGAAGTACTATAAAATGACAGATGAAGACAAGAAAGTTCATTCAGAGGAATTGAAAAGAAAAATATCTAGTCAGCAAATGTTTTTAAAAATCAAAGAAGTGTCCAGCGATCCTCCACGTTAGCTGGTCACATTGTTGCCTATAAAATAGCAAAAAGTAACAAACCGTTTTCGGAAGGAGAATTTATTAAGGATGTGTTAATTAGCATTGGAAAAGTATTATGCCCAGAAAAGGTAAAAGATTTCGAATCTATAGGGCTGTCACGTAGAACGGTCACAAAAAGAATTGAAGCGATTTCTTCTAATTGAACCAATCAACTCGATGGACGTCTTAAAAAGTTTAAGTATTTTTCAGTCACTATGGACGAGAGTGTTGACAGGAGTGATACAGCCCAACTTCTAATTTTTATCAGAGGAGTCGATGAAAACTTTGTAATAACCGAAGAACTTGCTTGTTTGAGATCTTTGAAAGGAAAGACGACAGGAAAAATTATTTATGATGAATTTAGAGAGGGGATGGAATCTCTTAATGCCCCAATTTCCAAATTAATTAATATAACAACTGATGGAGCACCTAACAGGGTGGGAAAAAACACGGCGTTGGCAGGAGTTTATAAAAGTTAGAATCCTGAAAGCGAAAAAATTTTTTTACATTGTATAATCCACCAAGATGTTCTTTGCAAAGGCTGCCTTGGATATTAACCACGTACTTAATATTATTTTAAAATTAATTAATACCATTCGAGCCCGTGGTTTGTTACATCGACAATTTCAAGAGTTTTTATCGGAAGTTGATGCAGAATTTTCAGATGTGCTTTATTCAGGTGGCTGAGTTGTGGGCATGCCTTCTCGAGAGTTTGGAGTCTTCTCGAAGAAATTAAAGTTTTTCTAAAAACCAAAACTGAAATTTATGATGAGTGGGAAATATTAGAAGATAAGAATTAGTGCATAGAGTTTGCTTTTTTCACGGATTTACTCGAGCACTTTAATAAACTGAACAAGAAGTTAAACGGAAGAAATCAATTTATAGATGAAACTTGGGGCAGTTTGAGGTCTTTTAAAACTCAATTGTTTGTATTTTCTAAATGTTTGGGAAAAAAGGATTTGACTCATTTTCCAAGACTTAATTCTTTGAGGCCTGTGAGTGAAGAGAAGTTAAAAGTCTTTTCACAATCTTTATTAAAACTGTATTCAGAATTTGAGGTCAGATTTGCTGACTTTAAAAAAATCCAACCATGTTTAGATATTTTTTCAATGCCTTTTAATGTTAATCCTAGGAATGTTCTATCTGATCTACAATTGGAAATTATAGAATTGCAATGTAATAATAATTTAAAACAACTATTTTTAAATACAGATAAGCTTAATTTCTATAAATCCTTACCAAAAGATGAATTTCCAAAGCTAATTAATCATGCGCAGAAAATTATTGCAATGTTTGCTTCCTCATATTTATGTTCAGCAATGAAATGCAAAATTCAATAAGAAACCGATTGTCAGACGAGAGCCTTTTTATTTTAAAAAAAGTCGCATCCTCCCAGCTGGAACTAGATTTTGAGGAAATTATGTCAAGTCAGAAACAGATCCATGCTTCCCATACATCTGGAAAATCTTAAAATCATAATAAACCGTATCTGATAAAATTTTTATGTTGTTTTAAAATGTAACGTAATATAACTAATAAATATATAGCTTAAACCGAACTTTTAATTGAACAGCAACCCCATAATTTTTTAATGAATGACCCTCTATGTTTTTTTTAAATTTAATGGCCCGCCGCAAGATTTTTTTTAATTTATTGGCCCGCCACCCAAAAAGTTCGCCCATCACTGCTCTAGCCAGAATTGTTCGCTAGATTCGGTAATAAATTCCTTTGTTTGCAGAGAAAAACCGGATACTGTAATTGTACAGTAAATTAAATGAAAGCTTAAAATTATTTTTCATATTCAAATTTAGTTCACTACTCGTCGGACTAAAGTGCTTAGAAGTTTTGTTGCCATTAATTTTATGCGCGACCTGGCCTTTCCTTGCAATTTGCATTTTAGAGTTTCTAATTCTTTTACTTCAACTGATTTTATTTTAACCGTTTAATTTAAAAAATAATTGTCTAATGAAGGTGAAGCGTGTTTCGTCGTTTGTATAAATAAGATGTTATAATTTAACACAAATGAAATTATAACCAACAAAATTAGTCAAAAAACTTAAAATATTAAGAAAATATCAATTTTAGTATAAATAAGGGAAGATAGATAAAATTCCATTCGTACATTTGTATCTAAATAATTGTAATTTTATATTTAAGACATTCTGCTAATAATTATGTATAAAATGCTCGCTTGTATTTGTCTTAATTGACGGATATTTTTTAAAGTTGTATCATGTGGTGAAAAATGTAATGTAAGTGAATTGCTCAACCTTAAATTGCTGTATATTAGTATTTTCTCTGGTTTAAATTGAGGGTTTATTAGGTCCAACGCCTTTTATTTTCAAAGAATAAAAGAAACCATTAACAGTTACAGTAAATTTTGTCGTCGATTTCTTAAAGGATTTTTGCGTTTTTGTAGAGATTCTTTCTTGAAGAATTTGTGATTATTTGTCATTGTGCATAAAACGTCTGGTTTGAAATATAAAATGGAAAACCCCTTCTTTCTTTCCACTCTTATTGTTAAAAAATAGTATATTTCCGTTTAGACGTGTGGTGATAATTGTCAATAGGGAAGGGGTTAAAACATTAAAACATAAAAATCAAAACATCAAAATAATTGTAATTGTAATTTATTTGGTTAATCAGAGATTTGCTTTTTTAATGCAAAGTATTGTTCTCCTTTTTTGTTTTTTTTTCTTTTTTTGGTGTTACTTTGTTATTGTTTCGGTCTGGCGCCATCTTTCAACATCAACAACCATTAATTAAATAAATGTTTGTATTTGACAGGCAACTTGGAATTGTTATTTTCGTTTTATTTGATTTGGGTGGTGACTCGCTTTAGGCTCTAGCGAAACATCAATTCATAATGATCAATTCATATCATCATCAGGAAATATAAAACTGTTTTGTCACTGTATCCTGTTAAAAAACTATGTATTTTTCGACTCTTTTGTTTGAATATTGAAAATTGATGAGCCTTGTAATGCATTTTTCAAGTTGCAGGCTGCCAGTCGTAGTTGTTATCATAAGACTGACATTTTGGCAAAAGTGCAAAATGTTTTTAACTATTTTTATGCTTCGCTGAACTTTGCAACCCGAAAATAGCACAGATTCATATGTATTATACTTAGAGATATTAAATCAGAAAATTAAAATAGGGATGCAGAGCAAAATCAAATGTTTCAATTAAAAAAGCATGGAATTTTAATTAATACTTTTAAAATATTAAATTCTTAATACATCAAATGTGAAACTAAGGCGAATGTCACAGCTATTTAGTTTTTGTTTTAAAGTTTTCGATTTTATCTTATAGCATTAGTTTTAATTAAAAAACTCAGTTTGAGATAACTTTTTTTTTTTTTATAAAAAGAAAATACAATTAAACTATTCAGTTTATATTTTTCGTTTCGCTATTACCACTTTTAAGCAGATTCGACCAAGAATTTGAACTTTCTTCAATCATTCTATTTCAAGTGGTTTTTCTACGCAATGGGATAAAATTTAGTTTGTTGCACACGAAATAATACTAAAAATGTATTTTCAAAATGTGAGTGTGAAAAGCAAATAGATACATTCTCCATTACACATCCTTTCTAAAATTTTATGATTTCTAAATAACATCATCACTTCGCATAAGAGAAATCCTTAATTTTTTAACACCGTCAATTACAACGTTCTTAGTGACAAGCGTTTAAATTTGTTGATGAATTTTCGACAATTCAAATGGGTTTGAGTGACGTGCTTTCCACTTTATAATAGATACAAAAAGTGAAATGACAGATGCGATGCTTGCTTAAGTATAAAATTATAAGCGTGCGTAAAGTGATGAGACATATTAAAACACGAGCCATTTGCTCTACTTACTACACACTTATTTTCTGTTGTTGTTGGGTACAACAAACTTCAGAAACAACATCGTCATGTGGATTCATTTTACTTTCACTTCCGCATCTTCATCGATCAAAACAAAATAAAAACATTATTTCCAAATTAAAAAACAAAAAACAATTGAAATAAATTAGAAGTGCTAGACAGATGGTTGAAAAGAGCGCGATGGAAAGAGAGAGGTACAGAGAGAGGGAGAGAGAGTTTGAAATAGATACGGTGAGAAACAGTTTACCCCTTTTATGATTTAAGCAAGTAAATTAAAGCGGGCTTGTGCGACGCTTGGCTTATGCTCGTTTTATATTAATGAAAATCATTAATTTAAATTTCTTGCCCCAACAACGAATATAAAATTAATAAATAATTGCAAGATTTTGAAAACCTAGCACTACACGTATACTTTTGTTGTTGTTAAATACATAAAACAAAGTGAATAATTTTGAGAGCCTGAAATACTTAAGAAATATGCAATAGCGACCCTCATTACTACTTACTTTTCTGCTTTAGATGAAGGTAATACTTGAGATTGTTTAAAAGCTGCTAACTACTCAACTGTAGTTATTGCAATTAATTCTACGATTATACATTTCACGCCATAATCTCAATGTTCAGATGTTAAAATTGTTACTTTATCAAAAACATGATTGCAATTAATTAAATTGTCTGTAATTTAGTTCATTTCGACTAATTAAACTTAAAAAATTTTAATCAAATTGTTTACAAAGATACTTGAAATGTCTGACGTTTATCTCACACTTTCACTTAACGAAGTAGTGATATTTTTTTATGACTACACTACCGGCCGTATGAAAAAGGATTTCAATTAAATTCATATATTAATAAACGAGAATGGAAGTTTACAATAAGACATTTTCAGAAATTCAATAGCACTATATCAAGACCAGCCAGGACAGACATAATGACCAACATAAACCTTTTAAAGAGAATAACTGTAAGTGGTTATTTTTCGTCTGAGCGTTATTTATTATTTTCAACAGTGTCCTTTTGATAGTTTTAGCAAAGCAGAGCTTAAGTAGCTGATTTTTTAGATAAGCAAAAACAGTTTGAACATAAATATAGATCGCTGGGATATTTTAAATTTTTAAAAAATATTAAAATGTTATCAAAAATTAATGTTTTGTTCTAATTATTAAATAGTAAAAAGTTACTCATGTGGCTACAAATACTGGATGAGTATTCTTTTCTTAATAACCTTAATAATTATCACATAGGGACTTAGGTACTGGTCCAAGTAAGCATCTTTTCCCTTAATACTTTAAGGCTACTTGCGAGAATGTTTATAATAATTTTTAAAAGAAATTCTATCAAGTGCTTTTATTGAACTTATCCAAAAATAGTGTCGAAAATGCCTCACAACTGGAAACTCCACTTTATTTCCACGGGAATCAGTGACCCGCAGAGTTCCGTTATTTGTCTCTTTAGACACTTAACTGTTCTCTGGCTGATTATTGAGGTTGGCCCTATATGGGAGTATCGTGGTGGTTGTGGTTTCGCGGCCCCATATCAGTCTATGGTTCTATGGCGGCCGGGTTCATTTCACCTTTAATAATACCTACCTGGTGAATTGTTCCCAGATCCAGTGAGCATGCTAGACATGTGTTCTGGACAGGAGTTGGAAAGTCTCCAACTCTTAAGCAAGAAGTGGTGATTTGCAGCCCTGCTCTGGAATCATCGAAGTTGCAACTAAAAAGTTCTGTTGCATAGAATTATAGCTTCGGTTTTCTAGGACGAGCATGACATTCCAAATTATGCAGTGGTTTGGTCCATCATCTGATTAAGGCTTCATGGCCAGGCGCGGATGTCAATCGAATCACACAGTTCACTAAACACTGTATGACTTTCTTTTATCATTTTATTTAATCATTATCTTCATCTTATTATCATCTAGATTTTTTTTTATTAGTTTTCATTTTGAGTAATTTACAGTTTTACAATTTTAATTCATTACGTGTGGATATGCCTTTAAGTTAAGTTTTTTAAATTCGGCAATTTCTCATAGTTGCTATCTTTAGGAAAATTTTTGTTTGTTTTTAATTTTGTTATAAAACGAAACTCGCTCTATCGCAACGTTAAGAAAAATCCACATACTGAAAAGTTTTATTTTATATGGGGCATAAACTGATAATGGAACTCTTGTGGTTTGCACATAATAGTCGTAACGAGAGTTGTTGAAAAACGCTTTATCTTAATCTTATCACAAATTCACATTCAATTATAAATCAATCAAAATTACACCAAATCAACATTAACTGCTGTTGTCCTGTATTTTTGTTGCAAATACTCTCTCTATCAGTTCGAATGAATGTAAACGTACATAAATAACAGAGACTGTGCTTTATGCGTAACTAGTATTTTTGCTTGAAAATTTAAAGCTCGTGTTCAGAAATGTGCCATTTATTTGTGCTTTTGAATTTAAATCGACTACAAATTAAAAATAAAAATCTATTTATTGTAGTTTTACAATAAACAAAAATGGGCAATTAATATCGCGATCATGTTTTATTCAATAAAAATAAAATATATATATGCTTTGGCAATTGATGACAACTGTTATCCATAATTATAGTTCATCAATTGGGTAAAAGAAAAATGAACGTCGAAATTGAATTGAAATAGAAAATCCAGCAGTGAAGTGAACACAAAAAATGTTGCAATTGCATAGTTTTGAAAAAAAAAGAAAATAAGTGTATTCAAGCAACAAACAACATCATAGAAAACAGATATTAGAAGGAATGAGCTGTGTGTCAATGATGTATTTTTAGTGCAAAACAAAACTAAAGAAAAACTCCCTAAGGACTGGAAAATGCTTTTTATATTTGTTTAATTATTTTTTGTTATAAATTTTATTTATATTTGTTTAATTTACAACCAATTGAGAATTGTAGTTATTCAACCAGAGTAGTTGCGAACATGCTGTTCCGAGTTTTCTGATAAACTTCGAAAAAGACTAAAGTTTTTTAAAATAATAAAATTTAAATATTATAAAAAATAATAAATTAATTTACCTTTATAATGTATTTTAAAAATATTTTTTTTATTTAATAATTTAATAATAATTTTTTTAAGAAACTAAAATTTCTCCAAATTGCAAAAAAAAAGAAGAAGTGCATATTCTCAAAGAAAATTTTTATTAAAAAATTAACGTTTTCAGTTTTTATTTAAATGGAGATACTGTGATGAAACAGAAAACCTTGTGCTTAAAATATACGTGAAACTTAAGTAAACTTAAAGAATTTGTTCTTTACATACCTGTCTTAAGATTAAATCTCAGAAATTAATACTTTATCTAAAATACTAAGGAAATGCCAAATTGAATTCATATAAATTATAATAGATTCAGTGTAAGATTATCTTTGAATGTTGTAAATACACAGTTTCTTGGGATGTTTTGAACGATTGATTATTTTATAGATTTATTATTATCAAAAATCTATTCGCTTTTAAATATCTTTTTTGACAATCAACTAGTTGGAACATCTAATTATTACGTGAAAAATATATTTTATTTTTTGGTTAAAACGGGGGGAAAATTATGCAAACGAATAACGCGCTGTCAAGTCCATTAAATTACAATGATAACAGTTAATTTTTTTAAACCATAGACTACTTCCAACCACTAATCGCTATCTCATCTGATATCAAATAAATTTGAAATATTAATGTTTAGAATTATGATAAATAAATAAATACTCTAATTTGAAATTCTTTGTATTTGATTTTTTCTTTAACTTAATTCGTTTATTTTTGTTATCTACAGTTTACTTATAAAAGAAAAATCTAGTAAAGTTCTTTAGTAAATTTAACGGTTTATAAAAAAAAATTTTTTAAAATAGGCACATGACAAAAATCAACAAATTAATAAGTAAAAAAATTATCCACAATAATCCCACATTTCTCTTTCACTCTATTTTGCAATTACACAACGGCACAGTTTGAACCAGCGTTAAAGCTGGCAATATTTTAGATTTATGTTTGCGGATTTTTAACATTTTAAGAAATAAAAGACTCAATTGGTCAAACAATTTAGATAAGTCTGGCACATGTATTTCGTAACCCTTTTCTAAATTCGACAACGAATAGTTTAATTAAAACGAAAGGATAACATGTGCCGTTACATAATATAAAGTGTTGTTCTTTTTTTATGTAAAGAACAACTACAAAAAAAGGTACAAAAGATACACCTCTTAAATTTGTATTAAACAGCACATGACACATACATATGTACAACAATACATAGGTACATTAAAACAAACATACAAAAATGCATCCCGAGCACTCGCAGACGATGTACATATATACATACATAAAATTAAAAGCAACAAAAACATTAACACTCAAGGGAGAAATATACATCTGAAACAGAACGGAGATAAACGAATGATTGCTTTTAGGGTTTATTTACTTCTCCTAAACAACAATAATGAAAAAGAAACATTTGCATAAAAGGTCATTAAATCATGTGACAATACATGATCACTCATTCACAGTCGTTCAGCATGAGCCAAAAAGAGGAAAGAGAAAGAAGAAACGTCCAGTTATAGATTAAATTAAACAAAAAATATTTTTTGTTTGTTTTCTGTTTGTAAATAAAACTTAAATAAAAACACGTTATCATGGTGTCACTTTGAAATGATTTACAACTTAAGGTTGATTAAAAGTGGGATTAAATTCACCGACCATCAAAGAGATTAAAGTAACAAAAATGCCAGAGTTACAGTGAAGGGTTGAATCAAGCGATACCCTAAGAGCATGTTTAACAAAGCGAATAAATATTATTTGTATGTTTTCTATCCAAAAGAATTTTTAAGTTAAAAATTAACGTGCCCGCCTGCGTTCTGTGTGAAATATAAAGTTTAGATTTTAAAAATATTTGAATTCGTAAAAAACGTAAAATTATTTTTCATTCTATCGGGCTTTGCCTTGCTAGTATGAGTGTCGTGTTTCTCAGCCTCGATTTTAATTCATAAAAATGTTGCTATTTTATTTAATTTTTTTTTCACTTCTCCTAAATCGAATAAAAATTATCCGAATCCGGTTAGATGTGAAGGATAAGAAAAGAAATATAAATAAAATAATAACGATATTGAAAATTGTAGAGATTATTGAAAACTAAATAATTGTCGAATTAAGAGCGCGAGACAAAAGACGAACTTTACTGTAAAACGTTTATTGAACGAATAAAATTTTAATCTTATTTACAATAGTGACATTTAAGACTTTTGACAACTATTACAAAGGTGTGTGGATTGTAAAAGATAATAATTAGCAAGGTACTACTAACATAAATACTTAATCTGTATGTTCTGAAAGATTTAAAAAAAAAAAACTTGGTCTGTGTAGTAGAGTATTCAAACCACCATTCCTAGGTGTCCTCTTGATTACTATGGCGGCTGTTTTATTTGATATTCTTATTTCAAACTTCTCCACAAAAATGAAATGGAAACTTTTTTTTAATTTTCCGTCTTATAGTGAACACAAGTTTTTTGTAATATTTTAATTAAGTTTTCTGCTATTTTTTATAGAAAAATTATGGCTGATGAATTTCAGAAAACTATGCCATTTCCTGACTGATACAAAATCTTGATTCATGAAAATTTTATAGATAAATTATGACTGAAGGAAACTTTCTGCAGACAAATACTGACAGATAAAAACTCTTTATAGAAAAATAATGGCAGAACATTTTTTGTAATGTAAATAATAATAAAATTATGTAATTTGTAATTTATATAAATAAATATATATTGGCTGGGTGGTTGCAGCGTACCACTTTGGGTCAAAAACCTTTAAACCAATTATTATTGATTGATGTGGCTGGCCTCTATACATCGATAAGAATTAAAGCAAGAAAAGAAAAAAATTTACAGAGTTTTGATGGCATAACATAACACAGGGGTGATGGCATAAAAATTAACGTTTTTAATGATATTTTCAATATTTGAATTTTACGCTTTCCTTTTACAATGAATATAAAAAGTGCTGATTATTTTCTTACCATTTTTAATTTTTCAAAAATATCCTTTTTTGTGTTCTCCTTCTTTCCAATGAGCATATGTTTTCATCACAAAATACTTGAAGAAAAGACAAAAAGGAAAGTAATTAATTAAAAATATTGCAATATTTTACGGGTTATGAACAGTCCCAGACAAATAAATGAAATTTAAATGAAAAGTAAGAAAAGCCAATAATTAACAAATAATCATTGATTATTGATTGGTTGGTTGGTTGAAGGGTTGGCTCATTGTCTACAACTTGACAACAACTGCTTGGAAAATAAATAAGATGCTTTGAGAAGAGGCATACTACAGTGTTTTATTAAAGTTAAAATGTTTTTGTTTCTGCTTCATTAGCCTGACTTAAGACACGAGAGACGGCTGCTAGATGGATCATTACATTTCAAAGGTGAGGCAATTTTAAGTCGTTTCTATAAGAGGCAGATGCCATTTTTTTTGTTTGATAAGCTTAGAGTTGTGTATGTGAGGAGCTTTTTGAAAAACGAAGTTGAATAAACAAAAACTAACACTTTTGTAACTCACTTTACTATCATTAACAAACCATGTGACTATCCTTTGTAGTGGTAAATGTCATAATTGTAACGAAAGTAGCAATACATTTTGATTAGTTTGTGTTTTGATATAAAAACTTTAATTACAGTGACATTTGTCATCCTTTAATGACTCTGGTTTTTCAGTCACCTTTCGCCCACATTACTCTTATTTACGTTGTAATGCTAAAGAAGGTTAAGTAATTATAAATTAATATGTTAACATTTAAAATGAGTGAATTCTTGCATTTGCTGTCAGTCTATTGTCTTTTAACATTAAAATGAATATTTTTGCTATCAATAATTCATTAAATCATTCATGCGTATCAGATCAAAAATGCATAGAAAATATTGATGTTTATTAGCAAAAACCCAAAGAAAAAACGAAATTAATCAAATTACTGTATCGATCGATTAACCCTAATTTGCAATCGGTAAAATTATTTCAAATTAACAGTCATAAATAGATACATGACATATGTATTTCTATTGCCAAAAAACAAAAATTGAAAAAGCTGGCAAAAATCAAAATTGTAACATTTATTAAATCAAATGAACAACACCAACAAGACATGCGACAAACAAGTTCAAGCTTAACGACACGCAGCACTTTATCAACTAATTTACAATATTGAAAGCATATTGTGAATTATTAATTAAAAAAATGGAAGAAAAAAAAGCTCAGTAATTATAGCTGTAACTGAAATTAAGCTACATTTTATGCGCACATAACGGTAAAATTATGTACAATTATACGCGAAACGTTACTTGACATTTAACTTCAGCACATAGTCACCAGTGCAAGTGTGTCATTGATTTTGGTGCACAGAATAGAAAAACGCACTAAAATTGCAGGAAAAAAATGTCGCTTTTGAATTATTAACTGAATATGAAAATTATTAAACAAATAAACGATAAGTAAAACCACTATGAAGAGCGAATATTAGTTGCGCTATAACAGCGAATAAAACCCAAAAAAAAATAAACCATAAAAGTCTAATTTATATTTTGACATGTATACTCGTATATACATACATATATTTCAACCGATGGAGAATTATTTATTTAACTGAAAGAAAGAAATTTTAATATTTTTTGAAAAGTCTGAACAAATTTTCCTAGTAGCTCTTAGTAGCTCTTTATTAACATCATCAAAATGCAAATCATATCGCTGATACTCTACTCTATCAGTTAAGCCTTAACTTCTGTTACATATAATTTGATAAATTTAAATCGAACACTTATACCGCTGTTTGGCAATTATTGGTGTGTTTTTTTTTTGACAAGTATTTTTTGTGTAGTAAACATGCGCCTGGCTGCAACATTAAATATGTGATTTACGAATTCTGCAATAAGATACCGCCAATGAAGGTCATACAATTCACGTGTGATACCACCAACTTTGTATAAATTTTCTGTTGCTGATTTTGGTTTAATTCACGTAATTGAAATAAAACAACTTTATATTTGATTTAGATTTTTCCCAAGATATAAAAATGTTCAGACTAAAGAAAATAAAAAATGAAAAAATCTCAAGAATTTTTATGGAATTTTTTATAGTCATTTGGTGTTGCTACTGGTGCCAGAGATTACTTGTCACGTTGTAGGTAGATAAATTTCTTGTATTTTCACAACCAAACAAAAAGTTGTTTATGCATTTGTAATTTGAATTACAAATGTAATTTTGTGTAAGTGTTTCTTCTCGTAAAAAACCGTCACTACACAGAAACACGCACTCATACTTCTTTAAGTGCTTAGATTCCTAATTGTACATATTTCGTATTTATCGCTCAGGGTGACACATTTTACACACAATTAAATCAAAATACTTTTAGTTTTTATTTCTTTAAGGAATGTTCTAGTTTCTCTTTTCAAATCTGAAAACATAAAAATTTTGTTCTGCTAAATTGTTTTTCCGACGTGCTATTGCTGATTGCCTGCGGTCAAAGCACACGTTTCTAAGGATGTGGCTTCAGTTGTTTAAATAGCAAATAATCTAATTTTTATTATTGTTCCAATGAACACTCCCTCAAAGACCGAAATGTTTGTTTATGTAAGCAAGCTCCCAGTTAGTTGGAAGTGCTCGTTATCACAAACTATTCTTAAACATTATAGGCTCTTGCAAACTATTGACTGGAAGCCACGACAACAGCAAAACAATTAATATTTCTATTGAATGATTCAAGCAAAAGTACGAAACAATTATATCAATCGTGGCTTAAGTTATTGCGCTTACTGCTGATTATAGCAGATGTCAGTTATACAAATCAAATGGAATCTATCAAATTTGTTTCATTTCAGTTTTTAGTTTCTCTAGATAAAAAAGGAATTGAGAGATTAAAGACGGTTTTAGATTGAATTTGTGAATTTCACTTAAATGCTTTGAAAACTGTGAAAAAGTTGCATTATTTTCACTAAATAAATCCACCGAGGAACTGTAATGTAAATAATTTTTGGTAAAACCTCTTCAAAAATGTTCATTTGTAAGGAAAAACAAGGAAAATCAATGTATTTTGCCCATTTAAGCGGAAGTAGTGTTTAGCACAAATGTGGGGTTGATTTTTCGAGGTATACTTTTTCATAGAATTAAACGTAACACTTATTCACACAAAAACTGCGATAAACAAAATAATGGCACAAATTTATTCTCAGATTTAACCATAAAGAAGATCTAACAGTGAATTTAATACAAATTTAAGTCTTTTTTTAAAGGGGGAGTTATTCTGAGTGACTGAATATGAACTTGCTGAGAACAAAGACAACTTAAACACGCCTTAATCAAAATGCAGAAAGGAATTCATACAATTTATTTTAAATTCATAAGAATTTCTGTTCCTACGGTAAGATACTTTTTTTTGAATTTTATTTATTTGCATATTTAAGAAATTTATTTATTCCTACAAATTTTAATATTTAAAAAAAGTATACAGTGGCGCAACTTGTAAGAGAATTCTGAATTTTAAGTTACGTCGATTTTGGTCGTTTCTAAAAACGTGTCACTTTGTAAAAATATTGTTACACTACAAGTTACACAAACAATTTCAGATGTTTACAGTTAAGTAAACTGTCGTTAGCTACAGAGTGTTTTAAAGAATATGATCGAGTGTGGCTCTCTTGATCTATTTGTAAAATTTATCATAACATAGTAACATTATCTGTATGACTAAATAAGTAATTGAAAGATTTTATGAATAAAGTTGCTCTCAGTTTCTTTTGTTTTTTAATTTGATTGCCTGTTATTCCTTAAATTTAGAAGGTGACGTTTGAAAATTCAATTAAATTTAAAATTGCACAAATTGAAAAACTGTGAAGGAAGGCTGCATCTGATCTGAAAAGGAACTTTATTTATCACAAAATAATATTGTGCGATGTTATTGAAGGCATTTAAAAATCTTTAATCTGAAATTCCTTATGGAATACCGAATTGAAATACTAAAAAATAATCAATAATATATATTATTTATTCAAATATCAACTTTACATTTACTACGATTTACATCTTTGTTTGAGTAATTAATTTACACCATGTGCGGATTATATACAAAAATGAATTCAAGAATTTAAAGTGCTATTTTTTACATAAAAAGATTTTTTCATTATATTAAAAGTAAGAAACAATATTAACAATATTAAAACTTGAACGCTTAACAAGAATTATAAAAAGAGAAACAAACCATTATCCCCTTTAGCAACAAACTTAATTACTAAATTATCCGGGAAAAAAATATATATATTTTCTTTTCATCTCTTTTTATGTTTTAAGTTTGCGCTTAATTGTCGTAGTGCGTATAGTACGCTTATCAACCCTCGTGCTGTTGCCACCCGCTACCGATTCTTTATTTGCAGCATTGTAGTTGTTTGGCAGGATGGTAGTTCCACGAGAGCGCTGCGTTGTCGTACGATCTTTGTAAGTGCAAGAAAGTTCGTCGTAACCATCAGGACAATCCATTATCTGAAATGAAAAAATCCAGAGTTTCTTCGATGTATGACAATTGACAATAATTAAAATGCACATTTTATTTGATTTTTGATAAATTTCTAAACTGGCTGAAAAAAATAGAAGAACCAGCTAAAACAAGCTTTGTGGGCTCCGCTTTCATTTCAAATTTTGTGTTTTTATTATTTGTTTGTTTGTTGAAAATGTAGTGGCAATTGTACGCCAAAATTAATTCTTCTGTAGGATTAGCCGCTTTTCCTCAAAAGTTTTGCATTTGTATTTTCATATATTATTCGTCCGTCATTAAAGTAATTGTCACTGAAAAAGCTCGTGCAGATTATTTTAGATATACGACACGGAGTTTAAATTTATAAAAAATGTTTGAATGGCAACAAATTACTCAAGAATTAGTCGGTAATTATTGATTGATTGTTGAATCATACTATTTATTCTCCTAACGGCAAGGGTTTCATTAATCTGATATATCATATCTTTGCACTACAACAAAAAATTTCAAAAAAAAAAAAAAAATAATAATGCATTGTTTTGGTTTTTAGAGAGTCTTAATTAGGAAAATTCCCGATGCCTGTTTCGTCAAAGAAAAAGACGAAAGTTTTTCTATTTCTTAATATTAGCAATCGTACATCTAAGTAAATAATAGAATAACGAAAAATGTAAACGTTAAGAAACCAAATAAACACCTGCACCCATTTCAATGTCAAGATGATCGCAATATCAGAGAAATCTTTATTGTTGTAGTTTCAGAAACTACCACGAAGTAAAATTGCATAAATAAATTAAATAAATATCTGTTATTCTTTTTAACGGTCTTTTTTAATTAACAATATATATTTTTTTTATTTTAAAATATAGAAAGGTCGATTAAAAAAATAAAAAATAAATAAATTAAAATATATCGCACCCTAAATAGAAAAGGGTCACAACTCAAAATACTAAAATTTTTAGGAGAGACAAAAACCTGTTTAGTTCATCGTGCAGAAGCAACACACTTAACACAGAAATAGACATAACTGTATTTTTCCAGTTAAAGAAGATAGTGATGTGAAGCAGTTTTGGGCAATTTTGAGCTGTAACCCTTTTGTATTTAGGGTGCGATATGTCAAAATGCTCAATGATAATATTCATAAAACGTAAAACTTTGCCAATGTGTTACTGCAGCTTGTCTATGTGTATGGGCTTAAGAATGTGTTAATTAAGTGTTAAGTTGCTTTTGTGATACTATTATAACTTTTTTTCTTACCTTATCGCACAGTTGTTCAACTGTTATGCATTTGCCGCTCACGCAACGCAGCTGATGCGCCGCGCAAGCCGCCGGTGGAACTTTGGGTGACTGTTGCTCTGGTGCTGCTTTGGGTGGTTCTGTCGCAATTGAAATAATGTTGGAAGCAGCTGGCTGCAATGGTGTGGTGCTAGATGAAAACCGGTTGGTTGTGCGATTTTCACGTGCAGAGGAAAATTTAAATTTGTTTTCTGAATCGCTGGTCATCATTATTTCTTTGCTGTCGCGAAAATTAACTTTAATTAAAAAATCAAGGGATAAAAAATAATTCTAGAAAGAGTTACTTTAAATAATTTACCAAATCCTTTGGGTCCTTCTCCTGGCACGGAATTGGTCACATCTTCTTGTGATACTCCACTAGTTCTATTACTTACTTCATGAAGCGTAAACTTGGTGGCTGAATCTCCATCAGAGACAGCTGTTATATACGTGTATAATTTTTCATTCGTTTGATTGGGCGACAGAATACTAGCATAGGAAAAGACTCTGGGAAAAGCATTAATGTCTTCTTGGTCAAAACCTCCAAAGCCTCCGTCTAAACTTCCGTCACCCAATTCCTGACAATCATCTTCGTCCGAACCGTCAAAGCAGTCATATTTCATATCACAACGAGCCATTTCCGCTACACATTTTTCGTTAGATCGACAACGAAACTCGTCCGGTTGATCACATATTAGGCAATTGTCTTCATCTTCTCCCATGGCACAATCTTTAATATTGTCGCACTGCCACTGTTGCGGTATGCAGGAGCGATCGTAACACTCAAATTCGTTTTCATAGCAAAATCCTCTTCTTCGGGTAGGATCTTCACAACGATGGGGATCGCTGGAGTCGGGATAAAAACTGCAATCAAAAGTGCTTGTCAAAGTATCGGAATTTGCTATGACTTCAGAGCATGCTTCCAAGATGGCTAGAAATACGTATTGCCATTGTGTTTGGAGGATTAATATTTAAATTATAACTGACTCACCTTTGCATATTCTCCTGCAGGGTGGTAGTATTCCAATATGAGACGGCCTACATTCTGGCTCTAGTACAGCACACACAAATTCAACCGATCTTGTCGAGCAGTTGGAGTTGATAAGCATTTCATAGTCTTTAATTTCTTCATGAGCTAATTGTATTGATATGTTATATGTCAAATCATAATCGAACACTCCTTGGCACATATTCAATGAAGTGGAATGACACTTATTGTCTGAAATCGATGATTTATTGTTGGTCATTGGAGGTGTGGGCTTATTGGGAGTCACAGGTGGTATGGTGGGTGAAACTTTTACTAAGGTAATCACAGTTGATGTTGTTGAGGGTTCATTGGAGCTAAAAAGCTATGAGAAAAGTTTTAATTAATTAAGAATAGAATCTTATGGAAAAAAATCTTAATTGTTTTCAAAATTGTTTTGAAATAGTTTTCGGGTACTCACTCCATTGAAAAGCCTTAAAATACGTTCATCGTCTTCGATTGGTATGCCAAAGCTATTTTGATGACCTGAAGTAAATCTAGCAACATTAGCCGGAACCAAAGCTGCTTCGTCGGATGCCATCGTAGTTTCATCTACTACTTGCGCATCTTTAAAGGACGTTACACCATCTTTACGTTGCTTATCCCAACCTAAAACACCTTTAGAAATAGCATAATCATGCGTTGTTATCTTTTGTTCCTTGGGTTGGGTTCGCGATCTTATACTGATCGCTCTTAGTACAGTGGATTCTTGAAGAACATGACTACGTTCTGTTACTGATGACGACACTAATGCCGGCAATGTTCTCATCTCCATCGTGCTGGCTGTTTCAATTTCAGTTGAGTCTTTTGTTGTAGCACCATTATCGTAACGCTTGCGTTGCTGCAAATATCTTTCTCTCGCGATGCTAACATCATGCAGCCATAAGCTGTAAGTAATCACCCCAAAGAAGACTAAAACGCTGGCTATAAATATCAAAGGCCAGCGAAGGTATTTCCATTTGCAAAAACGTTTTGCATATTCAAACGTTAATAACTGTGATTTTTTTGGAGCTTCTTGTGGATCAAGATAGTAGTTGCCTGTATGGGGATATTTATAACGCCGCACCTGAAGCTCAGCTAAATTTTCGGGACTGTTTAACATGCTAACATGATATTTACGTTGAGATGGTTGTTGTTGCTGTTGATTATCTTTCGATTGGCATTTCATTTCTTGTGGATGTTGCAGTTGTTGCTGTTTGAAACCATCCCAACTACTGCGCAGCGTTGAAGCTCGTGAATAATTTGTTGTTAATTGAAGTTGTGGCCGATGATTATAATGCTCTTCTTCTTCATCATTAACTGTCTGTACACAGATGCCTAGACCATGGGGATACTTAGTAGGTTGCCGGCACAAACCTAATGGACGGCCATTTAAACTTATCTGTGTGTCATCAGCTTTAAAATGCTTCTGCTGTTGTTGCTGACATTCGTCTTTAGAGTCCATATAAACAAATTTCTTTGTAATTATTTTTATTTGTTGCCATTAAATCTCCTCTAAATTAATTCATCTTTCTCATTAAACGTGAAAGATTTAAAAGAATCTACATTCATGAATATTTTGCTGACATTAAACTTTGATAATGTTGCTTGCAAAAATTTTAAACGCTTTTTGCCAAATCCAGGAAAAATAAATATTTATATTTTTGAGAAAAACAAAAAACAAAAAACAAAATTTTGTGCTTTGTAAATGTCAATTGTGAGTTTCAGATTTTCTTTTGCTTTTGTTTTTACAATTTACATCGAATCTGCCTGCGGTAATTATAGATCTAAATTTGTTGTTTAGTCGACTGGTAGCTTTTTGTGTGTGAATGCTACAATCGATTACATAAGCTGCATGCTGTTAAACCCAAAGCATCTGTTGCTGCTTTTTATTTTGTTTTTTCGAAGTTTGTTTTTGTTCAGATTATTTATTGCATGCTGTTTTGTGCAGGTTACTTTGTTTCATTCTTTTCCTTCAGATTTTCGATAATTGCTTTTGCTTGTTGCTGTTGTTGCGTTTCTTTCAAAATTATATCTTTGTGATATTTGTTAATGTCAGATTCACACAACTTTTGCAAATCTTCAATTTGTCTATGTTTAATGATTTAGAATGCTGCTGCAGATATTGCTGTCGCTGAGAGCGTTGCAGCTTAATAAAGACGGCAAAAGGGAGTGTAACTTTTTATTGGAAATGAGACTTAGAATTTTTATCACAAGTAAGTTTTAACACATTTGTATTTAAAATAATATATTATATAAATATAATAAAGACATTGCTATCGCTGAGAGCGTTGCAGCTTAATAAAGACGGCAAAAGGGAGTGTAACTTTTTATTGGAAATGAGACTTAGAATTTTTATCACAAGTAAGTTTTAACACATTTGTATTTAAAATAATATATTATATAAATATAATAAAGACATTGCTATCGCTGAGAGCGTTGCAGCTTAATAAAGACGGCAAAAGGGAGTGTAACTTTTTATTGGAAATGAGACTTAGAATTTTTATCACAAGTAAGTTTTAACACATTTGTATTTAAAATAATATATTATATAAATATAATAAAGACATTGCTATCGCTGAGAGCGTTGCAGCTTAATAAAGACGGCAAAAGGGAGTGTAACTTTTTATTGGAAATGAGACTTAGAATTTTTATCACAAGTAAGTTTTAACACATTTGTATTTAAAATAATATATTATATAAATATAATAAAGACATTGCTATCGCTGAGAGCGTTGCAGCTTAATAAAGACGGCAAAAGGGAGTGTAACTTTTTATTGGAAATGAGACTTAGAATTTTTATCACAAGTAAGTTTTAACACATTTGTATTTAAAATAATATATTATATAAATATAATAAAGACATTGCTATCGCTGAGAGCGTTGCAGCTTAATAAAGACGGCAAAAGGGAGTGTAACTTTTTATTGGAAATGAGACTTAGAATTTTTATCACAAGTATTTTTAACACATTTGTATTTAAAATAATATATTATATAAATATAATAAAGACATTGCTATCGCTGAGAGCGTTGCAGCTTAATAAAGACGGCAAAAGGGAGTGTAACTTTTTATTGGAAATGAGACTTAGAATTTTTATCATAAGTAAGTTTTAACACATTTGTATTTAAAATAATATATTATATAAATATAATAAAGAATTGTTAACCAATATTATAAATGACGACTCTGTTGAGAAATAAATTTCTTTCTTATTTCTTTTGAATTTACAAATCATCTTGTAAAAATTAAAAACGTATTTAAGCCAAAAGCAAGTTAAGGTTTTTCCTTTCTTCGTTAATTTTGACTATTCGTAATTAACTAGATCTATAAACCTTTCAAAATGTTCTTTTAAGCTTCAATTTTCACCTCATTTTTAATCGCGATTGCTCATTGCGTATAATTAAATATATGTATGTATGTAGGTATGTATGTGTGTATGTATGTATGTATGTATGTATGTATATCATTTTTTTTAATATTTAGTTAAAGTATTTTAGTATTGTAACGAACTGAGTAATTTTAGTTCGTCTAGAACTCATGTATATCTAAATATTAAAAATAATAAGGAATGAAAACTTGGCGAAATTAGATGTAGCGCTCCTGACAATAATTTAAGATATTATGCTGCTATCTCCTTTTTTCTATTTTTTGTTTTTTTTTTTGAAAATGAATACAGATATTTTGTAAATATAATAATTTTTCACCGGATTAAAAATTGGTTAAAATTAAAAATCTTTAATATAATTTTTTGCGTGATTAGCTTTAAGAAATTAATTGAAATTGAAAGAATTTAATTTAAACCCCTGACTTAATTTTTTTTTTACAGACAAAATTTAACAAATGAATATTTTAATTTATCAATTATCTCGGGCTTTTTTGCGTGATAAAAATTGAAATTAAATAATCAAAAATTAATATTAAAATTTGGAACAGCATTGTCTTAAAATGTTATGATAAGTTATGATAACAAACAAAACGCCAGGTTGCTCAATGCAACTCAAACCATAAAATAATTGAAGTAAAATAGAAAACAAAAACCTCAATCAAATTGGCTTAATTTGTCAATACTCATCATGCAGTCAGTCAGTCAGTCAATGCCAATTTTAAGCGAACCAAACTACATGAGTGAATCTTTTTACTATTAAAATACTGACTCCGTCTTTAAGTTAGTTTGCTGTAACTTATTACAAAAATTGTTGCAGATTTCAATCAGCAGTAAGATACACAAAAAACCTTTTTTTGAAAAAGTTGTCTTAAAAGAAATGCCAAACGAATCCCCAAATGCTTTTGGGTACTAAATATCTGCTGATTGTAGTTTCAAATATGAAGGTATTCTTTTCCACTATGAGATATTCACACACATAATTTGGTTTTAATCCCCAGCAGATGTTTACAAGCAACAAAAAAAAAAAACAAAAAATTTTTTAAATAAAATAAATTTATTCGTTGATTGTAACACTAAAGACGGTGACGTCGATGTACTCGACCGTATTTCTAGAAGCTGAGTTTGTATACAAATTTAAGTAAATTGTGTATAAATACTACAATCGTTTATAAATCGTTGTGTGTCTGAGAATACTATGTTGTAGTTGTTTGACCTTTTCATGGCACTTAAGGCAAAAATAACACTACAAACAAATTTGTATCTTTGGTCATATTGGTCAGACGTTCACACAAATATAGTAAATGGATTTTCAAAATCATTACAAATAATAAATAGTAAAAACAAAAATCACATATTTTAAACTTTTAAACATGTGGCTAAGAAGACTGCTACATAAAATTAAAGGTTTTATATATATTTAACCCAAGATCTTCAGAAAAAAAAGAACAAACTGAGTTTGTTTTAGAAATTCTTAATAAAATTTAATAGGAAGATATATGCGTATATAAATTCAATAGTTTGTTAGAATCGTATATAAGAATATAGTCCAGCAACTTTAATGATGTTTTTTGGTGTGTTTACGTGCTAAAAATGATATTGGCTTTTTCAGATAAGTCGCAAAACATTTCCGATGGGTTGCTAAACAACTCACTCGGAAAACATCTGCTCTGGACTATTAAGCAACTCAGGCGTCATTATGATTCCTCTTATAAAAACTTTACCGGACATGATTATTATAAACAAAAATCAAAAAAAAAATCAAAATCTTTCTGTAAAATATATTCTTTAGTGATGACTTTTCCCATAAGTTTTTCCATTAGTCACAATTCTTCTAAAAGAAATTTGAACAGGCATAATATTTCTGCACAAAATTTTCATATCATAATTTCATCTGTCGGGATTTTTTTATAGAAAATGTTTATCATATTTTACGTTTGTAAAATATTTTCGCCAGTCTTGTTTTCTATAAAAAAATTTCATCAATTACAATGTTTTTATGAAAAACTTTCATCAGTCATGATTTTACTACAGAAAAACTTCATTAGTCATAATTTTTCTATTAAAACATTAGATTTGTGGTTTATCCATTTTATCCATTTTTATGTTGTTTGTTCGAAAATATGCCAAAAAATCACAGAAGATTAAACTTTATCGTCTTAACTTTTATGCTGCATTTTTGTAAATATAAACTACATAGTAGGGACGTTGGTTGGTAGAGCGCATTAACTTCTAGGAGTTACAGAATGAATGTAGTGAGTTATTTGAGCTTACTGAAATTGATCGAAAATCACGAATACTTAAGTTATTTTTAAAAATGTTTAAATAATGCCGAATCAAGTAACACGGATTCTAGAGGAGTCTCATTGTTAGTTTCAAATAACATTAATTATACTCTTAGTGAATATAAATTAAAAAAATGAATGCAGAGTTCAAAAAGAGATTTTTAATTTCTCTTGAATATTTAGTATTACACTTTCCTACCATTTTCTTTCTTTGCCCTTCTTTTAAAAACCTAATTAAGTATTTGATAACTTTAGTAATAAAAATAAAAATTTTCTTTAGTGAAACATAAAAGATATGACTGGTGTTTTCTTTCTGGTTATTTCTATAAATATCACTGAACTATGTGAAGAATCATATAAATTTTAAAATTTAGTAGTTCATCCTTATTTATATGTGTGTCTTGGATTTACATAGCCTGATGAAATTCTTAGCTCTTATTTTTTATGCATAATTGTAAGTCAATTTAAGGACAATTGCTAAGTTGTGGAGGCTGCCAAAGAACTCGTGTGAATTTGTTATATTAAATGACCACAAATGCTTTTGTTGAGTAAAAAAATGTTTAAACTTATTTTAATGAGAATTTGTGTTCTTCGCAAAAAAGATGTAAAAACATTTTTTGATTTTATAACTTAATATTAGTTTTGGTTTAATTCACAGATTTATTGAAATAAATCAACGAAAACTGAAAAATATATATTAATTTGTTAATATTTTAAGAAAGACTGATGAACTTAATATTTTTTAAATACTTTAGGAAAGTGGCATTAAAAGCTTCAGGTTAATCTGACTTAAGCGAACAAGAAATACATATAGATTCCAACGTTAGTATTAAAAGCATCTTCCTTAAATTGTTTGAGATTGATATTTAATTATTATCATTATTAAATCAATTTTATGAAATTTTGTTTAGTTAGTTAAGTTAAAGTATAAAACATAATGAATTTGAGTAGGAATTTTATTTTTAAAAATGACTGACGAAAAGATATGACTGGTGAAAATTTTGTGCAGAAAAGTTATAATAAACTATGAATGATGAAATATTTGGTGAACATTTTGTATAGAAAAATTAATTTTTTTTATAAAATCACGATTAATATAGACTTTTTTAGATAAATTTAGACTTTTTATAGTTTATTTTATTTTTATATTGGTATAGATAAAAAAAGTATTTTTGATTACTGATAATTCAAAATTCAGTTCCTTTCCTTAACATTTTATGTGACTACGAGACCGTGTAAATAATCATCTCGGTTCACAATTAAAAGTAAAAAAAGCTCACTGGCTTATTACAACATTTCAATACATGATTTTGATTTTTTATTCATTATGCGGTGGAATTTGAAAATCATCAGAGCCTGAAATTCAATTATTTGAATCCATTTAATTTTATTTAAACTGAATAAATTTTGTTTACTTGATATGCAGACACAATCAAAATATTTTCAATAATTTTCAATTTAGTTTTATAACATTTTAGTTTATTTTTGACTTTTATTTTTTACTGTTGTAATTAAAAATATGGCATTGAACAATAAAACGAACACATTGATTGAAAATTACAAAAAAAAATTAGAGTTTTGTTTCCATCACTATTTTATTGGTATTTGAATTATAATTAGATTTAAAGTACTTTATAGCGCATTTATTTTATTAACGTTAAATATACCGCATTAGATTTAGTTTTTTTTTATTGCAGAGAGTGTAACAAGGACTTTTACCGCGCTTATGTACCGTTATTTAAGCTGACTCAATTGCAACTAAACCGTTAGCTAGTCTTTAATCGATGCAAAACCATTAAGTTTTAGTTTTTTAGTTTTTTCTTATTTTGTTTTGCCCCAACTTCACTTCTCAGTTTGAAATTCTTTTAAATACGAATGAATCTTACAAACCAGCGCAAAGCAACATGAAACAAAGAAAAACCAAAAATGTTGTTGGTTCGATCGTTAACATTTAAAAGATTAATGCGACTGATACTTTTTGTGCTTTTTTAATTTGCTTTTTTTGAGTCATTTTAAAGTTCAGCTCAATTCAACTCCAATTTTGACTTACTAACTTAATGTCTGTATGTTTGTCCGGTTGCCAGCTTGTTTAACTAAATCTGCTTGCTGTAAGACGGTACATTACCTGGGTCTGTGGATTAATTTGTCTCCACTAAAAGTTTCGCTTTCGTTCGGATGTTTTTTCATTCGTGTTTTTAGTAACATTTTTTCGCTTTGTTTCAGCTCTCTATTTGCAAAACCAGGTAATAAACCAGAGTTAACTCTCTTGGCTGTATTAAAAAAACAATTTTTGTTTTTTGATATTACAATTACTACAACAACAATAGCAGCTGATATAAGCACTAATAACTTTGAGAAAAAATCAGGTCTTTCGTTTAGTAATTTAATGGGTTTTTGGGCAAGAAAACAAAGAGCATTTTTAATCCTTTAATGCGAAAAGGGTTAATATTGTCTTGATTGTCTAAAGATCGGAGTAAAGTAAATAAAATCTCTCAAATATAAGGACTGCTTTCCACAATTGTCAAACCGGGTAAGTTTAATTTATGAATACCTGTACATATGTATTACGACAAATTAAAGACACTAACATATTGAAATGCTCTTTCTAGTTCGCTGTAACCTTCGTCATCATTGTCGTTTTATACAACTTTTTTGTACAAATTGGATATGATTAATTTCTATTTTTAATGCATTTTTTGTAATTAATAATATATTTTTTATTGAATTTTGTGTATTAAATAAAAATGTATTTTCCTGCAACAGAACAAAATTTTTTGACTTTTTTTATGTTTTCCATTTTAGTTAACGATATATTTCATTATACTTACAACTTATTATTGTCGGTTAACAACCAAATATTTACACACACTAACACAACTATTCTCTACTATCCCAGTTTAATGTTTTTCTATTTATTGTAAGCAATTAGACCATTTTGTTTTTATTTATCAAATTGTACTTTATTGTCATTTTTGCAATTATTTTTACCACAAATCTGTTGAAATTTCCTCCACGCGCCGTTGGGATTCTATCTCGTTTTTAAGATTTTGTTTTAATAGTTTTCAGTTATGCTTAATTGGGATTGAAATTTTTCGGTGTAACTTTATTTTTAAATAACAGTTGCCACTATTAACTTAAAAAAAGCTAAGGAGAATCTCATAGTTTCTAGTCATATCTTAAATTTTGTTTAAGGGTTAAACAAATAGCAATAAAACTAAAAACCATTTTTATTATTTTTGTTGTTTTTCCCCCTTTTTTATTGTTTGTGCAATTTTTCGTCATCAATTTTGAGCTTTGGGAATATTTTCAGTTCCAATACAAATTTAGCACAAATAATGTTATAATGCGATTTATATTCTAATAATTTATGTTTGTGAAATAAATAAAAAATATAAAGCCCTGTTAACTACTTTGTGATTTAGCCAATGAGCAAACGTGCTTCGGAAATTTTAATGCGGCATACGACATGACATAAACTCGAATGGTCTATGGCTGACATTATTTTCTATACTTTGTACTACAAATACGACCACATTTTCAACTCACGGGATAGTAGGTGAAGTTCGGCTTGATTTTTGATTTATCATAACCATGTTTAAAACGACTATCTGCTGCATTAAAAATTTTCAAATTGATCTAATAAAACGATTGAGATTTAGAGTTCCGCAAATATTTACGATTTTTTTTTATTTTTATTAAGTATTTTAAATTATATTTTTTTTTTATCGATTTTAATAAATCTAATGTTTGTATTAATCGAAATGAAAAACTGCTTATGAATAAATGCTGACTCATTCGTATTGTTTGGATAAAATGTCAATGTCAATTGTTGCCAGTCAATGCAATAAATTAGTATTTTTTTCTGCAAAATTATATATTTTATTTATTTTATTAATATTTATTTTATTAATAAACCATCAATATTCCTGTGTTTCTTTCATTTTGTAATGAGGTGCCCATATTTTTTTTTCTGTTTATAAGTGCTATTTAATTCTTAAACTGATTCATAATCTAATATAATTAACTAGATTGATAGCCGGTGCTTCGAAAGAGGCATGCAAAACAAGCAAGAAAACACTTCATTAAAGCCAAATTTAACATTATTAAACCAATAGTATGCATTTTATTCAATAAATCGGTTTCGTTATTGTAGTGATTAATGATTTAAACTGAATATTTTTAACATAAATTAAAGAACGTTGAAGAGTCGAGCGATTTGGAAAAAATTAAAAAATTTTCGAGTGACTCAATTTTAAGATTTTTCTATCAAACTCGAGCTGGGCACTTTAAAATATAACAAGATGTCAGTGTGTGTTCCAGCATTAAACCTATTTCAAATTTATGCTCAGATAATTTGAATGGTTTCAAGAATATATGCTTAATTCATATAATAATTATTGAGAGCAGTTACCACCAACGTTCCATTTTACGCTATATTTCACTGCTATATTTCGATATTTTTAACAAAAGATAAAATGAAACAAACAGAAAAGAACATTTCCAATAATTAAAAGAAACAGTCGGTCAATATTATAAAAATATGAAAATAAACTAAACTGTAGATTATAATGACGTAGAAGAGTTTAAGTTTTAGACTTTATAATAAAGAATTATTATTATTAAATAGAAATATCTTATAATGAAGAAAGCAAATTGTTATCTTTACTTACTTCACTAGCTGATCAAGTCGAGGTTATCCGGGAAACTTTACCTACGTTTCAAGTGATGTTGAGATTGTGGACATATTAATTTAAATAGCATTTTATAAATTTACGAATCTTGTTTTTATATTTAAGTTAAAATTGAGAAATGGAATTCTTTTAAACTGTATCATCTGACTGAATTGCTTAGTAAAGAGAAAAACAAAAATGCAGAAATTATTGTAAAACTCAACCAGGTTATGAAACATTTTTTCTATTTTTTTATTTGTAGTTTAGGTTAAATAAAGTGTTAATTAAAAATATAACTACATATGGATTCGTATTCATATAAACTTCCAAATACACCTTAGTGCAGTGAGTGGTTGTGAAAAATGGATTGAGTATCAAATTTAATACAAATATTTCCACTACTTTTTTAATGTGAGCAATTTATTCTCACGCTGTACGATTTCAAGCGGAATGAATAACAGTTCATTAATGCGGGCTTAACAATTTCATTTTTGACATGCTTTTCGATTAATCGGTTTTAGATACAACTTTATAAAATCTTCATTTAGCTGCCACCGAATTGATGTTGTAATTATTGTACTTTTAGCCTGAATGCGGACAAACTTGTTTTATTAAAAAAAGAAAAAAAGAACAACAACAACTTATAGTTTGAGGCAATCGTTATTAACGTTTCAATTATCATTCACATAAATACATATACTGATTTAAATTAAAATATACATTATTACTTTATATTAATCTGTCTTAATACGAGTATGTAAATATCACAATATGTATGTAGATACATATGTGTGCGTATGCCAGCGGTTTGAAAAAGCTTGAAATTCATGCAATATTTGAATGGTGGGTGCAGAAATGTTAATCCTGTTTAAAAAGTTTTATGTAGATGTTTTTCTTTCATGTATCGTTTACTAACTTGAACCATTTTTGTTTTCGCTGTAATTTTACAACCACTTCTTTTTCTCCTCTGTCAAATGTTATTATAGTTCCGCATATTTGATATAGATTTAAAAACAAAAAAAAAAAAAAACCAAACAAAAACATTTATCGTTTTACGATGTTACGAAATGTTTCAAAAATACCGCCTAAATATTATATTTAAATTAAAATTGAATTAATAAAGTGTCATAAAATAAAATTTGATGATTTATACAAATCAGCAATAAAAATGCATTTTACAGGTTTTATCGACTAAACATAATTTTATTATCAAAATCGATTTACTTCACATAATCATAAAGAAATGTTATTTGTTACAATTTTTATTAGATTGACCAAACCTACAAATAATATCTGAGTGGGTAGCATATGCGTTAGCCTTTTGCCATCCTGTTTTAAGCAACAGGGATAATGATTAACACGAAATAGGGCAAACTATCTTGACTGCAGCTTTTACATTTTTCTAAGTTAATAACAATGATATTAGAAGTTTCACTTCCACCTAATTTTTCTTTAATTTAAAAATAATATAAGTAAAATCGGTCGGACCATTCATAATGTAGGTCTTACTAACAAACATCTTACTAACGAGCTGTTGCTATAAGATTGAATACCTAAAACGCATATATCTCAGTTGGAATCAACAATTTACGTTTGTAATAATTATTGAAATTATTGCTTTGATGCATTTCTCGGCTGTTCGTGTGCGTGTAACTTTTAGTTGAGATTTACAAAAGATCCCGTTCGACTCGCATTAGCTTGATCCTTCACAATTCAATTCAATAACACTTGTATGTTAAGAGTTTTGCGATTTTTGCAATGAAAATGTTTAATTTTAATTTCAAATCAGTGTTGAGTAGACTGTTGAATAGCTCTTATAGAGAAATCTTATCAAATTGTCTCTTAGTGTTAAGACAATACGATAAACAATTTCAAGAAATATACGTTTACAAATAATTTTAAAATAAAACTAAAAATCACAGCAGCAGCAACAAATCGTGTAACCTGTCCGCGTCATTGTTTCTCTGGCATTTTACAATTTTTTACAGGCAAAACTTACTTTTAAAAATTTTTTTTTATAGTTTTTAGTTTTTGTTTTAATACGTTTATTCGATAAAGCACTTAAATAATAACTTCTGAATATCGAATGCGTTTTAAAAAGAGTTCGTTTTCAGCATATGAATCACTCAAGTAGCTACACTGTTACAGTTGGGACAACGAAACAAAAAGCTTGTGGTTTATTTAAAATCTATTAACAAACTGACTCTGAAATTCTTCAATAACTGTGGAGCACAATTTAGACACAAATCTATAAGCGTGGCTGCAAGCAAAACCTATGGTCTTGTTTGTTTTTCAATACATTCATACATATTTAATAAAAATAATAATAATTTGTTAAAGAAAAATACATTTAGTTAAATAATGTACTCGTATGGTAATTTTGTTTTTGTTTTTGTTTTTGTTTTTGTTTTTTTACATTCTATTGATGCTTCTGGCTGCTTATAATGGCTCTAATGAATTTATGCTTTAAAAATACAGATGTAGAAAGGTATGTGCACTCAGTAGTTTGGTATTATGGAAGTTTTGAGCAGGGATGTGCGGGTGAGCGATTAATTTTTTTCAATTATTCCCATAATCCAATTATTCACAATCAGATTTTTATTTATTTTGTGTGTTTAAAAGCCTGAATCTGATGTATTTTATTTCAGTACGTGTTTCGAATTCAGCATAATTATTTTATATCATCACCGGCACTTCACTAATTTTGGCCTCTCTCTTAAGTGGTTCTGTTTTTTTTTGTAGTTGTAATATAAAATTCCTTTATTCTTTAAAAATAAAAAAAAAACTTTGGTAATATAAATACGTTTGTATGATTATTGTTAGAAATTATTAGATATAAATGTTTATTGAGGTAAGGGTCGAATTATAAACACTCTTTAAGAGACATAGAATAATTTAATCAACAAATATTTAAGAGTAGCGAAAATAGAAAAAAATCTTTTGAGAATGTTGCGAGTTGTAGCATTTTTAATCGAATCCATTTTTAGCGTGGAAACCTGTTGTTTGATAAGTAAAACTTCTTGTATTTTGTAAAAAAAAGTTTACAGAAATATTGAATTTGTGTTAATCTGAATTATTTATTTATTTGTTTTTTCATCTACTATAATTAAAATTATAATAAGTCTTAAGAACTAAAGCACTAGTAACTAAAACTATAGGCTACAATAATTATAAAAGGCTTTTCAAAAAAGTATGTAAAAAATCGATTAAAACGGTTACAAGAAATTAAATATTTAAATGTCAAACGTAAAATGTAAATAACAATCAAAAGAAGCCTGTCTTTGAATGTCACAAATAATTTGTTAACATTTATATTTCTTCATTATTGGTTGGCATACCTGTTGATGAACTTAGTTGTATCTGTTGTTTGATACTTATAAACTCATATGGAACATTAGGAAATCAAATGCATATTTTTGTTTTACAAGTGGTTGCTAAAGTTGAGTTTCTGTTTGTTTCTTTTGAGTATTTCTGGCAAGGCGCACCTTTTTACTCTTGTTAAATTAATCGTTGTTGTTTTAATTATTTATTTACAAAAGATTTGAGCGATTATTCGTTACCCAAACTTAGTTCTATTATGTCATCTTGACTAGCGCTCGCGGCGGAAAGAAGAGTTCATGTTTTCTAATTAAAACAGGTCTGTCTAATCGGCGCAAATTTTGTTTAAATTGGTCGATTTGTGAATACATATATTGAGTGTGGCGTTGCCACCAAGCTGAATAAAAAAGAACAAAAAAATGTATACAAGACAAAACGACAGCAACTATGGCACGTATTCTTTTTTCTTAAACCTATTATTATTTGAAATGTATTTGTAATTGTATACTTTTGTATTTGCATTTTATTGCAATATTGTTAAAAAATCATTTTCTCAATTAACGTTAAAGTGCTTAGTTAAGTGCAGCGTGTCAACTATTGTGTGGGGTGTTTGCTTTTAAAAAAGCAAATATTATTTTTACTTAATTTATTATTTAAAGTCATATTTAAATAATAAAAAAGGGAACTTACAGTGGCTTGCATTGAACTTTTTGCAGAGTATCACATTTAAAATTCTTTCAAAACCTGGAGGTCAATTTATTTGAAAGAGAAACCCTAATCAAATCAAAAATTTTTTAAAAAGCGAGTCATCGCAGATGTGGGGGTATTTTGTAACTTATCATTCAAATACAAAAAAACAAACGTCTGGAAGATATATTTTCAATCAGCATCTACCAAAAGCTCAGGCTTTATAATTCCTCTAAGAAAAGTGCAAATTGTAAATAGAAACAATCATAAAAAGTTTACAAAACTCTCAGCATACTTGATGAATTGTTTTAACTAGTTCGATTTTTTTTTACTTATGTATGCATAAATGCAATACGTCCGTCTACGTATGAATATTTGTTTTTATACTTTGACTTAAAAAAACAAATAAAATAAAATACACCAAACTTAATGTACTGCAAATAGTACGCATGAGATACTTGCATCGAAAGTTAAAGTTTGGAAGTTTGATTTGTGTATCTATCGAACGCAAGCAACTAGGAAAACTACTCAAACATTCACTCTCAAGACTTGAAGTCATTCGCGCAAACAGAAGGGTGTTCAACTTGCGGAAATTTATGGAAAATGTGCGTTTAAACAAAATGCTGTAAATAAGATAAACTTTCCAAAAGGAACTTCCGCAAAATGAATTCTTGCTTTTCACATTCTCAAATATTGACAATACGAGTACTTTACTTGTTCTTCAAAATGATCACCTTTTTAAATAAAAAAGTGTTGAAATTATTTGAAGTTTTTTTTTAATACTTTAACTATATTTTGTATCGATATTTGCAAAAACTGCAAACCAAAAAGCTAAAGTGTTAAAGCAATCGATTTAAGGGAAATATACTTTTATGCAAATTACCTTTGGTACACATTTTTTTTAAATCGAAATATAAAAACAAACATTCACACGTAGAGAGGCATATTGGTTGCTGGACTTATTCATAACAAAGTAAAATACATTTTTTTTTTTTTTTTTTTTTTTTTTTTTTAACTCTCAAAATTATTTATTGTATCTTCTATAAAAAGAACTAACAATAAGTTTTAAAATCTTAAATTCTAAAAAAAGTTACATTAGTCCCGACCATGTCAGAACTAACCTTTTGGGTAAAAAAAGAAAAAAATTGACATTAAAAAAAAAAACAAAACAAATGTTTTTAAGATGTGTCATCTGTAGCATTGAGGATTAAAGCTGCGGTATCCCTCTTTTTTAATCGGCTATGTCCACTATAATCCAAGATATTGCGAGCAAGGGGATTAGGATGGTCTTCGAGCTTCATCAAGTATTTGCCTGCGTATTTGATGATTTCTGTAGTCACTAGCGGTATGTCTAAGTCACAATGTATGTTTGAATTTCTGATGTACCATGGGGCGGAAGTTATCAACCGTAAAATTTTATTTTGCATACGTTGGATTCTATCCACGTTTGAAGCTGAGGCAGTGCCCCAAAGTTGGATTCCATAAGACCATATTGGTTTCAGAATACTCTTGTAAATTAGAAGTTTGCAATCTAGGCCAAGTCTCGAGTTCCTGCCAATGAGCCAGTGTAATTGTGTTAGCTTAAGTTTCATTTGTGTTAGCTTTGAGTCAATATGATGTTTCCATGTAAGGCGACGATCAAGATATATACCAAGATATCTCACATAATTATGGTGAGGAACAATGTGATTATTGATTCGAACGGGTGAACAATTATCTCTTCGCAGGGTGAAAGTCACATGAATGCACTTTTGAACGTTCACTTTAATTCTCCATAATTTTAACCACAACTCCAACTGAGTTATATGTTGCTGAAGATTTATTGAGGCTTGATAGGAGTTTTCGTGCGAACTTAGACACGCTGTATCATCAGCAAACGTAGAAGTGTGGACAGTTTCACTTACAGGCATATCGCAGGTATATATCAAATATAAAACTGGTCCAAGAATGCTACCTTGTGGTACACCTGAGGAAATTGGTTTGGATACACTTACGAAGTCTCCTTCAACGACAGCAAATTTTCGTCCAATTATGTAGCTTTTCAGTAGGTTGCTCATATTACAAGGCAAGTGAGCGGTAAGTTTTAGAAATAGACCTTCATGCCAAACTTTGTCAAAAGCCTGTGAAACATCAATAAAAATAGCTGAACAATACTTCTTCTCTTCAAAAGTCCTTCTTATCACCTGAACCAATCTATGGGTTTGCTCAATTGTGCTATGTCTACTTCTAAAACCAAATTGATGGTTTGGGATACACCCACTATCCCTTAGCATTGGAGACAATTTATCCATAAGCAACTTTTCGAAAACCTTTGAAATAGTTGGTAATAGACTTATGGGTCTATATGACTCGGTTTTGGTTAGGTCTTTACCCGGTTTTGGAATCATTTTAACTTTAGAAATCTTCCAGTGGTCAGGATAGTATTCAAGCCGTAAAATGGCATTAAAAATGAATAGCATGATTCTGACTGCAATATTGGGGAGCTCCTTCAACATTTTGTTACTTATGCCGTCCATACCAGGAGCTTTTTTCGGATTTACTTCAGAAATTAGCTTTTGTACCTCACGCAACTTAAACTTTAAGGGTCGAGGGGGTAATCCAACTACGCTTGGCAAACTAACATCATCAGTACATATGTGTGGGGTGAAAAGTAAAATACATAAATCAAACTTCATTAAACAATTCATCAAGTGGGGGCGAAGTAAATATTTTTTGCGTTTGCTATTGGTGATTATTTGGACTCTTGTTGGATATACAAAACTTGGACTAACATTACTTGTAGTTAAAAGATAAACTTTCGCTGCTTGGAATTGTTATTTTTATAATTTGCTTTTTTGTTGTTGTTTTGCATTTTAATGATTTTTATATCCGACATTAAATTTTTGCAGACAAACGTTTCTTTGATTTCCTTCAAATGCTTCAAAATATCACATGTCTGCAAATGTTTTTATATGTGAATGAAATGCTTAAAATAGTTAACATGATTTTTATCTAAAACCATTGATTTAAAAAATATAAATCATTAAAATGTTTTTTTATTAGTAAAGCTGTAGTGCTATTTTGGGAATTATATTTTATGTCAAGAAAGTCTAGTTTAAAAGTTATTTTTTTATTGTTCCGAATTATTTTGCTCATCTACATGTATCTTTGGTCTCCCCTGTAATCTAAGGATGCCGACCAAAAATAATTTAACAATAAGTCCTACTTTGCATATCACTGCATGATAATTGTTTATTTAAAAATAGATCATTTAGCAAACCACTTTCAATACGAATACCAAACAAACTTAACATGACAAAAAAAAAGCCTGAAATAAATGTGTGTGTGTGTGTGTGAAAAGCGCATTATATTACGCCTGTGTTGTATGATAATCTTTTAAATTTAAAATTAATGCTGGTAAATTTAAATCTAAGGCCTTGCACTCCTCTAATGGCTGTTAGTGGCAGTCGAAGTTTGTTGTCAGGCTGTCATTTAGTGTATCTGTGTGTTTTGTCTATGAGAAAACAAACAAAAAATGTTGTTGCATGTCAATGAAAAGTACTGCAATAAAATATTACAGTCATTGCCAGATGTGACGTTTCTACAAAATTTCTGGCGTATATTTTATTTGTTGTTGTCATTAATGTTTTAGCAGTTGCAGCAATAGCTGTAACAGTTTGATTTATTAATATGGTGTTTCCACGGCACCTGCTTCGCTCCCTATTCTTGCTTCACACCCCAATCATAAGCGAATCAACCTGCTTCGCCATACAAAATTTTGAGAGCGAAGCTGGTAGATTCATATTGAAGCTAGTTGCGAAGCAACTAAAAATCCTCTCTTCCCTAATTTTTATCGTAAGTTTATCTGCACTAGTTATCAAAATTAAACGTTTTTGTAAACAAAGAAAATTTACAAACAAAATAAAGTTAAAACTTAATTAATTAATTTTAATTTTATAAAATTAAAAAAAAAAATGGATAGGAAAAAAAATTATACTTAATGCTATCGCGGCAAGAAGGATATCTTCTGTTGTTTTTCAACTGTTGTTGTTGTTTTTCAACTTATGTTTTTCTGTTTAATAACAACAGCCAAATCGAAGCAGATAAATGAGTCGTGTAAACAGCATGATTCACAAACTTGCTTCAGAGAGCGAAGCACGAGATTCAAACTGTCGTGGAAACAGGCTATAAGACTTTTTAAAAGAGATGTAACACTAAAACACATGAGTGATGGCGAAAGAATTGGATCAAAAGCATTCAATTCGAATTTCTATTTTTTAATTTGAATTTTTATTATTTTCTTTACACACTTACATATGTTAAGCACCAAGACTTTTTATCAGGTCCAGAAGTAAGACTATGAAATGTTGGAAATCTTCAGTGTCAGTAATAGCCAGCGGAGAAAATTTCAAAATTATCCCTTAAATTAATAAATTAACGAACTATTAAAGCCAACTTCGGCACAATTGTTCCACAATTTGCTTGCACTGTTTACGTCTTTAAGTGCAATAAAGAAGTTATACGCTTTGATTAATTAAAAATAAATAAAAACCAAATACGTTTGATATCGAAGTCTTTTGTCAGTTGCTTTGGAATCATTCAATAAACCCCAACAGGTAAGTTTGAGTAACTGCGATTCCTGATGAATTTAAGATTCATAACACTAGATTCCGCACTTTTCTTAACGATTGAAGCAGCATTGTCAGTGAAATGAATTTTACTTCATGAAATTTTTGCGAAAAAAACAGAGACAGTAAATCGGCTAATGAGCGGCATGACGTATGTAGACAACTATCTCCAGTAAACACTTCGAATAAAGGAAACCAATAAATTAAAGAATTTTATTCATTATAAGTGGGGCAAAATATTGCGCACTTGTGCAGTTTCGAATTCTGTTATTCTTTGGATCTAGTTTTTAACAAACTTTTGTTGTTGTCAAATTTAACGAAATTAGTTGGCAGGAAAAGAATGAAGCTGCAAGAGGAATAGGACACTAGGCTGCAAAATTAAGAAAAAATCAATATAAACGAAGATTTTATTGAATGTTTTAATAGAAATTTTAGTAGCCTTTCATTAATCAGTCTTTTAATCATACTAGTGGATACTAATTAATTTAATTAATTCTATTAAAAAATACTAGTAAGTTCATTGCGATGCCTATCGTTACTCTTCAAAAGAAAGCGAATGTTATTACAAAACAAAACTGTTTGCTTAATTTAATATTGAAAAGTGTTTTAATGTTTTATTCAATAACATTTTATATTTTTATTATTATTAGTTTTACTTTCTTCAAATACGCCAAGTATTTGAACGTCATTGTGTTGATTTGATTATAAATATTTGTATTTATATGCAATGATATAACTATAATTGCAATTTTGTATTCCTAAAGAGTTTAATGTCAATGCGAACGTTTGAAAAAACACTTGAGTTTTTACTTTCATTTCTCACAAAATTTTATTCATTTGGCCATTAAGGTGCCATCAGTTGTTATAACGATAATTTTAAGAAACCAAAACCAAAAGTTAATTCATTTCTGTATGTGTGTACCAAGTGGCTTATTTTTCATTTATCTTCTAATTTACGAGACTTTGAATTTTATAACTTTTTCCAATCTTATGGAAATAACATAGTCTTGGAAAGATAATCCATAAGTCAGCATAAAAAATAATCAAAACCAAAAACTATCAAAAAATGTAATTCAAAAGGATTCAGTATTAAAGGATAAAGTAAATTTAATAAAATAAACAATAGTATTTAATTTGTGAGGAAATTTGAAATTCTTTATTTGTAAAAAAGAGTTCGGTCATTATTGTTGGTTAACAACAGCATATTTGTCGCTTTTCTTTCTAACATTCAAGTTAAAAAAATTTGAAAGGTTGAGTGTAAAACATAATGAGCAAATATAACAAATGCAATGAATTAAGGTTTAATTATTTATTTTATTTTTAGATTTAGTGGAAGCGTAAAAGACATAAAATATAAGATGCGAATAAAATATAAGATGAAAATGATATTAAAGAAAAAATAAAAGCAAGGAAAAACACATTTCTATTTTTAAAACGTTTTTATTTTTTAGTTTTTAACTTTGAAGGAAAATGTTATTTGAACAAATAGCAAATTAATTATTATTATTAAGCTTATCCAAGGATTAATTTGAGAATTAATTTACAGCAACGTACGATACAATAATATCCAACTTATTAATTGGGCAGTGACCAGCTGTGTTGAATTCATAACAAAAGATGGTTCAACACTACTATACCCTGCTACCCGATTTCTTCTTTTTTTTGTGATTTTTATTAATTGTTATTAAGCGATTTCGTCCCTCTCCATAATGTGTTCACAACATGATTTGACAAAAGGTAATAACTCTGTTTCGGCTTAACATTTTGCAGCAAATCATTCAATAAGATAAGATTTTGTCTGACTGACTATTTTTTGGCCGTCATCAGCTTCATAATTATTTTAATGCGCACACGACATTTTTTATGCAAAAATTCCTATTAAAATAATGATGTTGACAACAAAATAATTTTCCTCGCAATTTATCAAAAATGCAAACATCAAATACAAAAATGTCAAATTCAATAATTGGAAAAATGCCACATAAAAATATGAATGCACATGTGTGTATGTACTGATTTTTTTGTATAAAAAAGGTGTTAGATACATATCGAACCCTGAAAGTATTAACAGTTTTATCACAAATCACAAATGGTATCGCTCCAAAAAAGACTGATGAGACGCGTTTAGTTTTTGTTTCATTAGATTGCAAATAATAGATTATTTCTTTAATAACCCATTCCTACGATTTATCAATAAACAATGACGAAGTGTTGCCACAGTTAATCTGTTTTTACACAAAGCCCTAAACATCTTTCCGTCATATTAATATTTGTGATACTTCTGTTCTTTTTCGTTTAGTTTTTTATGTTTAATTTTGTTACGTTTACATGAATAAAAGGCGTTATACATTTAAAAGATTTGTATAATCAATCAATCAATCAATCAATCAATCAGACAAACATTTTTTAATCTTTTTTATTTTAAAACTTTTAATTAGACGATGAATTAATAAACCGAAATGCGAACTTGTTTATCGCAAGCAAATACCGTAAAAGTTTTTTTTCTGAAATCATTAATCAAAAGCGACCAGGAAACGTTATTATTCGAAGTATATGTTTAACATGATCCTTTTTTTAGTTGCTCTAATATACATATTTCTTCTATTGCAAGCATTATTTCGCAGAGTATTAAAACAAACTTCAAGTGTGGACACTTGAACAATATTCTTCACTCTCTATGTTTTCTTTGCAAATTTAATGTTTTATGTTTGCGTATCTTAACATCCGTTCTAATCTGATCCATTGTTCATTACCGAATATTAATAATTAAAATATAAATATAAAACAGTTTAAAATTTGTCTGCATACAATCGTAAAATAAGAGCGTTTGGACATTTTGTGTTAAGTTTTGCTGTTTTAGTTCATATAGAATTTATATATTAAACTTACATGTTTTAACTTGTGTATTGGCAATTGGAAATATGCAAAAGCGATCTATGCTCTAGAAAATAATGTATAGAAATATTTCGAAAATGAGTGTTTTTCATAAAAATTTCTTGAACGAGGGAATTCATAAGCAGCATGTAATTAATAAAGTTTCAAGCAACAACTGCAAACAGAATTTCTGTTTTTGTATTCTAACCTGAGAGCCAATTAAAAGCTGTAAAGCCTCTGCAAAGAATCCCTTAAATTTTAAAAATCGTACACCACATACTTGCCATCTACACTAACGTGTGGAAGCAAACCCTTTGAAAGACAACAAGAACAAATGGGCTACAGGGTACTTTAGTAAAAGCAAAATTTAAATTTCTAGCACGAGTTTATCAAGTTTTGGTTTCTATTTATGATCGTTACTCCAATAAAATCCAAAATTTAATGCCAAACACAGATCTGTGGAATGCTTTTTGGTATTACAGAGCAACACAACGCGTAACAAAGAAATACAAAACTAAATAATTTTGATTTTTTTTTTTTTGGTTTTAAAAGAATGTGGTTGTATGACGCTGGAACATCAAACCTTTTAAATCCAATATAAATAATCTGAAAGTGGATGGTGTCTTCCCATGAAGCATCCATCACCTTTCATTAAAATTTTAAGATAAGCAATTATTACCGTATTTGAAATTACATCAAATTGTGTCTGATAGTATTTCTATATGTGTTGTTGTTTTTTTAAGGAATTCACTAATTTATTGATTTCGATTTCTGATCAAATTAAACTCCGTTAAACTAACTTCTGTTTTTTTACTAAAACATTTTTAAAACTTTTCATGAAATACAAATATAAAAAATATTTTAATTATTAATCGTTGTAATTGGCTGAAATTCGGAACAAAGGTTTTGGGTTTTTTAAAGACTACCGCCAACAAAATATTTGTTGTAATTTTGTAATAAATTAAAAATAAACAAAATTAACACTAGTTGTAACAACAGGGTCTTGAATGTTAAAAAGAATTAAAAAATGATCCAAGTTCTTATTGGACTCAAGTAGGAAGGCTTTCATCCAAGCATGGGCCACCCTTTAAAATTAAGTTGATTTAAATGCAAATAACCTGATATGAGGTTGTAATGCTACTGTTATAAGGTTTAAGCTCAATTTTTTAGTAATTAATTATAAAGCACTATTTAATAAAAAATTTTTTAAAAACTTTTATTTTTTTATTATTTTTTCGATATTTCGCCACACCGTTGGTTGGCATCATCAGGAAAACAAATATAATGAACAAACAAATTGAAAAAAATTTTTTGATCAAAAATTATCATTATTTTTGTTTTCCTGATGATGCCAACCAACCAACGGTGTGGCGAAATATCGAAAAAATAATAAAAAATAAAAGTTTTTAAAAAATTTTTTATTAAATAGTGACCTAGTGCTTTATAATTAACTACTAAAAAATATTAAAAAGGTAAAAAAAACTATAACTATTATGTTTAAGCTCAATTTAATTAATAAATAGTTTACATGGTTATTGGCGATTTTGTTATGATTTAACAATTTGTAAAATAATATTAGAAATTGTTAAACATGATAAGATGAAATCGTTTTTAATTCCTTTAATTCACAAAAAACAAAAAAATATTCAAGAACATTTTTAGATTAATCAATCAATAAAATAAAACACTATATTTTATTGATTGATTAATCAGACTGGTTTAGAGTTTTTTAAGAAAATTTGGGTAAAAACCGTTATATATTCCCTGTAGTAATTAATTGTGCCGAAATTGTTTTGTATTGCGGCAATTTGTTTGTTGCAAACGCGAATATTAAATAATATAATTTCCTTTCTTTATATTTTTACGTTAATGTTAGTCAATGGTTTTCATAGTGTTATTGCCAACAAACATATTTCCATATTCAATGGTTATTTAAATAAAATTTCTATTTATTAATTTTTGTTTCCCATTTTTATTTTATTATTTTTTTAAGCGGTTCATCAATTAAAGTGTCTGTTTCAGTTTCTCCAACTGACAAAATTATTTATACAAGGCAAAGCTGTTAAAAGCATATCATATATGTCGCCCATTAGCAGTATGCCGCTCGCAAGAGGTGAGTTAAATAAAATTTATTGTTTTCTCTGTGGCATAATTTTAAAATATTCAAAAACAAAACGTTTGACTTTTACAAAATAGTTTTGTAATCAAATAAATAACTTTTGTTTTGGCTTGTGTTTCTATTTTTTAATTATTTATTTAATTTTTTTTTAAACAAATTGTAATATTTCACATGAAGTTAATTATTAACTGCACAATTTTATTATAAACCAAATGACAAATTTTGTTTTAAGTTTACTGAGAGGGAAAATTGTGTGGCGAGATGCTAACACCTCATTTTTGGATTTTTGGCTTATCATTGACAACGTGGATATTACTGACATGTGGTTTCAACAGGACGATGCCACATGTCACACAGTCAATGGGACGATCAATTTATTGCAAAGCAAATTTTCGCGATCTATTAATTTTTCGGTAATCAGCAGTTAAATGGCCAACCAGGTCGCGTTTAATACCACTGGATTATTTTGATACGCAAATTTTTGTTTTAAACAAACGTGTCAATTTTAAGGAATATACGAAACAAATTTTAAAAATTGTTGAATTTTTGGTTAATAAAGCGAAAATTATTTTTCTTTGTATTTTCAATACTGAATGTGTCGCTTTCTTTGTATCGTTCTTCTCAGAACACTTTGCTGGAAATATTATCAATTTCGTAAATTAAAGTCTTTGATTATACATTAGTATTCTGACAAATAAATATTTCAAAATTATTATAAAACCATTTTTGTGTTATTTATTGTTTTTGTTTGCTTTTTTTGTTTAATAATTAAAATAAAATATGTGGAATTCTTACAGTGTATCAAACAAAATACAACTTGTCAGTTGTGTTGATTTCACACTTGCTCGTTGCAGTTAAGTTAGCTTCAAACATTTGTTCTTGATACTTTATACTAGTTGGATAGTAGCTGAAACATAATTTTAAAAAAAACATGCTCTTCATATAACGTTTGTAATTAACTCTTTGAACCCCTTTTCTGTTGTATTTAATGACTTTTAACGTAAATCATTTTATTTTTTCTGGCTTAAATTTAATCGAAACGTCATTTTGAAGTGTGCCTTATATTTATACTAAAGTTCCGAACAAATGTATACAGCCATACGCTCAATCGTACATAGATACGTATCAATTTCTTACTGAAATTATTAAAAGCATTTGATTGATCTTAAACATTGTAAAAGGGTTGAAACCCTTCCACTTGATAATTCCAAATTGATAATTAATCTAAATCTGCACAAAGTCAAGCAGAAAATTAACAAATTTGAAAAATTAAGCTCTGATTTTACAAAAGTCTTTAACATAATTTTGGGAATTCAATTTTCTTAATTACGCAACACTTCAAGAAACGGGCGAAATGTAAGCGTAAATAGAAAAATGTAGTTTAGAAGTAACAAAAACAGAAAAGCGTAAAAGGTTCTTCCTCAATATTCTTTTATTCTATTTACGGTTGGAATATAGACTTGTGAAAGTATAGTTTGGATTTGGTAAATATATAGTTTTGATCAAAAGGATATTCAAATTTGTTTTGCAAATCATTTTAACTCATATTTTTTTATTTTTATTTTAGCTGTTCCAATTTTGCCAATTTGTTTCATCTACATAATTCTGATTTGTTAAAAATTGTAGAAGTGAAATTTGTAGTTTGAATAAAAAATCCAAAATTTTGTGGCATTTTCCTTTACAATAGATGGAATACGTTTTAACTGTTTCTGACAACCTCAAAAATGCATCTTTAGATGAATTGTAAAAAAGAGTTTCTATTGTCAACGTTCTTAAAATCTTTTCTCTTGTTTCTAAAGTACTTCAAAAGTGTTTTAGCAACTACAAGTGTACCCAACCGAAGGGAGAATACCGACATTATCGAAATGAAACAAGAAGATATAATAACAGCATAATAATTTCCCTTTCAATATATCTACTATTATTGCAAAATGAAGAAGTTAATACTCGTTTTAAATCCAAATTTTAAATATTTTAAGAATTAATTTTAAACGATTAAAAAATTTTCATTTAACTTATTGATGCTATAGATTTTAAAGCCTTTTAATAAAACAGTTGTATTTTGAATAACTTCTGTTTTATACTCTTCATTGAACAAATGAACAACATGTCAGTCTTAAGTTTCGTTTCTCTGCTTCTATTGTATTTCCTTTTCCTTAAAAGACTTTTCTAAAAGGAAACTTAATAAAAAAAAAAAAGAAAAATACTGAACAACCCTAAAGCAGCTTCCTTTAACTGTTGCAATGTATTTTTCACTTTCTGCCTGCTGCATGTACTTTTTTCAAACAACATAAAGTTTGCTCCACAATAAAAACTGTGTCACAGGAAAATCGCATTGTATTTGACTTTTTCTATTGCTTCTGTAAGAAAAATTATTTTTCTTATTCGTTTCTTACCCTTTTCTTGGAAAAGTTCTTTTAAAATATTTATTGTTTATTTTTTGTGGGAAAGAACTCTAGAAGAAGCGTTAATTGTTCGTAAAGTGTAGGAAACTGTTTTCCTGTCACTGAATTGAATGGATAGAGTCTAAATCAAACAATTGATTGTTTTTTATTTCTTTATTTTTTTCATGGGAATATAAACAATTAGATTTGTTTTAATAATAAAACTGAACAGCGATTGTGTGATACAAAGCGATACGAACGCTGAAGAAAACAATGTAGAGAAATTAAGAAACAAATTTGATTGGTGAAAACTTTAATTATCTAAAACAACTACAAGCAAACAAACTAAAGTAGGCCAGGACTTCATTTTACTTATTTATAGTTAAGCACAGTGGGATAGCAGCATGATAGTCAGTATGAAAGCCGTTGATTTTATTTATTCAAGTAAAAATTTGTTATCCCTTTGTTTTTTACAACAAGCTTTTACATTTTTTCACATAACTTCTTCATTGTAATTATTTACCATAATAAATATTAATTATTTTAGAAATATATTTTTTTCATAAAACTATAACAATTTCTACCGCAGGAACAAATGGTTATTTGGTTGCTTTTTGTAATTATTTTAATGAAAATTTGCAGGTACCAGCAAACAAAACTTTTAACTTTTTTGTTGTGTTAATGAAATGCTATTGAGGCTTTTCAAAATAAACAGTAAAGTGATTTAAAATTCTGTGATTGCCATCGTTTTATAACTTAATACGCTTCGATCGAGTCGCCTTGATTATTTGTAAATGTATTTACATTTAAATTTTATAAAAGTTTTGAATTAAGAAATTCATTTTACTTTAATTTAATAATTCCTTAATTTATTAATTTTTGAAACTTAAAGGTTACGAACATTTACGGCAATAGAAAGTTTTTTTTTAATACGCAAAACCTTATGACAATAAAACCAATTCTAAATTATTTAAACCCAAACTAGAAAAACTACATGCGGAGAAAAAGTGAAAGAAACCAGATGGCTGTATCAAGAAATGTTGATAAAAAGTCATTGCATTGTTATGAACTTTCAAAATTGTCGCTCTTGTGCAACAACAATGTGTATTAATTCACAATTTTTGCATACTTAATTTTTAGGAAAACATTCATACATTCAGTGTTAATATCTGCCCACTGTAGATATGACCATTACCTATAGCTTTATTCAATATTAATTTACAAAAATAAAAAAGAATTTGGCTTCTGATTTGAAAATGTCGTAGAAATTAAGAATAGGAAACTTTTTAAAATTTTAAATTATAAAAATGATGGTTTTAATGAAAATAAAGGATAAAGAATCAAATTCGGAGAAAAGAAGCTTAAAGAACTATACCTTCAGATATACCGAAAGTCTGTTCTGAAATTTATCGGAATAATTATTCGAAATAAAAATATTTTAATAATTTTTGTGAAATTACAATTCTCTTTTATTTCCCATTAAACGTTTAATTTAAATCTGAAAACTTAATATTTCGATCAATTTTTACTTTGAACCACAAATTCAACAAAAGTGTGTCATGAAGTGATTTTCTCAAATTTACTACTTAATGAGCTCATTAGCAGTTACACCCCAGGTTATTGTTATTAATTTTTTTTTGCATGTACGCAAAGAGTCACCCTTATGTTAAGGATTTGAATAAAAATTGTCACTTTGGTGAATTTAAATGGGACACAAACTGCCGTTTGTCTGTTTGTTCCGTAGCAGTAAAATGCAATTTGCAAAACTTTCATTTTTGGGTTTTAATGCTATTTTGCATATCAAATATATATTAAAACAATAATGACAATGAGGTACAGGATAATGATGCTGTAGATGAAGAATGCAAGGGGAGTTGTACAGCAAATATTTATTTTAGTTTTATTCAAACAAGATCTTTTTTTCCATGACTAGTTCTCTTCTCATTGTTTGTCTTTCTGTGGGTTGACAGTTATGCCATAAATTAACATTGATAAAGTGCGATAGTGCTTGTTTAAAATTAAAAGTCTTCGTTTTGTTCACTTTTTTACTCAAAATTATTTATTTATTCACCGTATATTTCCCTTTTCGAAAGTAGGCATGCAAAATTCAATTTTTAATGGTTTCAAGGGCAGCTTTAACGATTCATTTTTATGTAAAATTCTTAACAGAAACCGAGCGAACTTGCATATTTAATTACACATTAGTTTTGGTTGATTTTTAGCACTGTTTTTTTTAAGATCCATACAAAATTGGTGAAACGGTGAAATGCTATCCGTAAATGTTGTTGTAGGTCATGAATAGGAAAAAAGTATTTGCCAAGTGTTTCGTAGTAGCATGCAATTTAATAACACTTTAATCTAATTTAACATCTTATTTCTATAAAACGTAAAATCATTCAGAATTATAAATGTTATCAAACTTAATAAATATTTTGCAATAAATTGTAAGTTTACTTTTGCCAGCCATTGAACAAGAAACGATTAAACAATAATAAATAGAAATAAATGTAAAATTTTGTTAGTTCATGGCATAAATTTCACTTTTTGGCTCAATCTAGGAACCTCTTAGGGGGTGTTAGAGCTATATAAATATAACATGGAATAAAATTTTAAGTGGAATCGATAAAGAGTTTTACTTTTTTATTGTAAACGACAATAATAATTGTAACTTTATTTAGTTATTTTTGCCTTTTTTTTCATTAATATGGTGTTCGTTAAAAATATTATTTTACAACTTGTAAACTATAACCTTGAGTAATTTGTTATTTGTTTTGAAAAGAATTAAAAGCCAGTACAAGAGGAAGAATATTAAGAAAGAGAAAACACACAAACACTCTTCTTAAAAAGCACTTTTCGACGTCAAAATGTCTCAATTTATAAAAATTGTATCTTTAATATTGTTTGTTACTTTTTTTGGAAAAATATAACAAAAAATAAATAGAACATAAATATAAAATGGCAATGTTTTTTTTTTCTAATGCTTCTGACCTTTTTAAATTCGCAAAGGGAACAAGAACAAGAGAAATTAATATGTGTTCTGTTTTCGCTTTTGAAAATCACAAAAATATTTTTGTTGTTCTTGCAATGTGAGCCACATTGATAAAGAAGTTAGTTAACGCATCTATTACTGTTTCGAAGAAGAGTAAGCGACTACTTTATTTTAGTATTGGGTTTTTCAACAATAAGTTTGTCTTTCAATTGTGGTAGCATCAGCAACTTGATGGTTTTGACATTTAGCTTTTTGACGTATTCGAAGTAGATGCATTTGCAATTGTTGCAATGAATTCAATTTCGCACCAAAATCGCATTAAAATAATTAAAATCCACTAAAAATGGTGGTTCTGTTGAAGTTGCATTTCATAAAATTGGCGATATTTTCGGATAACATAATCGTCCTTCTGAGACCGCTATTAAGAATTTGGGATTATCCAAAAACATCACATGGCGGATTTTGCGTAAGGATTTGACTTTGAAGCCTTACAAGGTTAAACTGGTGCAGAAATTAAAACCGATTCACATCTACATAGATTCGCTCAATTCATTCAGGCTGGTTTTCCTGAAAAATTATTTTTTCAGACGAAGCCCTTTTCACTTGTCAGAGTATGCCAACAAACAAAATTGCCTCATTTGGGCTTCTGATAATCCTAGAGCCTTTGTATGTTCAACGTTTCACTGTATAGTGCACTATGTGGTCTGGAGGCGTGATAGGGCCGCCGTTTTTTCAAAGATGAGAATGAGAAATGCGGTAACGTTTAATGGATCAGCTATCGCGAGGTGCTTACAACTCAATTGTAGCCTAATACTGATGATGTGGATATCATCGACATGTGGTTTCAACAGGACAGTGCTACATGTCACACAGCCAATGAAATGATCAACTTATTGCAAACCACATTTGCTGTGTTAAGGACAGAGTTCATAAAAAATCAACATCTGACAGCGTGGTCGTGGTGGACATTTTCCAGATATCATTTTTCATTCATAATTGCCGCACGTTTCTCTCCGTAATACAATAAAAATTTGAATCATCTTAATCTAAATTTTTTGTTAATTATGTTCTAGAAAACAAAATTCTTATTGAAAAACCCTTTACAATAGCAAAGAAACACCCTCCACTATATTTTTTGCTGGCGCCATTTCTATTATGGTGTTTGTCTCCTTTGATTCTTTTTAATGTAATAAATATGTTTTATCTTTGTTATGTCCTCCTTATTTCTTTTCTGTTGTGTTCAACTTGCGTTAACATCAACAGCTATTGTTTCTATAGCAGTGGCCATTAGTCTCTAGGAGACGTAATATTGCGATTGTTGGATTATAAAAGTGTGTTTTCGTGTTCTACTTTATTAGTGGAAGTGTTTGTATGTGTGTTTGCTTATTTATGTGCTTGTTCGATACATTTACCCATTTTCATGTGTTAGTTGCTTTCCTTTTATGATTTATATGCGAATAGAAACAAATTGTAAAACGGTCATACTAGAAGGAGTAAGAAATTGGTTTTAGGTCACTAAATGTACAGCATAAAATTTAGTCTGAATTTATTAAACTTTCTGTCTGCCATTCATTCCTAAATACTTATTAATAATAACCATTTTGTATCGCATGGGTAAATCTTGATCAATTTAAAATACGAAAACGACAAATAGCAATTGGATGTTTACTTTAAATACACACAAAATAAATACACTGTAACGCCTTAAAAGTTTTTTTTGTCTATTCTGAACGATGTCTCAACTTGAATTCATTTCATTTGCCCAGCAAGTGGAGCTTATATAAGTTAACGACACAAAAATTGTTTATCTCTTTTCTTTGTTGATTACACGGAAGTTGTTGACTTTTATTTTCACCGGCTGTTCTAATTAACAAAATTAATATTAATTTCTACTGACATAATTATTTTAAAATTGATGACCGTCGCTTCATGTAAACACACATTCAGTTATTGAGTGCAAGTTTGAAAATTTAAATTTTCGATGAGAGCACATCTTTTTGTGGTTGATTGGCCAGTGAATCGCACTACGCATTACAGGGAAAATTCGTTTTTCAGCAGAAGAGTCCGTATGTGGAATAAGATCCCTCCGGAGGTCTTTCCTGTCACTTTCAATCTGAGAAAGTTCAAATCGAATGTCCACAGACACTACTCCCTCTTTCCTCCTTCCCGTAACCTAATTTCCTAGTTTTGGCACAATGCATTAGGGGGTAGGAGTCACCCCATAGTGCTATAAAATAAAAAAATAAACTTAATTTATACAACATCTATGCTGTTTGCAAAACACACAATAGGTCATTTCGTTTACTTTACTTTACTTTACTGATAATTATTTTCTTTGAAAACTTAAATAAATCGTAACAAATTTTACAAACCAAAAACAAACATCGAAAACTTAATAAAATTAGCATAAATCTGTGATAGTGTTAAGGCTTTCAGTGTAAATTATATGAGGTAATGATCAAAAGGGTTAAAAGTCTTATTTGGTTAATTTAGTTACACTTCCTGCGCTCAAGTCTCACATGTATTTTTTGCTTAAGAAAATAATTAAATAATGTGTTATACTTATTAGGAAAAAAATAAATTTGAAAATTAAAAATTTTTTTGATACCAAATGGATTTTACTGGCGTCATAATTAAGCAATTTAACATACATATTATGTATATTACACACGTTTACTGTTCACTACAAAACGTGAGTAAATATAAAACTCGTTTTAATTGCTACTTAGCTTACTGCGTATATAGCTAAAGTTTATTTAGAGTGTTCGTTTTAAAAAGCATCTATACATTTTTCTGATATTAAGGTGTCATCCTTCTATTTTAAATTTAATGGTGACACAAGAGATAAACTTCGTGTACAACAAGTTTTCACATAACTTTGTCCTTAATTGAAGGAACTTATAATGTTTTAAACTTTCATTATTATTTAGATGATTGCAATTACATTATCGACGAAAAGAATAGCCAATCAGACAGGAAGGAGTTCTTTTATCAAAAGGCGCAAAAGGCACTGTATTGTAAATATTTTGGTTCATTTGCTCAGACGTATGCAAATTACTAGTAATTACATCAGATCACGTTAATTGTCACATATTAAATTGCAGGCTGAAATATGGTAAAAATTGTTAGCATACTTAACGCAATGCTATCAACAACATTTTCAATATTCATCTAATTTTTATGTTTGATCACAATAATTTACATAAAATTGACTACCATGGAAAATTTGTGCATAACGAACCAAAGATGATCTTAAAGTCATAATCAATATCTTTTAATGTAACACCATCTGGCTGCTTCTTCTGGCATACGATTTCTTTAGTGATAACAAAAACAAAATGATCTGAAGCAGTTGTTGGGAAAAGTTATTTGTTTCCACTCACACCAATAAAATAACAAAAGATAACTTATCAAAAGAGATTTTTGTCAGCATTTTCAGCAAACAGGAACACCAACTGGTCCTAAACAGTCAATGATGATTTTCATTTCAAAGGAAAGAAACACATCATCAGCCTTCTGGTTGACATGATAAAAATAATTAAAGCTGTTTTAGCAAAAAGAAAATTTTAGTTTTAAGGAAAGAAGTTTGTTGTGGTTGTTGTAACAATTTTATTCAGTCTACAAAAGAAATAAAGTCACCAACTTATTTCCCGCTATCATTTTGAAAGCAAAAAGTGACCAAAAGGCATGTCTCTGATGTTGTCAAATGTCCAACTGACATTTATTTGAAATCTGTTTTATAGAGTCAAAAAAAAAACAAAAACAAAAATAAAAATCTAAGAAATAACAAGAAGTTTGTAAATAAACTGAAACTAAAACTAAAACACAATTCAACTTTAAAACGTATGGACATAAATTGAGTTTTTTGAAATGTTATTTCATTTGTTTGTGTGTTAAACTATTAGTCTTTGTGCATGTCCATCCGTTTGTCCATTCATCCATCGTGTTGCAATAGTGCGTTCATAGACGAGTTGAATACGCAGCTACCAACGAACTAACGACATGCTACCGTATTACGACATGCTGTCATTAAGTAAATTTTATTTTATTTTATTTTATTTTGCTTTGCTTTTATTCGGCTTTAGTTGTTTATTCGTATTGTACATTTCTTTTTGAAGTGTTCCTTTTTTTCATATAAATGTTGTAACCGTCGTTGTAGTTTAGCTTTCGATTTGCATAAGTGCTATCAGTTGTTCTGACCAAAAGGTGACAAACGCTTAAAATTTAAATGTTTTTATGTTGTGCTTTATGTGTTGCTTTCGCAACCATCAGACGACGACAGTTTTGATGTTGCCTTTCATGCTGTGAAATTTAAAACTTTATCGAAATATTGTACAAAAAAGAAAATGATGAATGTACACAATTAGTAATAATTAAGCTTTTAAAAATTAAAGCTATTTGTAGCAAATTTCCGTTCTTTCATTTTGCTCATTTAGACATAAAACGAGGACGAGTCAACAAGCCTCAGGGTGGCGATTTCTTTAAGTCCTTTCTCTTGATTGGCTTAAAAATCTCTAGTTAACTCTTTTATCTCCTAATTCACATTCCAAAACCTTAGTTAAGAATTAATATATAATATAAATATAAAAATAAAATGTAAAGCTATTACTTATATGCACTATTGCAAAATAATTTATCAAATTTTTTCTTTGATATTTCATTCCACTTTATAAAGGGCCTTAAATAAAAAAGAAAATTGTTTTGGTTTTTGCTATCTAAAACACTCATAAAATGTGGCAGAGTGCCTCGAAATTAAAACTCATTAAACTCTAATTACGCTGCGTTAAAACAAAAAATAAAAGAAATTTTGTCTTCCCACACATACACACACACAAATAAACTTAAGACGTCTTAGGCCACTTACGTGAACAAAATGTCAACATGAATTAGTGGGAATGCGATTGAAGATTAATTAAGCACAAACTGGAGCATCAGCTAAAGCACACGCTAAACTCTTGTCTTATAGCATATGCGAGACATTTTATGACATTTAATATCCTGGAGGACTAAACCAAATTAACAGCTGGGGCATATTTTTTCATAATGTCTCTATTTTGAAAATTAGTCATGATGAAACAAACTACACACAAATTAAAATGAAAACGTTTACAATACGAAATAACAAAAACTATTTGAATGCTACAATAACAAAAAATGAATAAATAAATAAAAACTAGTTTCTTATTATTATACTACAATTGTAGCACTTTAAGGAACGTGCCACTTCCTCAATTAGTTAATTGTGTTTCTTTAAGGTTTCAAAATATGTACCTTTATCTTTTATGTTGCCATCCCTAATATCTTCATCACCGTAACTTTTGTGTTCGTGTTCTTTAGATTTGTATTTACCTATTGCACCCTTATCGTCGTTGAAAACACCAAGACGATAGAGAAAATATTAAAAAGTTTTTTTTTAAATTCGCTTTTTGGTATTTTATGTTTTTTAGGTGTTGCAATTAATTTTTCTAAGTGAAAATGACTGAGTGACAAGTTATAAATTGAGATGTGGATAATTTTAATTTTTGATGGCTCTTTAAAATATTAACATATTAAAAAAGTCTTTCCTAAATTCATAAAATTAATATAATTAAAAAATTTATATTATTATATTTACAAATTAACAAAAGCAATTAATTTGAATTAAAAGTAGAAACAAGAATGAAGCCAATTCTGAAAACGAACAACGAAATATATAAAGTGCCAATTGAATTTAATTTAATTTCATTCATTTATTTTGTTGTTTCAGCTTCAAAGTTGTTGCAACTTAACACTGAGTCATGTGTCGGTTTAAAGGTTTTTGATGCCAAAATCTTTTCCTACTTTAATTTTGTACTTCTTTATTTCTTCGAACAGTTAATTAATTAAATCGATTCATTTATTTTTTTCCTTTCCTAATAAAGTTATAAAAAATACTGTACAGAAATTCTGAAATGAAGTTTCGTCAACTCTTTCTGCTTTAATTTTGTATAATAACTTTTTTTTTAAGTTTATACAGAAAAAAGAATATATTTTTATAACTTTTCAATATTTCACACATCGCAGTGTTATTTTTCTCAGCAACAAGCAGCTTAATACTACAGCAGTGTTATGACATAAGATATTTTTTTTTTTTTGATAAAATTATATGAAATTGCCTTTTTACCGAAAGTACTTCAGGCTGTCACAGTTCTGCACAATTGTCCTCCTAAATATAACGATTAATATATTTTATAAATTATTAAATCTTGGTGAAAACTAACATTCCAAAAGCTCTTTAAACAAACACATAAACAGAATTGTTTATATTTCTTAATGGTGTTTTTTATGTTTTTAATTTCTTATCATCAAATTCACTTACTTATGAATAAGCTTTTTTATCAGTCATTAAAGTCGCCATAATGTCTGAAAAAATATGGTTAGCAATCCGAAGTGTCAGAAGCTTAGTGCAGTTGTTATTTCAACAAATTGCTTTTGAAAAAAAGCAAAATGTATGAAAAAAGAACTTTATCAGAAAGAAAATTCAAATCTATTTTTAAAAGTCTGCGTAGTTCTAATTTTTTGACTGATGAAATTTTTTATGGAATAGTAATGACTGATGAATGTAAGAATACAAAAATCATGGCTGATAAATATGTTCAAAACGATAATTACTATATGAAATTTTGTTATAGAAAAATATTAACTCACAAAAATTTTCTACAGAAAAATTGTGAGTGAAAAATTGTTTACAGACAAATTTTGGCTTTTTATAGAAATATCGCGACTGGTTTGCTGCTGACAAATTACGACTAATAAAATTTTTGTAAGGAAAATCTATAATTGTAAGGAATAAATTTATATTTAGATAAATGTATATTAAAAAATTAACACTGATGAACATTTTCTGTCAACAAATTATGATCGATAAAAGTTTTTTATATGGAAAATTATTGCTGATGAAATTTTTTTATACAAAAGTCATGACGTGAATTTTTTGTAGTAAAATAATGACGTAATTTTTTTATAGAAATATCGTGACTCGTAAAAATGCTCTACAGAAAATTGCATTCACAGACAAATTATGATTAATGAGAGTTTATTATTGAAAAATTTTAATATGAAAATTTTCCGATAAAACATTTTGATTGGCGATAATTTTTTGTTGCAGAAAAAGGATGATCGATGAAAATTTTCTACAGAAATATTCTGACATGAAATTTTGTTCTAGAAAAATTATGGCTAAAGAAATTTTTTATAGAAAAATCATGACTAATCAAGTCCTTTAATAGTAATGAAGACTAACATTTTTTTTTAAATCACGACGGATGTAATTTTTCTGCAGTAAAATGATGAGTTAGTTTTTATTAAACTCATCAGGGTTTATTCTTTAGTAATGCTTTCAACCCTTAAAGGGGTGGAAGAATATCTTTATTTATCCAATAAATACTAAATATCAATACAGTACCTGCACACGTATAAAACACGATTAAGAATGAAACGGAAATTCCTAAGTTACTTCATTTCTCGTTAAATTATTTATTTGTTCTTCTAGGATGAGATTTTTGTCTTGGAGGCTACGGCTAGAGTTAGCTAGTGCTGGTCTTAGCGGGTCATGAAGTTACGACTACTTGTTGACAATTTTTTAAATTGTTTCTTTTCAAAATGATAAATTAAATCCATGAATAAAAACTCTTTAGACACTCGTATGTAGAGCACTCGGAAATTAACACATAAAAAATGTTGAAAAATTAGAATACTGTGAATATAGAAAAATCAAGGCATGATTATTTATAATTTAATATACAAACTGCAGCAAATACAACAGTTACCAGATAGTGAACAAAATAGAGAAACAAAAGCTTCTTATATAAATATATAAATGTATGTTCATAAGCTTGTACGAGTAGCAAATACCATAAAATATTAAATTTTTTATATGAAAAATGATTAAAGAAATATGTATGTAAAATTATGTTAAATATTTACACATTAACAAGATGCCTTCTCTGTGTTGAAACAGAGTGGTTTATCTTTAAGTGCAAAAAAATAAAGCTACCGAGCATACAACACGACTTTAAACTACACTGCACTTTACAGCGGAAGACCTTTGTTTGGGTTTAAGTTCCTCGGAAAATAAAATTGAAAAGAGAAGTATAAAAAACGAAATATTTTTCAAATAATTTTTTTTGTTTTGGATCCGAAAGCGCAAACCTCTAATAATTTATATTGAACTCAGAATATTGTGTAGCGGCTTGAGCAAAAACTTGTCGTTAATTTTTCATGTAATTTTAAAGGAAAAATAATTGCACAAAGAATAAATATGCGTCTTTTATTTCAAAAGCAAAATTCAGTAATCATTTGCAGTTCGCTGCATTAGTATCAGAAATAAAATTTATATATATGAAAACATTATTAAACTTATAAGCAAAACAGTGAAAAAATAAATAATAACAAAGTGATAAAAGACAAATAATGTAAATGTATAGGAAAAATAAATTGAATAATTAATTTTAAGCGCCATGTCTTCCTACCAAATTCTTTCTAATACAAAATTCGATTGTGAAAATCCGATGCATTCCTCGAATAGTGGCACTATACATCGCATGTTAAAGTACTGGCGCAATGGTCCCAAAAAAACAGGTCTTAAGAAAAGCTCTAGTTTTATTGAGTATCGAAAAAAGCAAACAAATGTCATTTATCAAAGACTAGAAAGTTACGACGAGTCGAAGTTGGAAAACTTAAGGTAAGAAAATGTTTAACATTCGATATTATTTTAAAAGCATACTTAAATATAAGTATTGAAAAAGATCTTCGTTGTTGATTTAGCAGCTTTATAAAATATTAATATTTTTATATATATTTTATCCTTAAGTAATGGAATTTGCTCAGGCAACAAAGACCCTTCAGAAAAGTTTATACCACATTTGCATTAACGTTATATATGAGCTTCTATATAATGCTCTATATGCAACCAAGTAGCTTTTAAAGCACGGCGCACACTGGGGATTTCGCGGAAAAAAGTCAAATTGTTAACATACTCTTCATGCAATATTCAATGATATTTTGAAATTTTAGACTAAATGATACAATCAAATCAAAAAGAATTACTCCGATCTGACTGCTAGTTTTTTTTTATAGCCGTCCCAACTCAGTACTTGTATGTTTTACTGAATCGACTTAATTTAAACCTAAGAATTTCAAAATGAATATTATTTTATTATTTTTTATTTTGAGTAGGATATTTCAGTATAATAAAATTAAAAAAATAAACTCTGCAGACAAACTTTTTTTTGTTTGCTTATTTTTATGAACATATAAAAAAAATCCCTTTTTTCTCCAAACATTTGGACCTGCAATTTTAGCTTTACTTTCCTGCAGTTGGAAATCACCGCTAATGTATTGCCTCATTGTGTGATTTGATTTAAATCCGCACCTGGCTATGTTGCCTTTATCAGATGGTGGTCAAGCCACTATGTATAATTTGGAACGTTATACACGTCCTAGAACGCCGAAGCTATAATTCTATGCAACAGAAACCTTATAGTTGCAACTTTAATGATTCCAGAGCAGGGCTGCAAATCATCACACCTTGCTAAAGAGTTGGAGACTTCCCAACTCCTGTCCAGAACACATGTCTAGCATGCTCACTGGACTGGATCATTCACTTTGCGTGTCATTATCAGTGAGATGATCCTGGCCACCATAAGAACCATTATAACTGTTATGGGGCCGCGAAACCACAACCACCACTATACTCCCATATAGGGGCCAACCTCAATAATCAGCCAGAGAACTATTAAATATCTAAAGAGACAAATAATGAACTCTGCGAGCTTACTGATTCCCGTGGAAATAAAGTGGAGTTTCCAGTTGACTCTCTGCCTGTCTTCAGGGGACTGGGCTCCCTTTTTCCCCAGTTGCACTGTGTCTAGATAGTGGAATTCTATAAAGACCATATTTATGTGCCCCCGGGGGGAATATTGCCTCATATCTCTTTTTACATTTTTAATCAATTTCAAGTGCCACCAGGTGCCACCTCTCAATTTGTTGCATTACACTACAACATTTTTGAGCTGATTGATTCGCAACTCAATTCTGATAAGGCCCTTTTGTTTAATATAACTCAAGAACCACTAGTCGGATTTTACTTAAACAAATTAAGAAAAATCAAGAATTACATATATGTACTTTCATCTTTTTATATAACGTTTTGCTACATAAACAACAGTTATGAAGAAAAAAAAATATTTTTTGCGTAAAGAGTTAAGTTTTTTTTTTTTAATTCATAAAAAATCGAAAACGGTAAAAAAAGTGTCAAGTCCTATTACTTTCCTATGAACCTATGAACAAAATGAAACATATCTCATGAAAATCGATGAACGCGTTTCGCTTTTATGAACAATTAAGTAAAGGTATGAATTTAAAAAAATTTGCTCGAGAGATGCACAAATTTCTGACTCTCGTTTATATACGGCATCAGTTGCACCACTTAAATTATCATTAAGTGATGACATAAATAAATTAGTATGGAACAACAATTAACCTTCTTCCATGCAGTATTGTAGAAGACTACAGTTTGCATACGTTAAGAGACACCTCAAGTTATATGTACGAGAAGAAAAGAGAAGAGTCGATGAAATATCTCAACTAAAAGAATTTGAGTTAACAGTAAATAATCGTAACTTTAAAGTAAAACATGAATTATATTTTACAATGATCGACGGCAAGACAGCACAATCAGTAACAGAAACACCATCAACATCTTCTTGTTTTATTTGTGGAGCCACAACATCCAAGATGAATAAAATCGAAGAAGTTCTAGCTATGCCCGTAAATGAAGAAGCACTGCAATTTGGTATGTCACCACTTCATGCGCGTATTAAGCTGATGGAGTGCCATTTGCATGTAACTTATAATATTGAATTTAAACGTGGGAGAGTCAACTCAAATACTCGTCCGATAAAAGAAGCCCGAATAAGTTTGATAAAGCGCGAACTTAAAGAGAAAATAGGAAAATAGGAATACAGGTTGATACTGTTAAGCAAGGCTCTGGTACGACAAATTCAGGAAATACGTCACGAAGATTCTTTGCTAATCTTGTTTTGATTTCCGAAATAACGGGTCTAGATGAAAACATAATCAAGAGGTTTTTAATAATTCTCGAAGCTATAACAATCACCGAGGTAGTAGGTCCAAAAAAATTTGGTGATTTTTGTTTGGAGACGGCAAAAGAGTTTGTTGCACTGTACGAGTGGTACAATATGCCACCTACACTTCACAAAATTCTGAATTATGGAAAAGATAGAATTGAAAAGTGTATTTTACTCGTAGGCCTACTATCCGATGAGGCTCAGTAAAGTCGTAAGAAAGACTATAAAAAATATCGCCTTAGGCACTCCAGAAACACTCCAGAAAATGGAGTCGAATTGCCACGAACGAAGATATTATGCACCGAATGATGGCAACATCAGATCCCATGATTTCACATTTGACGCCTTCATTTATGCAGAAAAAGCATATTGTTATAAACGACGAAGTTAAGGCGCTTTTAGAATAACAAATCAAAAGTTAAAAAAAAATCATTTAAATTTTTTGTAAGTTATGGCAAAATCCCCAGTGTTCCGCGGCCACACTAGAGGTATATTACTTGGTTGGTTGAATATAGGCGGCAGAAACAGAAGCAGCACGAAAATTAGATGGGCTTGGTAAATTAGTAGTTCTTAAAAACATGGTAAAGCATGAACAAAATATCGAAATATTAAAAAATCTGCATTATTCATGGCTAAAGAAGAAGAAGAAGCATCTTTAGTGATATACTCATCTGTGTGTACGCAAATGTTGTTTTAGTTTTCGGAGCAGTCCTGCGTCGTTTAATATTTCTTATGACTGCTTTTACATTGGTATTAATCTTATATTGTTTCCATTTATTCATTTGAAGAGGCCGCCTGAAGCCTTTCAGTTAAGTCATAAAATAGAATTTGTGTTTATTTAAGTTTTATTCTACTTAAATTGTTTTATCACACAAAGGTGCAGATAAGTAGATTATTGTTATCTCGTTTTTGTTTCTACTGCTGCTGTTGACTTTTATTCCGAACAAATGTAGCAACTGAGACTCTCTTAAGAGCCGCCGTATAAATATAGATTAAATTATAAATTTACAAAGAATAAGTAAATAATTAAGAAGTACAAATAAGAAGCTTTATCTATTTAATTACACAGATACATATATGCATATGTGTGCATTTTTTTAATTATTTATTTTGTTTATTTATATATTGATAGTCTATAGATGTAATCCTTACAGGTTATAACATATATTCATATGATAGAACTGAATTAGTACTCATAGGCATGCATGTTGATATGTGGGAGGAAATGGTTGAATTCAAAACGCTTCAAGTGTACCTTCCAACCCTTTTTCAAATAACTTAAAAGTGAAATAAACTAAGCGAGAAATATTTACATATGTATACCAACTGAACTGATACATTACAGTGTTATAAAAATATACTAGAAAAGTAGATAAGAGCAGATACACAAATAATATAAGTATATCCAAACAAGCATAACAAAGTAAATTGAATAATCGCAATTTTTGTAATTCCTAACTCACCTCATCCTAAAACTTTTAATTCGAAAACATTGAAAGAAGCCATTGTTGTTAGTGCAAATACAGTAATACATACTACTAATATGCTAATGTGCTTTAGCAATATAGCAATATAAAATAAGAAAATTTAGCCGTCAGTATTCAGATATACAAAAGAACATGAGCTATGTATTAATATTATCGTAGTAGAAGTAGGTACCTTGCACACAGTGTACTACCTACTTCATCAATTTGATGAAATTAGGGGAGAATTTTTTTAATGTTCTAATCTGATGTAGCCCATCAGATAGAACAGTTCATCGTATAATTATTAGCCATCCAAACACAAGTAAATGGAGGCAAAAAAAATAAATGTTAGGTTGTGACGGTGAAAGTCGAGTCCTTGTTTTCACCCACACGACATCAATGGTCAAAATGACCATTTCCTGAGCTACAATTAAAATTTTTATGTTATTTTAAGAGGAATGAATTGTTAGGTTATTTCTATTATTGTATTATTATAAGTATTAAGATGAATTAAAATGAATTAGTAGTTCAAATTAACGGTCAGGAATGCCGCAGCGCTACCTGCGAATCAGTACGGTCAGCTGTTAGTGGTCGGGCAACAATAACGAAATCGTAGTTGAACGAACCAAACAAAGACTGGTAATTACAGTGTGTGTGCCCACACATTTGTGTATAAAAGGCGGAACATTTTTACAATTAAGTTCAGTTGGCAAGCGACTAAGCTGAAGGTAAGAAGTTCTTTGGGCAGGGACTGTACATACCGGAAATTACTTCTTATCAGCAGAAATTGGTAACTTGACTGCGCGACATTCCGTAGTATTAGTCAAAACACCCAAGCACGCCCAATAAACACTACTACAGGGCAAAGCGTGAGCAGGTAAACTGTCGGTAGAAAGTCCTCTGTGCAGGGATTTAATATTCCGTAGAGGATTTCTTATCAGCAGAAACTGGTGGCTTGAATAGTACTGGGCAGGGGCTGCACATTCCGCAGCACTAGTCAAGCGGCCAAGAACACTGCCGCGTTTGTTGTTGCCGTACCGCTACCAGATACCACCGTTGTCGACGTACCGCTGCCAGGCACCTGCCGACGTACCGCTATCTTCGTATCGCTACTGCCCACCGCCACGCTCTTCAACTAAAATTCCTGACCGTCCGCCAGTAATATTTAATACAATACTATTTAAAAAACTCCCTAATAAAACACAGTGATACGTTTTATAACGATTACGAAGGAGTCAGTGTTTTTCCTGGGAATCAAGTAGGTAAAAATAAATTGAATTGCAGCGACGTGTCGTTTCAAAGTAGACGATGGTGTAATTAGAACTTAGTTAACGGCAATATATAATATATTATTTTCTACTAATTTCTTTTATTTACTAAAATAAATGGGTTTTAATTTAAGTTTTTAACTTAATGTCCATATAAAATTTGATTTGTAATAAAATGTACTTATGTATCCATGCATGTGAAATATATATATATATATATATATATATATATATATATATATATATATATATATATATATATATATATAAATTTTAATTAAATTTTTAAATAAATTTGTTCACCGTAGGTAATGTTTTTTTAATTTTTATACTTTATTATTGATCCTCCTCCTGCGCTTCAATTCTAAACGGTCCATCAGATTTTCTGGAATACTTTTGTATAAAATACACAAATAAAAAATTGCTTAAATCAAAGTGTCAACATCTGTTTTGTAGAATGGGGGTGGCAAGAACTTGAATTCCATTAAAAATATACATTTAGCAGAAAAATATTTATTTATTCATTTATTTTCAATTTTGTTTACACATCTTTCTTCTTGAGAGCTATTAATTTACTTATGTGATGCTCTCAATGCAATTGAGCATTCATGTATGCAAATTTACCACATATATTCATACGCACATATGCATGCTGGAATGGAAATACACTCATTTGAGTCTAGTGAGAATTGCTGATATTTTTTTTTGTATGCTCACGTAGTTATACAATATGGACTGATATGAGCAGAAACAGTGGTAACAACTTAATTATTAATTCCTGCTGCATATTTATATATGTACGTATGTAAATTCTTTTTAGGCGCGTTTTAAAAGCAAAAATATTTTTCGAACTACATAGACCTCTTTCAGACAGGCAAATTTTACTTTGACAAAGTTTTTTCAATTTTCTTTTAAACTTTCTTTGGTGTTCAAACACAAAAAGTTTTCTTTTACAAATTTTGTTTTAGTCAATGTAATCTGTAATGTAATCTGTGTATAAGTACAACTGTGTATAAGCGACGAAAGAAAAACAAAGCAACTTTGCGAGTATATCAAAGTCTGTACTCTCAATCATGCTTTCTCCCTCGCTCTCACATAAAATCAAAACTTTGCAAAGTAAAATTTGCCTGTCTGAAAGGGGTCATATTTGTTTTATGGTTAATATAAACTCAAGGCGATGCTTTTGAATTATACAGCATTTTAATATAATTTTAATTGAATATGATATAATTTTAATATATATTATTAACAATTACAAACGCGTTATTGTATGAAGCTGTGGAATGGTGTCAGATGTGACAGTATCTTGCTATTAATTATTTAAATATTTCTGTAAAATAACGACATGTTTTTGGGTTAACACTGGCAGCCACACAAAAAAGACTAAAAGAGGAAAAACGATAAATTTAGAAAACAAAATTAAAACATATTTTGAATTTCTTGCAAACGAAGATAAGTCCATTGCCTGGCCTGTTTATAGCGATGCTCCCTATAGTTTTCGAAGTATGCTGTTTATATTATTCTGTAACAACAAGAAAAACAATAACTTTCAAAAAACTCCAGATATTTACTCTGCTGTCAGAAAATAAATAGAAAATGATAAACACAATAACGGGTGCAGTTTCTTTGGTTTCACGATTATTATTTAAGTTGTCTACACTGTATTTTCTTATTCCATATCAGCATTTTGGTATACAAGTGTTTTTCAAATTTTGTTTTATTTATTTACTGTTAAAAGAGAAAACAAAGCTGAGTATTGTTTACGCGCATGAATGTTGCCACTGTCTGCTATTATACTATCCGTGAGAATATACAGATTTATCCATATTACATTTAAGTTGGTACAGAAAAACGTAAAATTATCTGTTTCTTATAGCAATTTTTTCTTAAGAGAACGTTTGTAAATTTAAGTTCTTCACCAATGTATAGCAGTAATACTCAGGGTAGGCAACGACTGCCTTCGAATATACTAGGTGGGTCTGAGCTAATCTTTTATTTAATAAGCACAGAAATAGAATTTCAATCATATAATATATAATTGTTATTTAACCCATGTCAATTACGATTTTAAACTTTTAGAAAATGCAAAAATGTGAGAATAGTAAATTGCAATTGTTTTGTTATTTTTATTAACCTTACTGGTCTTAGGATTATTTTTATTTCCCTAAAGGGAAGGAACGAGTACCAATAATGGGTGAGAAGAAATCCTGAGCTCATTCTACAATATATTACGGGAAATGGATACTTTTTGTAAAAATCACAAACGTAACGAGGAAAGAAGGAAATTATATAGTAGGCATTATTTAATTAGCATAGCAAGAGCACCAACAAATCTGAGAGAAGTGGAAAACAAATAAACGAAAACATTTAAAAAACAGTTTATAAAAAATGTTGAAATAATACAAATTTAAAGAGTTTCTAATTTTATGTGGAACAGAAAACATTCTAGTTTTGTCAAGAGCATTAATACTGTATGAATATTAATTATTAAATTTCTGTTGTAATTTGGTAAAACTGTTGCGCATACGTTTATTGATGTAACGAAAGTCTGTGAGGGATTTGAAAAATGCATAGAATAAGTTTTTTTCCTTATTCTTTTGTGGAACATGTGAGATTTTTTATATATTGGTTGGAATATATTAAGAGATTTTTTTGTTTTTCAAAGAGAAATAAATTAATAAAATCTCAGTTGTTATCAATGCTGCCACATAGAAAATTTTATCTTAAGCTTTGGGAATTCTCTTAGTTGAAAATTATTGCAAATCGAATTAGAAGGTTGAAGTTTTCATTACGAAATTATTTTTATAAAATGAGAAAAAAATCTATAAATGATTTGAAATAAGTATTCTATAATTATTCGGAATCTTTTTCAATATAAGCGCAATTTTATTTCGTGCTTGACTCCTTTAAATAAATATTTCATGATATTCTCATAAAATATTTTTGTAATAAATATTTTTTTGCGCTTATATAAATGATTTGTTTATTTACAAAAGATCTTAAGTAAAATACTATATTTATTTGAATTAATTTCTTAATATTGATAGATGGCATTTGATTGAGTACAAAACCAATCTACTGTCTTGATTTTCGATTAACATAATAACTAAAAAGAACATTTCAAAATATTTAAACAGTTATGATATATAAAGTGATCGAATTAAATTGAGTTACTTGAAAGTGGTTCGATCAAATTCGGCAAGTGCAATTATTTTATTGAATATATAAAACATACAATATAAAATAAGATACACACAATACGGGATTTTTTCTAAAGTTTGAGAAATGCAAAAGCATCTGGCAATCCTTAGCAATTGTTGGAGCATATACATGGTGTAGCTGCTGATTTTTTCCAGTTTGCGTTTTCTGTTTGAAATAAACATTTTGTGGTTGCCTTTGAAGTTTTCAAGTTAGCAACTATTAGTTTTGCTTTAAAAATCTTGTTGAGTAGGTGGCCGGTCGGACGCGAGGAAGATTCTGCAATACTCTTCGAAAATAAATAGTAAAAAGTTCGTTTAAAAAAATTATTAAAAATAGTTAATAATATACAAAAGTCGGTCATTAAATAGCTAGAAATAAGGAAAAAATTACGGTAAATTGGAATGCAAAGTTAATTACTATTCAAAACCAAAACGTCATTAAGCAAAAGAAGGGAATGCCTTAAAGTTTTAGTCACCAATAAATCAAAATTTAGTGAAACATAAAAAAACAAATTTATGAAATGTGTTTAATGTTCAACAATAAAACTGACCTTACTCAAGATACAACAACACTATGAAAGCATTCATACGTGCAACAAAAAAACAAACAAAAAAAAATGCCATATCAAATTAGGGGACACCAACAAGTGTATAAAAAACGCACCCACTCGTCACTCAACTCTTTTTGATTTAATCACATGTACAGTAAACCTCTGTTATTACTTACTCCGTAGGACTAATATCAATTGTATTAAAACTACCTACAATTATAAAAAGAAAACTCAAAGTTTAGGTTTTCACATCATCTGGTTGCGTGAATCAGCTTCGTCTTAATGTGTTCACGCTTTAACTTTATTTGTTGCTAATGCCTTTGGGCTCCTTTTATTAAAACATATTGTTTTTCTAAAAACGATTCTAATACTGTAGTACTAGTTGATGTACGTTAGGTTGTATAGGTATTAATCTGGATAAAGAAACATGTCATTTGGCCATTGCTATTTCCATTTCCAGGCATTGATTTTGTCAGACTTTCTTTTTAGTTACAACTCAGAATTAGATAAAAACTATAGTGTTTGTCACAACGCATTCGTTGCAATCTAATGTATGCTAATCAATTGCTCTATACCTACCTTAATTCATTGTAACTAAGTTTAACTGTATTTTGTTCTGTGCAAAAATCCATACATATGTATGTACATACATACATACATATAATTTTTTCTTCTTGCATTATGAAAAAATGCGAAGAATCTATTAATTTTGTAATTCTTTTTAATAAGAATACAATCTCTAAAGAATAGGAGTTGTTGCCTTGTTCAATAAAAGTTTGAATGAAATCGTTTAACTAAAATCCCTTTATACCGAAACTGTAAAACACAGTTCATTAACCGTCTATGTCATAAAAAATTGTTATTGAAAAGTAAAAAAAAGAAAGTAAAAACGAGACTCATAAATTTGCATTTAATAAGTAGTTGTCAATAACGGTTTCATATTAATAAAAGTAACATGAAAGATCCTAAAGCAGCATTAAAAACAAAATAACAACAGTCTGTGTTTTCTTCTCTTCGCATTGTCTTTTGCTTCTTACATTCTTATTAAAAATTGTTATTCGGTTTTTATACGCATCTCCTCGTCATGTGTTTTCTCTTTACCATTCAAAACTTTATTTGCATTCTTAAGTAGTTATGTAGCTGCATTTGTATGTATATATGAGTACTTATGCATGTATGATTGCATATGGATGTTGTACTGTGGGCTTTTGAGCTTAAGTGCATTTTTCTTAATTTGTCTCAATTTTAATTATGATTGAAAGAGAAAGAGAGTTCGAAATATAAACATGTTCACATATTATTTAAAAATCGGAACTGGTTTTTAAAATTCCGCTTTCATTTCAATCAAATGAAAATCGTATACCTAGATTATTTGAATAAGGAAAACGCTCTTCTTTTTATTTACATGTTTCAACATCTTTATGATTAGAAATCTTATCCCTCTAAAAGCCATACTTTCTTTACCTGCTTGACCTGTGAGTAAACAATAACATTTACATTTGCGTTGATAATAATTTTTGTTTATCTAATGCGATTCGATTTGTTGAATCGCATTGATGTTTAGCGCAACTGGATAATTTTCATGTAGGGAGCTATCACCCTTTAACGAAAAGAAAAATAGTGCTATTCTATCTCGGGATGCCAATTTGTTTCGAATCTGGAGATTTTTAACCAGTTTAGTTTAAAATAGTTATGCAAGAATAATCCACTAATTTTTGTTAATTAAACCAAAACTCAGATAGCAAATTAATTTAAATTAACAAATTATTTTATATATTGAAGTTTTTCTAAAAAATGTTTACCCCTAAAATAAATACGGTTTTTATAAAGTCGATTATAATACCCTTAATCACTTCATTTCCTCGGTTAAAAAATATAGAAAAAAATCAGCCAGTCCCACATTCTGATGGATGGTACGATAGTACTAGTTGTTTCCACTGAAATAAAACTGGAAAAGCTCTTGTTTAGTTTCAACATTCACTTTTTTGTATTTGATAACGTTAAAAATTTGATAGATGCTTACTTGCAAGAATAAGACATGTAAATTCCTTGATCTGTCCTCGTATATAACAAAAAAGTCTACCACACACATCCCATGTGGTGAAGTTATGAAAAACGAATCTGTTTATTGAATGTTGATTGATTGACCACCTCCATCAAACTGGTTGAATGTTTTTTAAAATTGCTTTTTATAATACAACGCTTACTCACTTGGAACTGAATAAAATGATAATTCATCATTATAAACAATTGGAATATTGTTAATGTTTTTGTAGTTATAAAAAAAATTTGCAATTCGAGTTAAATTAACGCAGTTTTAAAATTTAATTTTTTAATATTGATTTTATTGTTATTATGTATATATTTTTAAAATTTAAGATTTAAAGAAAGATTAAACACAAATTAAATGTTTATTTTACTTAAAATTTTCTTTGACAACTGAACCAACTAGGTTTCCTACTTTAAGAGTTTTTCAGTGTGATGTGAAAGCAGGTGCAGAAACCACATTCCTTAAGTCAACAAAAATCTATCGTATTAAAAAAAATATTTTATGAAGCTGAACACCAAAAACAAAACAAAAGAAAAAATAAAAAATTCAAATCCAGAAATAGCGCGCGTTGCAAAGCACAATATCTAAAAATATACAAGCAACTTTATACAACTTTTTTTGACAGCAATCTATGCCAACTAACAAATCTCTGCTTGGGTATGAGACAGTCGTCATAAGGTTGTTGGCCAGCCAAAAAAAAAGCGAAGAAGTGGCAGTTGCCATAAAAACGAAAAGAACCGAATTGTGTTTTAATTTCTGGAATAGAGGGCAAACGGCAGGCTTCTATCAACCTGACGACAGCAGAAAACCACTACGCCATTAATCAAATTCCCGTATTGGTTGTATTTTTGTTATGCTGTGCTCAATTTCTAATTTTATTTTTTGAGAAGGCCATTCATGCCAAGTTGTTGTTTAATAATAAATAATTATTTTATGTGGTTACTACAATTCTATATGAAGGAAGTTATGTATTTTTAGTCTTTGATTGAATTTCAATTATTGCGGCTAAAAAAAAGTCATTTATTATTCCCCGTAGATAATTCCCTTAAAAAGATAAAAATAAATAATTAAGTTTTAAAATATTTGAATTGGCACATAAAGTGAAGTCTCTGTATTTCGCAAATATAAATAGAATATTCAACAATAATGCTAATTTAAAAAAATTATCACAGCAGAGTAAAAAAGCATAAAGAAAACCAGCAGACTGGTAGAGACAGGGTCAGCAAGTATCAAAAAAAAATGTTTAATATACACTTTAATATTTAAATTTCTGTTAATAAGAATCCAAAAGATAACCCCATGTATGAGTATGTATATCCGATTGCGTTACACGCAATTTTATTTATACTTGCGGACGCAAAAGTAGACATTATACGTAAGTTTCTAGTGTGGCAATAGGTAAAGCCGCCTTTTCATATTCAGAACTTCACAACGTTTCGAAATCACCTACTAAACGATTAAAATCGGATCGAAGTCTTGGTTTAATCAGACATGCAAAAATGCAGTCAGATCACTATCTAGCTTAGAAACAAAAACGCAGATAATGATTCGCTACGCAAAAGGGTTAGTTACAATGTACTAAGGCGCGAGAAAAATCTGTACGATTGGCGCGTTCGTACTAAAGTTCTTGCTACTCCTAGGGATAGCAAGAGCTTTTGCCAAAGATATTTTTTCGAGCTGGAGCGATTGAAAATGTTTTAACAGATCTCAACATCAACAAGTCTCCTGGGTCGGATGGGATTCCAGCATTGGTCTCGAAACGGTGCTCTTCGACGCTAACTCGTCCGTTAGCAGCCCTCTTCATCACGTTTATCATGTCGGCGAACTTCCAAAGTATTGGAATTTTGCTAATGTAACGTCGAACCCCAAAAAGGGTGAGGCTAACAACCCTAAAAATCACCGCACAATTTCAATTTGTATTGCACTTTCTAAAGTAATGGAAAGTGTGATTAATTTTTTCTTGTGAGGTACCTGGAGTCCAACAGCTGACTTGGCGACTGACAGCTTGGTTTTCGTAGGGGGCGCTCTACGGGTGACTTGCTTTCCTGTCGGAACAATACATCATTTCGGAGAGAGTAAGCTGGTGGCTCTAGATATTCTAAGGCGTTCTGTCACAAGTTGCTGCATTTGGTGTCGGTGATAATTTCTCCAGATTATATATAGTTTTCTCAGGAATAGCACTATTCAAGTTGTTATAGATAGAATTTCATTAAAAGAATTCAAGTTTAATTTAGAGTTACCGGAAGACCTTTTTTTCTCCTACCCTATTTCTTATTTTTCTAAATGACCTTTGTCAAACTTTCAACCATATATACAGATGACAGAACCATTTGTCATTCGTATTCATTTAGTAATAGACCGGGCCACTTGGAGGTGCGTTCCAAGAGGCAGAACATGAATGACACGCTCAATCACGGTCTCACAACAATGTCGGATTAGGGTCGTGTGAAAAGAGTAGTTTTTAATGTACTTACGCATAGATCTGTGTTTGGAAGTGGCGCTGCATCTGTTACTATGAGTGATATAGGTATTCCGGAATTGGAAGCTCCTAATGTCCTTAACATGAAAATTCAGTATGATGTTTAGGTTTCTAAAGAAGCTTTCAAGTGCCTCGGTTTTCTAAAACGGTGTAAGTGATACTTCACTCCATTCGATCTTCGTACTATTTGTACCACCTATATCCGTCCAGAGTTCTTTCCTGTCACTTTCAATGTAGGAAAGTTTAAATTGAATATCCACAGATACTTCTCCCTCCTTCCCCCTTCCCAAAACCTGATTTCCTAGTTCCAACAATGCATTGCATGTGTAGGGGTCATCCTATGAGTGCTGGTTCGAAACGAAAAAAAATTCATTTTAAATTCTGTTTTCATTTAGAAATAAAAATTGTTTAAAAAATTTTTGCGGACGTATTTTTAAACCGTTAGGATGTAATAGAGCATTTTGTGAATTGCCACATCCATCCTCAGCATTCATGACCTACCTTAAGCTGTGTATATTGTTAACCCCATCTACTAACTATCTAAAATTTGCATTTAAGAATAGGAAAAATATTAATTATCACTCATTAATTAATTTAGTCAACAGGATTTCTTAAAAAAAACTTGGAAATTAAAATAAAAATTAACTTAAGCCGAATTATTCCTATCACTTGTTAAATTTACCTTTGACCAGATTTGTTTATTTGAATTGGAAATTAGTAAAATTATGTAATCTCGATTTATAAAATACCTGAATAATTTTGACTTAAATTGCGTTTCATTCCTTCAAGATTCTGTTTATAACTAGAAAGTATTTTGTTATTTTCAAAAAATATATGCACAATGGAATCGATCGCTATAGATGGCTTGTGCTTAGTTTTTATATTTCATACTGTTCAAATAGTAAATCAAACAAAATTATTCGGTTAACCGATTGACTGTAAACGAAATAAGCAGGGTTCAGAATTTTTCATGTATGAACATTCAAAAATCAACATTCATGATATTTTTCATAAATGAAAAATCTAAAATTTTATATTTATTTTTCACGCGCATAAACGAACAAGAAAAAATGTTCTGGTTATTTTCATACATGAATGCGCACAACAAGAATTATTAGTCTTATTCATATGTGATAAATGATAAATCAGCTACTTCTCATTAATGTTATTTTTCATAAATGTACATGTTCATTTATGAACGTTGAAATTTTATAAAATTTGTCATAAATGAATGTGAAAAAATTTTCTACCTACGATCGCAGTTTACCGTAAAATGTTGTAAAAACACATGGGTACATATTAACACACAATACAATATTGCAATATATTCTAAAAGAAATAAAAAAAAAAACATTTTTTTTTCTACATACGCCGACAATTGCGCATTATCAAATATGTGCGTTTATGTACGCGAATGCTTAACGCACATATTTTTGATAATTTTACATTTATGAAAAATTATCAAAATTGTACATATTCAAAAATGAACACTTGTGTGTTTATCATTTTTTCACTTATGAATAGAAAGAAAAAAATAAATCGTCGCATTCATTAATGAAAAAACGCAAAATATTTTTCAGTCTCTCACACATGTATGAAAAGAAGCGGCTAAAAAATTAAATGTACATATTCATACATGTATGAACAGTGAGTGAACACTTCGCTACTCTGGAAATAAGTGCCCTAAATTCTGATATCCATACGCACATAATTTAAAGAGTGTGTAAAAATATGTTGACTATTTTCAGTTAGATTAGATAAATGTCAAGATAAATAAATAAATGACGAATGGATCATGCCAATAATGAGTACTTTAGCATGTAGTGGACCCAAATGTTGAATATCCTAAGAAAACAGACTCAATCAAAACATTTAAACAAACAAACAAACAGGACAGTGCTGCTGCAGCATATGAAATAATATTTTTTCTTTTGTTGACATTTTCACAGATGAAACTGTTGCTTTCATTATTTAACACAGTAACAACTGAAATAACTATTCATACGTTAATCAAATAAAAACAGAATTGTTTGTTTTAATTATTTTTTGTTTATTATAGAGGAATTGTGAATGTTCGTATTTTAAAACATGTATTAAAATAAGCAATTTTATTTTTTTAATCATTTCAATTTCGATTTTATTAAAATATCAAATATTTATTATTCAAAAATACTTTTTTTTTTAGAATTCAGTGATGAGTTATATGAGCAATAGAGTAAAATTATTTATTTTCAAAGGAATCTAGCACAATTAAAATTATAATACAGTTAAAATTGTTATCATATCTTTAATGTATTATTATCAAACGGTCGTAGGTACGATTATTAAAAGGTTTTTCTGCTATTATTTGTTAATTAATAAACAAATTAAGCTTCATAAAAAAAAGCTTCATTCATTATCGCTGCCATCATTGTTCTCATCAATCACTTCATTTCGTTCAATGTTGACACCACCAATTCAATTTGATCACCTGTTTCTGAGTACGTGTGTGTGTGTTTTGGTTTATTTCGTGTAGTTTGCAGTTCATTAGGAAAAAAAGAAAGCAATTTAAATTATTCCACATTTCCTTTTTAATTTTCATTATTAAAGTCAAACGGAAACATTTCATTTCCGACGCTCTCTTTCTATCTACAACCGCTTGGAATGTGTATTTAAATTCAGAACGTTTGATTTTTTTGATTGTTTTTGTTTTGCTGCAAAATTTTCACACAGTTAATTGACACCATTTCAACGCTTTTTCTATCGCGTGAGTTAATTTGTGTATGTGGGAGAGTATAGGGGTAGTGGATTTATCGCTCATTTATCACGTAAAATCATATTTACGCTACAAAATCGCAAATTGTAAATAATTGAAACAAACATGCTAAACAAAAAGCTATAATTTATCCGTGTTTTTTTCCTAAGAAAAAACTGATTCTAAAGTTACAGGAATTGATAGATATTAAACACTAAATTTTTTTTTACTGCAATGTTGTAAAATCTTATAGTAACAATAAAGCATTAAATGTATAAAAATCAGGCGTTATCTTCAACTGACTTCCAAAGCGGAAAAGGTTCTAAATTAATAAATATTGTTTTTTTATATCAGATATAGACGATGGCAGAATAAATTACAAGATATCTGGATTAATTAGGAAACAGTTTTAGTATATAGAAATTTGTATTATATTTTCATTGCTTGTGATTTAGTTTTAGTAATTTCATAAAGTTTCTGACGATGGTTTTTGCCACCAAAATTCTATAATTACAATATTAAGAAATGAGCTATAGTTTTGTAGTTATAAAAAATATTTATTCGTGGTCTTGTTGTTGTTGCTGCTGGTTAATACCAATATTTTTAAAAACGAACATTTAAAAATCAAAATTGAAGCGTGAATTAGAATGAAGTAGTTAAAAGCATTTGAATTCTAATTAGTTTATAATTTAGATGGATGTGTACGAAAAAAAAAAATATTGTGAAACATAAAATTCCAAAAATAATAAATAATTAAATTTAATTTCGTAGCATAAGTTTGTTTTCCTTAAATAATAAAAAAATCAAAAGAAACGAATGTGATCATCGTTTTGAGCACAATAGAGTCGGTATTTGTAATGTACTTTTTTTATTTTACATAAACCAAATAAAACGCCAAAAATTATTTTTAAGTCTTTAACGTAAAACCCAAGAGCACAATTAAGTAAATTGGGAAACAATGTTAAATGTTCAAATGATGGAACATCATGTTGGAAACAACGATTCAAATCAAGATCCCGAAATAACTTGTGTTAAAGAAGAGCAATCGGAATCAACATCTCCTAGACGCATGAACGGCAGCGGAAGTACTTTAACGAAGACGCCCATTTCATCGCCCTGCCATCACCCTCATCCAGTGCCGCAAAGGCAAATGACTACTGGCAGTATCAAGTCAGCTAGTCAAGGCTCATCGCCTGCTGGGTAGGTACAATGATACGTTTACAAATGATACAAAATTTATGTAATATTAATTCGTTTTGATGTTGTTTAGTGTTCGTAGTGTTTGTATTTGTGAAAATTTATTTATATTTAAATGATTAGCGAAATTTTAAAAACAAATGTGGGAAAATAAATCGTATTGTAATACTTATGATAGAGATTAATTAATGTCGATATGCGTTATATAGCGTAGTTTGTTCTTGATATTTTCCATTTTACTACAATTTAAAGTATTTCAAAGAATTTAATTGTATGATTTAGGAATCGCCACAAATTATATTTTTGCCAAAGGTATTTATTTAGAATTCTTTTGATAAAAATCAAATAAAAAAAGAAGAGTTCTCTAATCAAGTGTATGAGGAGTAATGAAGAAATTAAAAAAATAAAGTTGCTATTAATTATTGAATTTTCGATTGATCAATTAAAGTTTGAGACAGCTTTGACTTAGTTTTCCTAGTAAGCTTAGCTGCCGAATCAAGTAAATTGCTATAGGAAGTGGCTTAATCGCTATCAATCAGCGTAACCAAATATAAAATTTTTTATAAAAGAAAATATTGTAACTTACTTCCATATTCTTTATTATTTTTTTGAATTAACTTTCATTTTATTCTTTAAGATTTGCTGTATAAATTTCTATGTTATTCAATTATAACGAGTTTTTTATAACAACGATAAACCTAAATTCTTTCAAAACAACATATGTAGATAAAATCTATAAAATTTCGGTATTGTTATTATTACTATTCTAAATATAAGCAGCTATAGAGTTTAAACGGTTTTTTATCTGGATAATTAATTTCATTGTGAATTGGTATTTATTGCTGTTATTATTCTTTTTTTTGGCAAGCAGCAACTTTAGAGCGAAATTTCGGCTTTTAAATTTTAACCTCAAAGTATTTGAAAATTGTTTGTAATACTTGGCAGCGAAAGTTAAGTTTAAAATGTACAGGCATATCATTCATTCCGATTAAAATGTATTTAAATTCGTTTTAACCATCCTAATTAATTTGTTTTACCTTCTTTGAATTTCGATCAATTATGTTTGCTTATCTCTAAAAAGTGCTAGTTCTCCACACAATAATTTTAGTTAAAATAAAGATACAATATAAAAGTATATTTAATAACAGTAAAAACCAGTATTAAAAAAATAAATTCCAAAATTCAAAAGTTCTCTAAAAATGTCACTCGGACATTGAATTGACATGACATTATTAATATTAATATTTGTATTATTTTAATACTCTCCTCATAATTTGAAAACTAATAAAAATTATCAAAAACAAATTAAAACGTTTCTAAAACTTAATCTAGTTATAAGCATTACAAGTAGTAAATATTTTTTTATTTTTATTTAAAAAAATCAATAATTAAATAAAATTTATTGAGATTAGTTTTTGACACATGCCATTGTTTTAGTGCTATATGTGTATATTGTTCAACAATACAACATATTGTAAAAAAACATTTAATGGATTTAAAATGAATTAAAGGAAATAAATTTGATGTTAATGTTGTTATAAAGTCAAATTTATTTTATTGTTATTATACTTTCTAAATAATGTTACGGTTTGTTAAAAAAATTTTTATGGACAAATCATTGTACTTATACCCCACGCAAACAACATGAACATGTACATACATAAATACATACGTACATGCATTTAAGAAAAACTTACAGTTACAATAAACAATTTTCCGAAACTTAGGCAAACGCAGCAGAATGAAAAACATTACAAAAGAATTTTTAAAAATTCATGAAAATCACGTATCGGTTTAACTTCCAACCACATACCTAAATGCTGAACACTCCATGATATAGTTAGAAGTAAAACAGTGAAAAATTGAAATACATGATATTTATTTAGAAAAATGTACACCAAATGTGAGTTTTTTTATTAAAGTGTGGCTTGTTCTTTTAAATGATCCTGATTACTAGAAATTAATTTAAATTTAATTTTACCTTTGAAAAAATTCAAATCTCTTCGTACCTAAAATTTCTGCTCTGAGTATTTAAGTGATGAAGAAGTGGTGTGTACATTTTTAAACGGTAAAGTAAGAACTTTCAAAGACGAATAAATTAAGAAAAAAAAACTTAAACAACAAGTACTCATGATACCAAGTAGAAAAAGTTGACGTAAGCACAAGTTAAAGAAGTGTTCTATCTATCTATCCTTTATATTATTAGTAGGGGTTGCTTACTTTGCACAGGTAGCTAATCCAATTCAGACGACAAAATAAGCACCAGCTTCAAAGTGTCTAGAATCAAATAACACAAAGCATTATAATTGAAACAGCAAAGAAACAATGACATTGTGCTACAAAAAACCCAAGGACTCAGTAGGCTGTTAAAATAAAAAATAAATATATTTACTTTCAACTTTTCCTCTTTCTCTTCCTTTCTTCATCATTCAATCTGTTGTAAGCTAATGTGGTTGTCCAACGTAACAGCAAGACAGAAACCCAATAAATAGGAAATCAACTTAAAAAGAAAATATGTAGAAATAACGTAGAGATAGCGTAGAAGCAGCAAACATCAACTCAAGCTCAAATGTCACGTGCACTTAAATATGTTTAAAATTACGGACGTCCATATATTGATACAAAAATTGAATTAAGGGGAAGAAGAAGTTAAAAAAAATAAACAGCAAAACATGTTAGAAGTCGTAAAAAATGAACAGAATATCCTGCAAGCATTTTATTTAGAAGTGAACAGAAATCAAATAGCAGACGAGTTTTAGTCAGAAGATTTAAAGTATATTAAAGTTATCTGTCGCAAAATGTACTACAAAGTTACTGCTATTAATTTTGTGTTTCATTTTTAAAGTAAAACTAGTTTCTTTGTAATATTTTTTGTTATATTTTAAACTACGTGCGGTAAATGGATTAAACTTGCTGCCAAAAACCCTCAAAAATACTCCCAAAACATGTGAGAAAATAGCAGGGATATTTTAAAAAATTTCACCTCGTTAGCTAGCAAAAGAATTTATTGGCTAGATTGTGTTAACAAGATGTCAATAAAATAGAAGGATGTTGAAGAAAATGGCACAGTTGCTATCTGAATACTGCAGAGTGCGAGTTTGCGGTTTGTTTCAATTGTTTCACAATTGTTATAAGTTTTATTGATAGTTATTAGCACATGATCCACACAATATGCTGCATAAAATGGTTTATGCTTTGTTGCCAGACAAAATTTCCATAAAATCGTCAGCTTTTTGTAAATTGTCATCAAAACTAAACAGATAACAAATAATAAATCGCACGAGAATCAGTCAAGTAAGTAATGTGTAACGTGTAACATTTTTTTTATCAAAATTATTTACCATTTCATGATCAGTACTTTTACTTTCAATCTGAAATTATAATTAAAAAAAACCTTGATAATTAATTAAAAAATTAAAGAACATGATTTCAACCGCTGTAATAGATTGTAATGGCTTCCTAGCACTATTATCAAATGAAAAATATCAGCAATAAATAAAAACAAAAGGTAAAAGTTAAAAACAACGTATTTAGTTAAAGCATATACAAAAATAAAAAAGAAAACAAATTATTTCATTTGATTGTTTTTAGTTGATTGCAATGAAACAGAGTATAGTTTTATGAAATTTGTCGTTTATGCTTAAATTTATACAATTGTTGTATTGTGTGAAGCGCCTGTAATTACGACATGCTCATTTCAAATGTTTGTATTTATAAAAAGAAATATTTAGAAAAACAAAACAATTATTCGCTGTGGTGTTAAACATAAAATATTGTAAGTTTTCTAAGAAGTGTGTTTGTTGTTTTGCTGCTAATTTTGTTCTCTTTACACTTATTTTGGCATAATTTTGATGTTGCAACTATTGTTGTTGTTTCTTAACAACATTTTGTTGGTTCGCGTGCTACATGCAAGCGAGTTTGCTCTAAAAACATTTAAGCCGGCATAGTCAACTAAAAAATACACCCTGAATGTTCAAGTCTGCTTAAAAAATTAAAATTAATAATTTGTAATATCATGACACGACAAACTAAAATTAATATTATTTTTCTGATACAATTGTTTTTTAATTTCAGAAAAATGCTCGAAAACCCCTGCAGAATTTGATAAATTTATTTTAAAGACATTAAAAACAGTGTCGTTGATTGTAATCGAATATTTTTCATTTAATTTTTAAGCTACATCTTCTACATGTCCTATTATCTACATGATCTAGTAACCTAATTGTGATTTTTTAAACTGAAATATTTACAACAAAAATTAAATTAAGAATTGTTAACACATCTAACTATGTAAAGCTAAAGTTGTAGTTGTAGTTGTAATTGCAATATGAAAACAATTAAAAAAAAAGTAAAAAGAGTGAAAAGATTTATTTTATTTATGCATAGACGTAATTTTTCTATTATTTTATGATACGAGTACAAAAAGATTTTAAATTATCAAGAGCACCGGAATAGAAAATATGTCGGTGATGAATCGTGAACTTAAAATTCATATTATGTAAACATTTATCTTCGATTACGAAATATTAATAGGAAATTTAAAGGTAATACTTTAATTATTAAATTACAATTCAAAATAATATTCAATGGGTAGTAAAATATATTAGTTATTTAAATTTTGTTATCAAAGCTGCGCTAATTTTGTTGAAAAGTTAAACAAGTTTCAGTAGGGTTAGTTAAGTAGGCAGCCGGAATAAAAGGAAAGGTTTCGACTCATTTGGATACAGATTCGGCCACTTAGAAGGTGGAAACCATACATATGTACTAAAGATGTCAACAGCGCGAAAAAGTAAATTAACATCAAATAAAATAATTATTTGCGATTAAAAGAATCCAACCAGCAAATAAAACATAATATAACGAGGATAGTAGTATTAATAAGTTTCAGTACTTTCAGTAATTTTAGCATTTTTGTCTGCAAGTTTGAATTAAACGGCAATTTCAACGAGGGAAATAATTATTTGAAAACTAAATGTTTATTCAATAAAATTTAACTTTTAAATATTAAAGACACAACTCTATTGTGACCTACTGCGTTATTTCATAAATAAAATGTGAAGCATTTCTTTATTGTTTTAAATTAAACGTTTTGGCTTGTACACTTTTGCTTTCATTTACGCATTAATCATTTATTAATATTGAAAGCAAATTATACGAATAAATAAAAAAAATAAAAATTCGTTAGTTCTTTACTAGTTAAATTTAAATAAATTAAATTAAGGACGAACTTAAGGAGTAATTATTTAATTAACTTAGAGCTAGAATCATGCTGACTATTGAAAGCTTTATAGAAAATTAATGACTGATGAAAACATCATGGGTGATGAAAAATGCAGATTTTGTTAGTTTAATTTCAAATCAATTTGCATATCAAAGATTTTAAAGTTGTCCATAATTCTTCTCAGAATGTTTTATCGCTCTCCCTTTTTTGACAAGTTAAAGAAGTGATTTTGTAGACACTAACTTTGACAAAAGCAAATCGTGATTGATAAAATTTTATAGAGAAAAATTATGACTGACGATATTTTTATTAGAAAAATAATGATTTTTTATACGACGTAAAATTTCATATAAATATCAATTGTCAAAGAGTTTGGAATTTGTGCGTTTCATAAGAGGTTTTATAATTATTTTGATTATATTTTTATTACAGTACTCTTTTTTCCAAACAATTAAGCCTTTTTTCCATATTATTGGAGGTTTTCAGGATTATCTTTCTTAGGCACAATAATGTGCTATAAATTATATAAAAAAATTGTTACTATAATTCTTGTTACTTTTATTATTACAAGTACCAGTAAATACTTCTGTTATTTCATATAAAAAGATAATGACACAAATTTAGCTTTCAGCCTTCAAATTATTTGCATTGTTATTGTTAAGATTCCATCGCCTGATAAAGTGGTTTAGATAAATAATCACTTAAGTTGCATCGAATAAAAAAATTGTTGGTGTTTTTCACTTGCGTTGCCCTTTCAGTTTAACACGTGTAAATATTACAAGTGATTTTATGGTATTTTTTTTTTGGTTTGATAACGAACTCGTATTATTCACTATTTTTACTTAGAAAACCTCTAAATGATTGGAATCTTAAACTAAGAAATTGTGGCAGTTGCGGCGTCAGCGAAGCGTATCAACAAGTTTTATTCAAATATGCATTACCAAAGTGTAAGAAGCTGTTTGCTATTAATTCTTTAAAATAATATTCCCTTAGGATGTAAAATCGTTATCATAAAGAACACAATCAATTTCAAACACTTCACAATTCATTTGCATTGCTAAACAGTTGACTCTGAATTTATTTTTATAATTCTAGCGTTATATATATTTATAAATGTTTTATAGTTTAACTCACAGGTTAATGATTTAGTTAGTTTAACTAAACTTTTAAGTTGCGTATCACAGACTTTAAAGTTGTCCATAATTCCCTTGGGAATAATTTAAGAAAAGATAGGTTGGATTTAGAAAATTAAAGTAAAGAAGATGCAAATAATTGGTATTTTAGTATTTATTTTGTTTCCATTGTAATAAATGTCACAAGAATAATAACAGTATTTTATGGCATTATTCTATCTGGATTACGGTGAATAGCATTAAATTACATAATTTAGCATCGGAAGATATTGAGTAATTTATTGACTTGTCCTTTGTGTTCATTTGATTTTTTTTGTTTCATCCCAATTTTGTTAAGTGTCGCCGAGATCCGTTTATTCATTAATTTTTTTTTGTTTCCAATAGCAAGAAAAAAATTATTGGTTGATATAATTTTCTTATTTGATTCCATAATATGAAACAATAACAATAATTTGTAATAAAATTAAAAAATATGTGTGATAATTATTTAACTTGACAAGGATCTTTACTTTTTTGTTAGTTTTAGATATTTGAGAAGAAATGTGATGTTTATTTTTTGCAGCTAAAGAATCTTCTGCCGGAACTATGTGCATCAATTCATGTGAAAAATCCAAAATCAAACAAGCAGAAAATCTTGTAATCTCTGCCATAAGCATTCTCCTTGTATTATAAAGAACTATAGCATGGGATAATAAAATGGAAAACAATTACAGGTGCAACATTGCCTGTAGCGAAAATATAAATTATCTTATTCTTGCTACATTGCGTACAACTTCTGCAGCAGTACACAGTGTTGCAGCATATTTAAAATAAATAAAACTGTTGATTGGCACACTAGCAGAGAGTGTTGTGTTATGTTTTAATAAATAATTTTTTTAAAGTCTTTGCAAAATGGGTTTTAATCATAAAACTAACAAATACTTTATACTATCTTTATCTAAAGATCGTCCTCAAGGAATTGAGTTGAATAGTCAATGATATTTTGTTTGTCTTACACAAAATTTTAATTCGAATTAGAACTATTATAATTAGAATTATTACTAATTTATATATTCTCTACAGAATTAAATTAATGAAAAAGTTTTTTTTATCAGTTATTAAGGTGACTAACAGAGAGGAGCTAGCCAAGCCATCAAAAACTTTCTATCAAAACAAAAATAGTCTCAATTTTTTTAAACACGAAAAGTTTTAAGAGATAAGTTTTACAAGTTAGAAAGTTTATTGATAAGAGCTTCTTTATTAAGAACTAGCGTGCCCGTGACAGCTTTGCAAGTCATTTCTTCGACATTTTTTGATCGATTTTGGTTCGCGGTATTGAAAAACAAAGCACGTGAACGTGATACATATAACTGAAAGTGCAAAAAACAGGGATCATTGAAAAGCAACAGGTATGGGGAACTGAAGCCATTTAAAATCAAACGGCAAATCTGGAGGAATCATAGGAATGCGTGGTTTCAACACATCGCCCTTATATTTTTCTTTTAAAATTTTTGCTTCAATCACATTTTTCATGACTTTTTTGACTACTAACATATGTCAATGCATCTGCCAAGTGTGCATACAACGCCATCTACTGGCAATATAGCATTTACAATCATATTTTTTTATGGGTTCTTGAGTTAAGATAGCGTTGTAAAAAAAATGTATGTGAAAATGAATTTTCTTCATAATTTTTTTTTTGGGAAATTTTCCAAAATTTTCTTGTGTATTCTTCTTATTTGGCCGGAGACCTGTCCGAATTGGTGCTAATCACCGAAATCGGTCCAGGCATTCTCGAGTTATAAGCGTAGTAACTAACATCACTTTTTTTTATATATATAGATTAAAACGTAAAGAGGAACAGTTAAAACTTTACTAAACAAATCCAACAAAATAAGAGTAATGATAAGTTTCTAATTATCCAATCAATTAAGTAAATCTGTTAAGCTCTATCAGTCATTAAGAGATCATGGATATTTTCAATATATTTAAATTCTACCCCACTGTGTAGTGTTTGGAAAAAAGCAAACCTGGTAGACTCTAAGGCGCTTAACGTCCATATTCTTTTCAAGTCAATATTTACATTGCCTTTGACGTATTTTTAGATTTGTATGTACTCATTCCAAAATTCATTTCAACAAACTAATTGTAATGAACGTAAATTATGCCTTTCTGCTGCTTGGCAGTTTAAAGAACAAAAAAAACAGGTTTCCGCAAGGTGCATTAAACTAATAAGTGCTTTTTACATTTCATCTTCTGCCAAACAGCGAACGCTTGCTTCAATAAATTTTATTTATTATTTAGGCCTACAACTTGGAAGCAAATATAACAACGTATTATAGGTGAAGGAAGAAAATATAAAAAAAAATGGTTGAATGGCAATTTATGAGTCTTTCTCTGGATCTTTCAGTATTAATATTAGACTGGAATCGATTTAGTTGAAAGGCTGTAAAAATTAGTTGTGAAATCAAGGTCTATTTTCGTTTATTAATCTGGACAGCTAAATTCAAATTAAATTTTATTTGAATCGTATGTTTGTAGCAAATGAAGCACATGAATTACACAGATTACATAGATGTGAAAGAAATGGTTTTAGGGTTAAAATTTCAGTAATTTTTAATTTATACAGGAAAGGTATGGAATTAACGTACATCTTTAAAACTCCTTAAAATGTAGATATATAAATTCAAAACAATTGTAAAAACCAAATTTTTAATATAAATTTTATTCTTTTAAAACTCCGAAACCAATGAAACTTTTACCCCAACATCTTGTGTTATAAATTTGATTTTTATTTTCAAAGAAAATAAAATAAATTATGTTTTTTCTATATTCATGCAACCATTCGAAAATCAAATACCCCTGGGTAAAGAAAACCATACGAAAATTGAATTTGTTAATGGGTTTGTTTCCGTAGCTTTTTCTGTTTTAATAGCTCCCTACACTTTGTAATTCTGAATGCATAGAATGAAAAGAAAAGCAAAAATATGAAAAAATCCCATTTGCCATATGACTTCCTTATATGTGTTTCTTGGCTTTCTAATACTTTAAACACTTCTACAGTTGTTCGTGATATTTTTATAGCAATTAAACAATTTATCCGTTCGCATTGGATAATCTTTAAACGTGAACGTTGTGAGTGTTTGTCTATCTATATCTATATACATACATATAAAAATTAAGGTGTCCGTTGGTTGCCAGTATTTGACGAATTGCGACGTCGGATTTCCACCAAATTCGCAGTACCTTCATAATGGTCGTTCTCTGGTTTCTATCTTTAATTCATGCGTTTACGCACAATAGTGCGTCCACAGTGCGTGTTTAAAACCAGACAAATTTTTCAAAAAAATCGAAATTTTTTTACCATTGACTACTTCGACTCAATGTTTTGTATCAAATGAAATGTGTGTTTTCGTTTGTACGTTGCTGTGTGTGTGTGGCAATACAATTCGAAATATGCTCATGTTCACAGCTAGGGGATGTGCAAACAAATACAGAATTTTGTTTTCCATATTCTTGTGTATTGTGTGTGTGTGTGTGCAATTTTCGTGTTCAATTACAAAATGATCCATTCGTCGGACGTTTTTCAAAGCAATTTTTAGATATTGGGAATGGCGCAATTCCAATTGACCCCACCACAAAAATGATTACGCTTCCAAATATTTTTTGCCATTTTGCATAATCAAAGCGAGAATTGATCACAAACGTATTTCCCGGTATTGCACAAAAATTTCCCATGGGGAAAGAGCTATCTTAGCTGCGAAAAATGCAGATGTTTCGCATATCAATGTGACAGTTTTGAATGACATTTCCGGGAAAATTTTTACCTACAAATCGGTTGACTCTTTTACCCATCAAAACGATGTTGTAAATTATCCAGTCGAATTTTAAAATTCGCTGGATTTACTTGGACTGCCGCCCCACCGCCTACAAGTGAAAGTTGGTATACCAATTATTTTTGCTTAGAAATATCTGCCAGCCACGACTTTGCAATGGGACACGCTTAGTAGTCAAAAAAGTCATGAAAATATGATTGAAGCAAAAATTTTAAAAGGAAAATATAAGGGTGAGGACGTACTGATACCACGTATTCCTATGATTCCACCAGATTTGCCGTTTGATTTTAAACGGCTTCAGTTCCCCATACGTGTTGCTTTTGCAATGATCCCTGTTTTTCGCACGGTCAATTATACGTATCATGTTCACGTGTTAGTAAACCAACTGCTTTGTTTGTCTGTACCGCGAACCAAAATCGACCGAAGAATGTCGTACATGTAAACATATTGAATTGTGAAAAAGATAGAATTATTAAAAAAAAACATAAAAACGAAAAAAGAAATATTGTTATTTCTGATAATTTTCTTGAATGATTGAATTTTTTGGCGCACACAAAAAAGAACGCTGCAGAATAAAAACAAACCTCAAATGACTTGCAAAGCCGTCACGGGCACGCTAGTATTATAGAAAAATTACATTTAAAACTTAATTTTTGCTACAAAATCTAAAATTGTTATCTTAGTGTTAATATTTTCCCTATTTCTTTTCCATAAATAGCTCTGTCACCTATAAGTGAAAAAATACTTAGACACAATTACATAACAAGAACGTTTTAAAATTCAAATATTTTATTCAATCGAACAATAATTTATGCAATAAATGCAGGCAAACAAGCTTTGTGTTCCGATAAATTACTGAATTGAAGAATCTAAAGTCACATTAATTTTAAATATTCTCAATAAACTTTTTTAGTAATTAATTTAAAGCACTAGGTCAATTTTAATAAAAAATGTTAAAAAACTTTTATTTTTTATTAATTTTTCGATATTTCGAATTTCGATATTGTGGCGAAATATCGAAAAATTAATAAAAAATAAAAGTTTTTTAACATTTTTTATTAAAATTGACCTAGTGCTTTAAATTAATTACTAAAAAATATTAAAAAAGGTCAAAAAAAATTATAACTATTATTCTCAATAAACTATTTTTTTTTTTATCAAAATCGAAAATATTTTATATCCAATCAAAAAAATGTTTGTTCTTTTCTTGCACAACAATATTTTTATTGGGTGTAACTTTCTGAAAGCTTTTAGTTTTGACAGAAAAATAGTTTTTTTAAATAATATTTACAGGACAAAGGATAATTGAAAGTATGTCTAACAAAAATCACCCAAAAATCATCTATTATTTTATATACAAATATTTAATATGAATTTTTTTTTCTGTTATTTTATTTATTGTATCTTCGATGTAATCGAACTAACAATAATTACTCATATCTTAGTTCTAATAATAAAAATCAAGCCCAGCCAGTGCCAGACAAACTTCAGTATACTTTAGGCTGACTGCTATTATCGAGGGAGAGAAGCAGTATCCCTCCTTTTCCGTCTAATGTAACCACTGTCATTAAGTATCTTACGGGCCAGTGGATTTGGATGTATTTCGAGTCTCTTTAAATATGTTATTGCATATTTCACTATTTCTGCCCTAACTGATGGCACGTTTAAATCCGTATGGATATTTGAGTTTTTTATGTACCAGGGAGCATTTGTGATCAGTCGTAGTATCTTATTTTGGCGTCTTTGAATTTTTTCTATATTGCTAGCTGAGGCAGTGCCCCATAACCATAAAACCAGATTGGCTACAGGACCGACTTGTAAAGTAGAAGTTTGCAATCCAAGCTAAGAGTTGAGTTTCTGCCAAGAAGCTTTCAACTTCATTTGTGCTAACTTGGATTCTATGTGGCCTTTCCATGTGAGGCGCCGATCAAGATGCATACCAAGGTATTTGACCTCTGTAATTTGTGTGTATTATTTGGTTATTTATGCGAATAGGGGGGCATGAGTCCCTTCGCAGTGTGAACCTTATAAGTGCACATTTTTCGTTCATTCACCTTTCTTTTCCATCTCTTCAACCATTTTTCCAAATTAACTATGTGGTCTTGTAAGTATCGTGATGCTGCTTGGGGATTTTCGTGTATGCTTAAGAAAGCAAATGTTGATGTATATACTCGGTTATCAGTTGGCATGTCTGAAGAATACAGACAGGTCTCAAAATACTACCTTGGGGAACTCCGCCCTCAATCAGCTGTGGATAGCTTAAAAAGTCTCCTTCTCTCAAAGTAATCTTAAGATCACTTAGATAACTCTCTAGCAATTTATAGTAATTTCCAGGCAAATTTAGCTTCAACTTATATTTCAAGCCTTTATGCCATACTTTATCGAATGCTTGAGACACGTCTATGAAAAGTGCCGAACAATATTTTCTTTCTTCAAACGTCTTTTTGACCAAATTCACTAACCTGTGTGTTTGTTCAACTGTACTGTGCTTTTTTCTAAATCCAAATTGATGGTTCGGGATACATCCTATCTCGCCTAAAGTTGGGTTCATCTTAGAAATTAAAATCCTTTCGAATAGCTTTGACACGTTTAATAAAAGGCTTATGGGTCTATATGATTCTACTTTTGTATGATCCTTTCCTGGTTTAGGAATCATAGTAATCAAAGAAATCTTCCAATTCGAAGGAAAATATTCAAGACATAAAATTGCATTGAATATAAAAAGAATAATCCTCAGTGCTCTACTGGGCAGCTCAATCAACATCCTGTTACTAGTTTTATCAAGTCCAGGCGCTTTCGTAGAGTTCAAATCCGTTATTGCCCTTTTAATATCCCGAAGGTCAAACCTTAGGGGAACTGCCGGTTTAACATCTACAAGTGGCAGCTCAGTTATTTCAGTTGAGACATTTAATATGAGATGATGCAAAGTTCCTGTTTTACTATACCTAAAAGGGAAACCACAGATTTAGTGTCTTTATAAACAAATTATTAATTTCTCACGAAATGTTGGTTTGTAAAAATAGCTTCTTAAAGCATTATTTTCACAAAAAGGGAGGATACAAAATCATTAAAAAAATGTGGAAAAGAAATATTTATGAAATCGTGATTAAATAAAATAAAAATGTATATATTTTATTTTCTAAAAGCGCAGACTCACTAACCGCAATGTTACGATTACATTAATAAAAGAAACATTTTGCCACAATCATAAATAATTTTTAATACTTCAAGCTTAAACGAACATGATTCACTGCCATTCACATGCACCGTGATCATCCTTTAATACGAATAAATATAAAAAACACAAACAACTTATGAAGAAATTATTATAATTCTTGTAATAAAATGAACATTTTCAAAACTAAATCCAACGCCTTTCTATGGTTCATCTTAAATTGACTTCATTTTTGAGATAAAAAGTGCATCGGACTACTCACACACACACACACACACACACACACACACACACATATTACAGTCTCACCAGCCATGTAGACAAAGTTCTCACGTTTTAAGAGTGACGAAAGAATCGTTATATTTAGTTTGATTCACAGTTGGGAATAAACTGCTTTAAAAATGTTCATTTTGAAACAAAAAACGTTCTAAAATAATTTTAGCAAATTTAACTGCGCCAAAGGCAAATAAAAATCAAATTTTATGAAACCCTAATAACTTGCTGTGATCTTTGAGTGTTAAATATACAAAACATTGCAACATATGCATATACAAACATTTCCATCTTTAAATTGTTTCATATTGAAGAATGGTGATGTCAAAATACTATTTGATGCAAATATTTTCTATAGAACACCGTGCATTGTATTTTCTAAAAATTCTATTTTAAGGGACTCTTACCAGAGAAACAGAGAAAATAACTCAGGAGAAACACGTTGTAAAAATTGCTGGCGGTATTGTGTCTACAACAATAAGACTAATAGCCTAAGATAAAATTGAATACGGTGTGATGTTTATCTTCTAAAGTCTGTCTCCTAACAACCAATTTATTCTAATTGTTATTGGCAGTAGTTGAACTAACTTGAGGCTCAGCAAAAATCGGTGAAGTAATATTTCAATTTGTTTACTTTAACGCAAATCACATCAACTTAAGGAATTTATGAAATATTTTCAAAACAATTCCCATATAAATCCTGTTTTTAGTCCTTTATAAGTTAATATTTATCATGATGTGCAAGACTGTGTGCACGTATACCTTTTCACCTAGCCTGTATAAAATGTCTATGACTATAGAAATTTCAATTATCTTAAGAGTAAATGACATTGTAATGTGAATTAATTACAACTCAGGGATCGACCAAACTGTTAACAACACACACCTTCCCCACCTTTTCACGACATTGTGTTTTTGCATTTGAAAATAGTCGACAGCCAAAGAATTGATAGTGAAAATTATACAAGTGACAAATTAAAAACACATTTAGGCAGATACGAGACTATCAAAATGAGAATTTCATTTGCTGTGTTTATGCTGAAGTGTTTGAAAACATTTTACCATCCATTCATTGGATTGTCATTAGACCACCGCAGCTGTCTGGCACATAAAGAAGCACAACTTTAGTTTTAAGAATTAACAATTGAAAAGGTCATCATCATCATAACATTGGAAAGAGTGAAATAAAATTAGAAATATTTTTTAAGTGCAAAAACTGGGAAACAGGAAATAAAGTTTTTAATTTGTTTTACAAGGTAACAAACAATCCAAAAATATCGATTAGGCTTATACATAATAATTAATAATGAGGAAATTACACCAACACACAGTGGGGCATTTTGAAAACAAAGAAACAAATTCACAATTAAGAGTAAATGTAAAAAAATTTGCTTTTTATAATCTCGTGGAGATTGGTTCCACAGTTACTTAAAAAAACATTCAGCATACCGATTCCTGTTTATTGTAAAAAAAATTCAAACTTGTACAAAATTTTAATGAATTTGGGTTATTTTACACACAATTAGGGTGTATATTTCGCTATGCGGATGAATGACAGCGAAAACGGGTAATTTTTGTCATTTCAGTATTTCATAAAATTTTGAAATGCACAAAATTAATTCCCCACTTATTTATGAATAATTTAGGAACCTTTAAGCGTACAAAGAAACTATATTCGAAGGACTCCCACAACGGAAAAGTTATTTTTGTATTATTTTCCCCACTAATAGCAGAATCACACACGTGATAAAAAAACAAATTCATTATCGTCCTATTAACTTTTTAAGAAGAAGAATTTTTGAAAGTAAAAATATAAGTTGTTACATCGCAATAATAAACCTCTCTTACTTAACACAAATTGAGGAAATAAGTTACTTCTGTAGTAAAATTGTTTCACGTTTTTAGAGGCTTTTCATCAAAAGTTTTTACGATTAAAGAGTTTAATTCATACAGAGAATACTACATCACATGTATATCTGTTTTATTATCCAGTAGAAACAAAAAAATCGGGCAAACTTTGTTTGCTGCTCGTGAAAGGATTTAAACGATGATATCTGCAGATTTATGAAAAGTGTTGCCGTCGCGTCTTCTTAATAGCATAAATTACAAAGCATGGTTACGCATAGATCTGTGTTCGGAATAATGCTGCTGTTACTTTGTTGCTATGTATTACGGAATCGGAAGCTCTTGATGTTCTTGGCATGAAAGTTGTGCCTCGGTTTTCTACAACGATGCAAGAGTTACTTTACTCCATCCGATGTTTGTACTATTTATAGCACCTATATCCGTCCAAAAATGGAATACCACTCTCATGTATAGGCTGTATATTTTGCAGTTGCTCAACGGCGTACAGCAGAGGGGCAAGAGCCTTATTGGGGAGCACCAAAGAAAATTGGGATGTATTTCACAGTTTTGCCGTTACTACAATGGTAAGAGCTCCATTTGTGGTTGATTGGTAAGTGAATCGCATTACGAAATGCAGGTAAAATAGCAGAACAGACCGTATGTGGAATAAACTCCCTCCAGGCGTCTTTCCTGTCACTTTCAATGTAGGAAAGTTCAAATCGAATGTACACAAACACTACTCCCCCTTTTCTCCTCCCCATAATCTAATTTCCTAGTTCTGGCACAATGCATTGTATGTGTAGGGATCACCTACTGAATGCTGGTCTAAAGAAAAAATAAATAATATTCAAGACGTATTATAACCCAACTTTACTTTTTTAAACGAGTTAGTTGAACGTTATTTCTTTTTAATTTGCAAACTTTATGTTGCCAGTGGGTTTTTTTTTATTTTCATCCCACAGTGCAACTGCTTTTAGAACAAACAGAAACAATATTACTTTGGGTTCGTTTTTAGTACTATGTATATTGCGCTCGCTTGTTTACTTTTACGCGTACCGTATAAATTAAAGGCGTTATTTCTGTCTTTATTTTTTTTTTAATATTTTCACTTTTATTGCCATTCAGGATACTAAAGTCTTATAAGTGCTAAATTTGAGAACGGATCAATAATTGTCAAATGACTACTTTCATTCTGTAATTTTCTATAGCTGATAGACATAATGCGTTTCGAGTAAATTGAAGAAATTGCATCAGTATGTCGTAGTGAATACAAGAACAAAAACCACAAACTGCACAATGGGTTTTATACATTAGGATTAACGCTTTTAAATTAATTTTTATTTAAAAGTTGATTTTTAACAATATGAAGACGTGATAGCAAATATTATTGAGATAAACAAATTTTAGGTTTTTAAGTCAATTTTCATATAAAACACTTTAAAGGCTTTCTAACTGAGAATATAATAAATAGTACTAAAATTTTTAATATATCATTTGCATGCTTAAGTTTATTTCTAACTTCAGAATTTTAATTAACACAATAAAAAACAATAAATTTACAAATTAATAAGTTTATTAAGAATAATGTGCAGTTAATAAAAATATAAAATTCACAAATTATATTTTGCAGAAGAAAAGTGAGTGTGTTGAAGATAGAGAAAGAGAGAGAGAGAGAGAGGTGGGAAGAAGGACATACATATACAACATCGAATTAAATAAATAGTTGAAAATGACATTTTTAAACATATTTTTCGTTTTCTTGAGAGAAAATAAGTTGCATAAGCACATTTTTTTAACCAAGTTACATTATAAGAACTGAGATCATAAAAACTGTTGCATAACGATTTTTTGTTAGCACCAGAAAAATGAATTTCAAAATTGAAGAATTAAAGAATAAGACGAAGATGTTAAGAAATTCAAAATATTTCTATGAAAATTAATTGAGAATTGTGTTCAATTATTTTTAATGAGCGAACAATTTTTAGCCCACGAGGCAAATTAGGTAAGTTATTAAAAAGGAAATAATTGTTTTTTAAGTGGCTTTAATCAGGCAGGCTCTGTTTCGGTTAATTCGAATCGTTAATGCAAAGTAATGAAAATTTTGTCTACACTTTTATCCGTAGCAGACAGTGGTAAATAAATTCCACAATAATTCATAACGACAAACGTTAAATACAACTGATGTGTATCTAAAAGTTTTCCAACATGAATGCCAACAAAGTTATACTTACAAAGTAAATCATAATCTGAAAGAATAACAGTCTGTAACGTTTTTGTCATTTTTCTATTCAAAATGGCTTGTTTTCTATTTTATTTTATGATGTGTTTTTTTCATACCTTTTCATTTCTGTTTTTAAATGCAACTAAAAAATGACTTCGAATTGAGTACTGCTTCCAACCACACATTTATCTTTCTTTTTTAACGTTTTCATTTCTATTTCTTTTTCAATATTTAATTTTATGTTTTCAAACAACTGCAATTAATCCTCACATTTTTCATTGACTAACAATCTTATCCGATTCTATACAGTGACATTGGTGATATTTTTGTTTTTATTTTTTACTATCAAAGTTAAAGAATTGTATATTGTTAAAAATATTCAAAACTATTTGCAGTCATATGACCAAAATTTCGGTTTTCTTTTTAAATTAAGATTGCTTTAAAAGACTCACTTTTTTTTTATTAAATTGAGTTTTAAGTTTAAATATCTTGTGCTTGTTTAATTTCATTTTATTAAAATGCATTAACAAACTCATACCACTGATGTTGTATAAATACAATATGGCTGAATGAAAACTTAACTGAATCATATATCTCTTATGTACTTATGTACTTCTATCCTAAATCCTCAAAACCTTTTATATAAACATAAACAAAGACTCAGAGCTTGTGTCTCGAAAAGTGCAGTGAAAAACTCATATTAGATTAAAGGATTTAACATTAAAATTTTTGGTTTTACGTATTTTTATAAATACAGTGGACGACATATTATTGGAAACGTTCATAAATTTTTTAAACTTTATTAACATGATCTTAATATTTTTTCTATTATTTTTTTATAATTATTTTTAAAACATAATGTAAAATTAATACAACTGCCATGTGCTTGATTTTTCAATTATGGCATGTATGGCATAAATACACCTGAGACTTGGCTAAAAGTTTTAAATTAATGTGGAAAATAAGTTCAATCTGTATCGCTTATTATATTTAAGAATTGGTTACAAAAAAACAATCCTAATCCAATTTCTTGTTTTGTAAAAGTGTCATACCTTGGTTAAAAGTTGTATTAAAAAGAAGAACGTATAAAGACTGTAAGAGTTTCTGTAAAATTAACAAAAAATTTCTCACTGCAGTATAATTTAAAGTTTAAATACAACTCAACTTCATTTAAGAAATATTTACTAGAAAACTTTATTTTATTATATCACCCTTTTTCCTTTTTCTACTAATAATTATTTATGTGGACGTTATTTTATTCATTTTCTTGTTCTCTCTACATTTTATAGGAGTAGCAAAACTCATTTTGTGTTTTTTATTTTCTTAATTTCTTTAATTATGTTGTATAAAATCAGAAACAAAAAATTTTAAAGTGCCAACTTTGTTACCCGTCGGAACCTATTCAGGAAATAATTTCTAGTAAAAGAAATTTTCCATTTTCTTTTCTTTCTTTTACTTTATTTTTCTTATTTATTTTAAGAAAAAGAATGAAAAGAAATCTTTATTTTTTATTTTCTATGAAATACGTACAAACTGGCTTTTACTGATTTTTAAATTTGCGATTACACTGTTTCAGAAATATCAAACAGAAATTGGAAGTCATAAATGAAAAAAAAAAACTAAAAATCTTTTATTTCGACAACAATAAAGCAAAGACTATTAATTCAAAATAATTTTATTATTTTGTAGAAAGGGCTATCGGCATCATTCAATTTGCTTAATTGGAAACAGTGTAGGCTGTTGTTGTTAGCCAGCAATACATGAATTATGGTGCATAAAGCTTGATGACTTCATTCATACGTAGTGAAACTGTAATTGTTATTGCTGTTGCTACTGCTACTGCAAACCTTGTCTGACATAACGTCTTTGCGAAACCTTCTACAACTGATGCCACAAGCCAACGCACATAACAAATGTAGTCTAAGCACAAAACAAGCACAAATAGAAAGTATAAGAAGAACTTTTCATAACTTGAAAAAAAAAATATTAAAAGTAAAAAAGGAAAATAAAAATTATTCCTTGTGCTGATGTGTTGCAACAAAAAAAAATATATATAAAAAATGATAAGAGGGAGGAAGTATGCTAAAATCACACCCCCACTTTAATTCTTTCTTCTCATTCTCCTTCCTCATTTATCTCACCTACAACCAGTAACTAAAGGCAGTTTTATTTGTTCTTGCTTTCTTTCCTTTCCAAAGGCATTTTATCTGCCTAGGCAGCTTTTCTGCCCTAAGAGCCTACGTACAGCGAGCCAACAGAAGAACAAAAGAAAAACGTTTATAATTTCTTTCTTATAATTTTCGCTCAGTATTTATATTAAAATTGTATGTTGTAACCTGAAACAATTTACATATGTTTTTGTTCGAAATATGCCGACGATTCTTTGGTGTTAGTGTATTTGATCAGAAACAGATCTACCCATCTGGCCACGGTTTAGTAAAATCAGTCAGGAAGAAGAACGCGTCTTGGTGACACGTACCTAATGTTTTGTATTGTATCTTATCTATCAGATATCTTATCTATCAGATATATTTTATTTATCAGACATATATTTCTTGAATTATTAAGTGGATAGATTTAGGTTATGAACGCGCATTTGACCCTTAGAACTTTGCTACAAATACTACATCCTTTATGTTATTAAATCACACTACCACTACTCGCCGAAATAAGAAAGTATGTGATATAGCAATTAACGGAGCTAAACGGTGTATAGTTATGCTATACTTTGCTTATTGATTTACCAAAGCTTTCTACAGTCCGTGACAAAGAAAGTAGTCATTTTGTTATCTCATAACAATAGTTATTACCGTTAGTAAGTACGGTGTGACGTTGTTTTTCTTTTTAGTATTCACACAGTTGTTACTTCTGTAGGAATATGTGCATTTTTCGCGTCCAACGCAAAGAGAAATTGTTGCACCATTACAGGCTTTATTTGTTTTTAGGGTGTAATTCCGCTAAAGTTTAATTTGTAATGAACTTTTTCATTGAGAAATCATGGACTGAATATCTCCTACAGAAATGTTATAACTGCTGATATTTTTACTGAAATTTATAACTTACGAAATTTTTTATAGCGAAATTGTATAGAAATTATGATCGAAAAGAAAAAAGAAGATCAAGTTCTGTTATATGCTTACGATTTCTCTTATGTAAAGTACTCCTTAAGGTTCGGGTAGAGCAATCTTGCGGTTTTTACCCTTTTTCATTTCTATACTTGGGTTTCGTAAAACAAACTGAGTTAACATCAATCACTATTCGTCACAATGTTCTCGTTTTTATTTAGTTATTACATTTCAGCGTTACTATTGAGGTCCTGGTTTTGTTATGTATACAAGACATACTAAATGTTTAAAAAGATAATAAATAATGAAATATAATTTTTCTCGTAGGAATATGAATGAGTAGTGGGAAGAAACAAGCTTGGCGTTAATTTGCAATAGACAAATATTTCTAACAGCAACTCCGAACATCATTATGATGTTTGATTTGATCCTCTATTTGAGCACAAGTTTGAGGTATGATCAGACTAAACATCCAGTTAGATAACATGGTATAATCAAACATCGAATATAAAACCAAAACAAGAGCGAACAGGGGATGAAAGAAAACACAACTCACAAACAAACAATTGAACAAAATCTAACTGTCTCTTAAAATTACATTTAGTATAAAAATTGTTGTCGTAACGATAAGTTTGAGGAAGTGTATATTTTACGGCAGTTAAAACCCGTGTGCCCGGGTTCATTGTCAGAAAATAATAAACGTGCTTAGAAAAAACACTTTTTTGTTTGTTTTTATAAAAAATAAACTTTAGTGCAAAATTTTTTATTTTCTTAAAAAATATTTTTAAGTTAAAAGTTAACATCAAAATGTTATTTTTTGTGGTGCAATATACACTTATCTACAACTAGATTTCGTTTATCGTCCTTCTAGGATTTACCAAACAAAAGATATTTACATAAAGAGAAGAAACTAAAGGAAACAAACACAATTTTACAGTTAAATAAAAAAGTACCTGATTTCAACATTAATATTTTTACCTGATATTTAAAGTGAAAGAATTACTGCACACTGACTTCTTTGCTTTCATTTTTGGATTAACTTGTGAGGAATAGAACAAAACAAAAAAAAACAAAAAAAGAAAACGTAAAAAATGAAATATATCAGCAGTGGTCATAAAGAATCCTACACAGTAGTTGCTCGCAAAAGATACATGAAGAAATTGCTGTAAGTATAAGAAATTCCAAGTTATAGAATCAAAATACATTTGATAGTCAAAAACAAACCTTTTAAATTTGATATAGTTTTCAAAATGAGGAGAGGACGAACTATAATACTGTCCTGCATTTCAAAAATAAAAATTTTGTGTCTAGTCATATACATACAATTCTAATAATTCCACGAAGAATACTTTGCTTTGAGATGTACATTTCTTTGCTATTGAACAACGGCTCACGCGTTTCTTAGTTTTTAATGCTAAAAATAAAGTAAATAACTTGTTTCATTATTGCGCACGAATTTAGCAGCATGCATTGTCAGATATTAACTCACAATTATAATAATAAAATTATATTTATAAAAAGGGATGAGCTGAGCGCTTGCTCACGAATAAATCATTCATAAATATGCAAATGTGTAAAAGTTTGCCACGCGCATGCCTACAATTTTATATAATTTTTTTTATTTAATTTTAGTTTTAACAACAAAATGCTAACTTAACTAATGGACTTAAACATAAAAAAAAATGTTAAAACATGTTTTTCATAAATTTAAATTTATGATAACCACGGAAATTGCATGGAATATTTATGTTATTATTTTGTTCTGCGTGTTCTCAACAAGTGTAAAGTTGTCTAAATGCATCATTTTGCAACACGCAATAAGTATGATATAATAAATGTAGCAGCAAGTACATGTGCAGATATTGAAATTTTGGCGGGATATTTTTAAATAATAAAATTATTTTTCAAATTGCAATTATATTCTCGAAGGTTCTTAAATGAACCTTGAAACTTTTACACTGTGTGTCTTCGTTTCGCAGCTCTAAAAATATGAAAAATGGAAAGACATCGCACATTTTATTTATTCTAAAAAATAAATCTACTAAAATAAATCTACTAAATAAATTTTTGTTTCTTCTCCAAAAAAAAAAAAAAAAAAAAGATGATAAGAATTAGTAATCATCTATAACCCTGTTTTTAGAAAGAAACTTAACAATTTCGTTGACGTTTAGTGTTATAATGAATATAATATAGCGTCCGTCAAATAACTTTTTTTTTTTGAAAGCGATAATTAAATTTTTGTGAACAAAAATTCGTTCAACATGGCCCGATAACGATCGCCATTCGTTCAATAGCCCAATTATGCCTCTGGACCAAAATCCGCACCAAACAGTGACTCGTTTTGGGTGCGTCGGCCTTTCAATGTATGCGTGCGTGTTTTCTGTGCCCCAAATGCGACAATTTTGCTTGTTTAAATACCCGCCAAGATCAATGGCTTTATCTTAAAAGATGATATTTTTTGCAAAATCGGCATCTTGTTCAAGCGTGTACACAACCATATTTATTCAGCGGTAGGATAAAACATGAGCTAAATGTTACCATTCACGAAATAAGCACTAATTGAAAAAAAAAAAAAAAAAAACGTTTAATTGCGGACCCTATATAATGCTTACTTGTCTGATCTTGTATAAGTTGTAGCAACTAATAAACGTGCTATTTTAAGTTGTCCAGTTTCAGCTTGCGATGTTTCAAATTAAATCCGACTTGTTTTATCTTGTGGAACTGCTCTCTTTATAAAGTTTGCAATGCATGGCTCATGCATGAATGAATATAATTTAAGAACAAATTGTAAAACATAATTAACCTGTGCATATTTATATGTATACAATTAGAGTTAGGTAAATATAAAGCTTTACAGTCATTGGCTTTTTTAATATTTTCATTTGCTATTATTTTTTCATGTAAGAATCACACATTTATTTTTCATTTTGATTTAATCACTTCGGCCAAGATAATCAGTCTTTAAATAAAATTTAAATTTCCATCGTCTGTCTCCCTCTGCTGCATACTTAGCTGTAGTTATATTACAATTCACTTAGTCATTAATTGTACATGACAGATTAAAAATGGCAGAGCAACTTTTTGTTGAAATGTCTATATAAGTTTGGTACAAGTTTTTTTCTCTTCTGTTATATGTTATTTCTATCGACTAACTGCCATTGTTTATACACATAATGGTATCATATTGTGAATTACTAGAAGCGTAGAAAAAAATTATTAAGTGCACCCGAAGAGAAAATAAATTTAAAATGAGCGCGGGCGGTACAAGTGTTCTTACTCTGTACAATATCTACATTGTTCAACTCAGTGACGACGGAAGTAAAATCAAAATTATGGTAACAAATTAGCAGTCAATTGTTAAAAATAAATATACTTTAAAATTTTAAAAAGCTGTAATATAAAACGAGTTTTATTTGTTCTTATAAGGCTTAACGGTGGCAATTATGCAATCATTAGTTTTTAAAAACAATTAATACTTATTTGGGAATAACTTCTTGAAAAAACCAATATTCAAGGTAAAAAAATACTGTACGATGAAAAGAAACTAAAATTGATAATTTTGCTTAAAAATTATTTACAGTTATAACTTTGCTGTGTCGTTGTTATGGTTTAATGTGTATTTCCGATATTATCGCGCCTGCTCTTACCTAAAACGTAGCAAGTGCTAGGGAGTTAAATTTCTATGAGTCTCTTTAAATATATTTATTAGCATTTTCATTTTTTTCCCTAAGATTCTTAACAAACAACAGATGGCAGGTACAACTCTCGTTTTTTCGTTTATTGTGAATTTCAGATGGCGAAATGCTTATAAGTATTTTTTAATAACAGACGCTGCGGCTTCGAACTTTATGCCATATATAATTTTGAACTTTTGATAAAACTTGAGAAACCTAGTTCCTAAAATTACTGGATATTTTTCGTTTTTCGTGGTTATGATTATTGATAGCCAAATAGTCTATACAAAGTTTTCGAGAATCTATTTTTTTTAGTTCTATAAATCTCACCTTGACTTGACTATAGCAATAGAATATCTATATCAGTTCAGTCGTTTCATAAATACTACGTACACAACACACCACTCATTAAAATTTTGTAAATAAACAGAAGTTTGGATGCACACACACACACCTACACACATTGCTTATAGAGTGCTTGTTCTTAAATAGTGGGCGTTTTTTTTTTCAAGTTTTACAAATATGTATTCTTCTTATTCAGTTTTGTTGTTTTGTCTGCGAAAAAAACAAAAATAATAATAATAATAATAAAAATAAAATGTTATTCGATACACGTCGAGTTATGATTAGCACTTGCTTTTTTAACTAAAGTTGAAGTAAATGCACTAACAACAAACATTGTATTCTTGTAGGGAACAACAACAAAACTTACAACAAAAACAAAACATGAGAAACAAATATACAAAACTAACGGTTAATCATAAAAAATAAGTTGCAGTGATCAGCATGTACAAAAATAACATCACTTGAATACATTTAGATCAAATTATCAACTAAAAAAAACAAACGAAATAAAAAATTAAGCAGAACAATAGCATAAAAGACGAATGCTGTACGGTGACCTAACATGCGGGCCCCATTGAAAGGACCCTTGCAAGAAGAAGATAGTATAGGCAGTCTGTGGATAGGACGACGTTTAACATCTTTTGCTCTTTTGATGCCGATAACTCTGACTCGATCGTCTTTCTGCATATTATGTTGGTGATCATCTAAACAATAACTAGGGAGCTGTTGATAATGATGGGATAAAAGCTAGTGCACTCCTTGCACATTTGCAGTTCAATTATATAATCATGCCAAAACCTTTGTTGGTGCAAGAGCTTCAAAATCACTGGGATCGGAGGATAGAGTTGAAATTGGTGTTGAAGTTGCAGTTGCAAGTTCCTCGAATGTCAGCCTTATTTTAACTAGGGTTCTTGACAAGCCACCTTTGGCCGATTTGCAAACCTATGTGTCCAATAATCCGTCTCAGGGCGGCAATAAAGGCATCTGTTGATAAATCCGTCAATACTTCGATATGGGCTGCTTTAGATGCAAGACAGGCGAAGACAGCAACGTGTCTTTTGTATCCTTCGAATCCTAAATAAGTGTTAATTGGACCACAAAAATCAGCTGCACATCTTGCATAAGGCCTTGAAGGGCTCCAGCGTGATAGTTTGTGAGGTATAAATGGCGCACATAGCAGTATTGCAGATGATTTTTACTGGTCAATATGATTGGGTGTTTTTAACCTTCAGATATTGCAGCGAATTCCAAGTGGCCAACTTTAAGTAAATTGTAGCCATTTGATGAATCAAAAAAGGTGTTCAGACACTTCAGAGCACCTTTAGAATCTTTTTCCTTCATAGCCCGATTTATTTCATATTGAAAATGGTACTTCTGGATGTTAAACACTATTTTGTGCAAAACAATTTCTAACTATTGGGGCTGCAAGAAGTCAAAATATTTTTTTTTGGTTTTTTGAACAAAACGTAATATCCAGGCGACAATACGAATAGTTTTCAAGACCCCAAGATGTAATTAGATTCTTTAGATTCTTAGATCCTTTTGGTTATCACCAGAAACGTCTCTCCAAACGCATCCATAGGTTATATCCTGAATTTCTGATGCTTTGTTGCCAACAAACACAATATTTTACAATCTGACCAAATAATAACTTCAAGAGCTGGTATAGTAGAGATTTTTAACTTTAGATAACAATTTTACTTAAAGTTGCGCCCCACACAATTCCAGTTTTGATAATAGCAGTAAAAACCCGAACAAAAACTTTTCCTGAAAAATTTCGAACTCGAAAGTAAAAACAGCATTGCGCGAATTGAAGAGTCACAAAAGCTATGAATTTGATTATATTGAGGTTCAATAGCTAGACAGAAATGCAGTATTTTAAGAGAACTTAGCTCGGAAACAAAATATTCCAAGGCCGAGTGTAGTATTTGGGGACGAGATTCATCCCAATAAATTTTTACAATAGAATCAACTCGTGCATGATTATTTTACCTTTTATTTTAAGCGGGGATAGTAGCCCAAGGGGATCAAAAAATTATGACGAGAACGTTTTATGATCTTTTCATTTATTGGAAGTTTCGTCAATAGTTTAAGTTTTTTGTGTGTTTTTCATTTTGAAAATACTTATGATGTTAGAAATTCATTTGCCTCGTTTTTCATTTAAGTCGGTGGTTCTAGCGTATTTGCACCACTCGACAAATCCTCAACATTAAATTATGATTTGATAGTTTTTGCGCCAAGTTCCAATTTATCCTAATATTGATCAGCGAGGTAATGATATTTATCTGACGTGTGCGTATCTCTTCTTCATCAGAATTTCTTCACAAAATGTAATGTAATTTTCGATCAGCATATACGTTTTTACATCATCTTGGACCATAAAAATATCATTGAGAGATTTCTGGCAAGATTAGGAACAAGAGACGTCAAAGACTGCTCTTAACTTTATTGTGGTGCTTTTAGGCTTGAAAACGCAATGGTGAGAAATTAAGTATTGGGACTCATTTAAGAGTGGACTGCGAACTAAGCTCATATGTTCACACTCTTCATATACTTTCACAAAAGCGACATACTGAGAAACAAATTTTTCAAGAGCTAATTAGTCTGTTCTAGAGTTAAGACATTTGAGCCAGATTTAATATCTTTTCCCAATTGTAATTGAAGAGCAATCATCTTTTCTATTTACAACATACAACGGGATATGTGCAATTTATTTGAGGCATAACGACCTATTAAAATCCATCTAAAAAGTGTGTAGTCTCAGTAACTTAGAGTCAATTTTAAACTCAGAACCAGGTTAATGAGAAATATGAGGCGTAACACTAAACGATAGTGGCACTTCAAAATCAATAAATCGAGATTTTACCTTTAATGACGACCTATATTTAATTTTACTATGAGTATTTCCAATGCTGGCGACTTCAGTAATTTGTTTTGTACGAGGCAGACGAGTTTTTGCAAAAATTCATCAGTAATAAAAGTTAATTGAGAGCAAGAATTGAGCAAGGCGCATCCTAGCTGTTGGCAATCAGTACCATCGGCTACCAGAACCATGGCAGTAGCAAGCAGCATCTGTTCCTGTGAAGATTTTTCCATGTGAGTATGAACTGAGGCAGAGCTATCACTCAAGGCAACATGAGAAGCATGGCGCAGCAACAGGGGACGAGCACCTTATGGCTGGCTGTGACCGATGAAGCAAAGTATGATGCACTTGAATGTAGAGGAAGAGTTGTTGACTTGACTCTCTTTTGACAATCAATTTATATATAGCGCTAGGCGTTTGATATTTTCGAAACGTTGGCTGACGTCCATATTTTTAAAGCGAGAACAACAACTAATTGTACGATCAGCCTTTGTGCAAAGGGCGCAAACACGTTTTGAAACCGAGAAATGACATGACGTGAGAAGTTCCGTGAGCTTGGCTGGAGTCAACCGATTCCAAGAACTGGCAAAATCTTTCAAGGACTTTGGAGCAATCATCCAAATATAGCAGTTTTGTGAAGTCGAAAGAGTCTTTCTACTTTCTTTTAGTTGCAGAATTAGATGTCGTTGTATTTTTAGCATCTTCATCTAGCTGCGTTTGTATTTGACCTTTGTAGTTTTACCATGTGTACTTTCCCAAGTTCTATATAAGCAGCTATCTACCACTTTTACGCAATTCCACTGAACCCAATACGATTTTGCATGTGGGCTTTCCGCCGCTATTTGCGCATTTCTGCGAAGGATGATTTTTGCGCTGCACAAACCACATATTTAACATCTGGAACGCTTCAATTTTAAACTTATAGAGGAATCAATGATGTTTTCTTGGGTAAGACAGCTGCACCAAACGTTCAATTTCCACTGCCTTCTGCACCCAGCCTCGTGACTTCATTCTATAGAATCTCTCTTATGCTCGCCACCATACTTGCGTTGTTAGGCTACCATTATGTCCTCGTAGTTATTTCCGCTACTAGCTGGTAAGCTTTCGAGCATCTCGGCCGCTGCACCTTTAAAGGCCAAAATTAGCTCTATAGTCTTTTCTTCATTTTCCGTTCCACAGCATCCACTCGTGTGCCGTAAACTTCTGATTTCTTGAAGTTTTTTGTTAATATCTCATCTTTCTCCGTTGGCTCTAGAGCTTACTTAAATTGAATCAATTTTATCACTGTTGGCTTTAGAACTTTCTTTAATTGAAACAATTTTAAAACTTTTGGCTCTAGAACTTTCTTAATTTGCATCCATCATAGCGGCAAGCATTGAATTCAAGTCATTATTGTTGGTTGTCGCAGGGGTACATGCCTTGAGTATGTGAGTATGAACTGAGGCAGAGCTATCACTCAAGGCAACATGAGAAGCATGGCGCAGCAACAGGGGACGAGCACCTTATGGCTGGCTGTGACCGATGAAGCAAAGTATGATGCACTTGAATGTAGAGGAAGAGTTGTTGACTTGACTCTCTTTTGACAATCAATTTATATATAGCGCTAGGCGTTTGATATTTTCGAAACGTTGGCTGACATCCATATTTTTAAAGCGAGAACAACAACTAATTGTACGATCAGCCTTTGTGCAAAGGGCGCAAACACGTTTTGAAACCGAGAAATGACATGACGTGAGAAGTTCCGTGAGCTTGGCTGGAGTCAACCGATTCCAAGAACTGGCAAAATCTTTCAAGGACTTTGGAGCAATCATAGCAGTTTTGTGAAATCGAAAGAGTCTTTCTACTTTCTTTTAGTTGCAGAATTAGATGTCGTTGTATTTTTAGCATCTTCATCTAGCTGCGTTTGTATTTGACCTTTGTAGTTTTACCATGTGTACTTTCCCAAGTTCTATATAAGCAGCTATCTACCACTTTTACGCAATTCCACTGAACCCAATACGATTTTGCATGTGGGCTTTCCGCCGCTATTTGCGCATTTCTGCGAAGGATGATTTTTGCGCTGCACAAACCACATATTTAACATCTGGAACGCTTCAATTTTAAACTTATAGAGGAATCAATGATGTTTTCTGGGGTAAGACAGCTGCACCAAACGTTCAATTTCCACTGCCTTCTGCACCCAGCCTCGTGACTTCATTCTATAGAATCTCTCTTATGCTCGCCACCATACTTGCGTTGTTAGGCTACCATTATGTCCTCGTAGTTATTTCCGCTACTAGCTGGTAAGCTTTCGAGCATCTCGGCCGCTGCACCTTTAAAGGCCAAAATTAGCTCTATAGTCTTTTCTTCATTTTCCGTTCCACAGCATCCACTCGTGTGCCGTAAACTTCTGATTTCTTGAAGTTTTTTGTTAATATCTCATCTTTCTCCGTTGGCTCTAGAGCTTACTTAAATTGAATCAATTTTATCACTGTTGGCTTTAGAACTTTCTTTAATTGAAACAATTTTAAAACTTTTGGCTCTAGAACTTTCTTAATTTGCATCCATCATAGCGGCAAGCATTGAATTCAAGTCATTATTGTTGGTTGTCGCAGGGGTACATGCCTTAATCTCTTCGTTTTCTTCAAATTCGTATGTCCCAATGTCGATATCATGCCACTTGAATTCATCAATTAATCTGTTTTGCAATTCTGCCTTATTGCCTGGTCAACCTTATTGGCAGGTCTAACTTATTCAGCTTCTCTTTTAGCTGATCAACTCTTATCTCGTCGAACTTTATTTTTATTTAATTAATTTTAATAATGCAATCCTACTTCTGACACCCACCAGTTGTTACGTGTATTCCATTTAATAATAAATTACTTTAACGTTTTAAATTAGGTTAAACGATTTATTTACTTTCAATATCACAAAATAAACAGATAGTGACTTTGTTGTCTTTACTCACTGATAATAACTTCAATTTATTCATTCGCCCAGCAATTAGTGCTTATATAACTGTTTTAAGTAATACATATTCTACTTTAACAAAACCCATATTGTTGTTTTTATCATTCAGTTTAGGCGTCTGCTGTGTGTTTTGTTTTGTGTTTGTTCTTTTTGTTATCTGTTGTTTATCTTATTTGGTAGAATTTCTTATAATCATGGTGTTGTTCTCTTGTGTGCACAAATGTGTACAATGTGCAAATCGTCAATTTCGACCCTACTGTTATCATTTGGATCATATTTCTCAATTTCAGTTTGATACATTAAAATGTGCTTAAAATATGACTTCAAATTCCTAAACGGCACTTCAGTTCAGCTGTCGACCTTCACCCCCTATTGGCTTCGAATTGATTATTAGTCCAGTGTCATTTTATAAATTTTAAAAATCAATTATTTTCACAAAAAAAATTATTTGATGAAATATGAGCGAGAAAATTGTTTAAAAACTCAAGACACAATTTTTTAATCACTATAACCAACGCCAAGAATTTGTGCGGCAAAATGTTTAATATATTCTTATTATATATTTTAATTATACGCTGGAACAGTATGTGCGACAAACCTATGGTGTACAGAAAATTTTACACTATGTGTTGGAGCCAGCCAAGAGCTCAGCAATAAATATATTGTTTTTATGGATAGGAAGGTTTAAATCGGCATTAAATTCTTTTTTTTATTTTTCACAAAATTCCATATTTTTTTTGTTTTAATTAAAACAGTTTCTCTTTTTTTACACCACTTAACGAACTCTCCTCTTCCGATCGAGAAAAGCGCTACAAGAAAAAACACAATTCAAGTTGCTGGACTGAACTCGACTATAACAATGCATTCTTTATTTTAATAATCTTTAACTAAAGTCTAACATTAACGCATGTAAATAAGAACTATAGCGCTTATTGTTGTTTTATTTCGCACTTCCAATATACCAACTAATAATATGTTTTTATCTCCTTAAATGTAGTTACAACATACACTGCATTCTTGCAGAGAACAGCAGCATAACTTATATGTTTAAAAAAAATGTGAGAAATAAATATACAGTACTAACGGTTAATCATCAAAAATACGTAATAGTTAAAAACATAATACAGTGTTCCAAAATTGAATTAGTTTTGAACAATTAATTGAATAATTAAATACAAAATAAAAACAAATTAAAAAGAACAATAGTATAAAAGGCGAATATTATATGGTGACCTTTTGTTATTTTTGCTAATAAAATGTTAATAAATTAATTTTATCAAATTGCTAAATTATTTGCTGCTTTAGTTATTTGTTTTATATAATTGTTATTGAACATATAAAACTTAGTTTAGTCGTAAAACGTACTATCAGTCAATATAAACCCTGCTGCTGAAATTTTTCGGTTCCTTAATATTGCCGCATGGATCGAAATTTGTGTTTTAAGAATGATCCATGATTTAAATCTGAATAAGCCAGTTTATTTGTATTTCTTTTAGTTAATTAATTGCACATCAACTGCACTTATATTCCGCTTTTCCAAATCAAGATATATACCGAGGTATGTATGTGACCTCCAAAGGCTAAGGTGTTACTTAATTGCTTATTTGAAAGAAATACAGAAAAGTGTGTGAATATATTAATGTGTTCAATACTCTCGTTATACTTCCTTCCTATAACTATTGAAAGTTTACTTGAGTTCGTTATTTTTAAAAGAGTTGGAACATTCACAAAAAAGGCCTGAATTTTTTTATCATCATAAATTTCTTGTTTTTGGTTTTTTATTCTTTTCATTAATCTTAGTGCTTTGATTCTGATAACTTTTTTGTTTTAGTTCGATAGTACAGAGCAGCATTGCTCTCACTTTTTTACTTTTTTGGCCAGTATGCCCAGACTTGTCGTCATTAATAAATTGCCACTCGAACATGAGATAACTTTAATTATAGTTTTTAATTTGTGTTATTTCAGTGAATTATTTGCATGTTGCATGTTGTTTTCAGTGTTGACACAAGTTTCAACACTTATCAGTTAGACGATATGTATCATTAAAAAATAAGTTTTTTTTGAAAGGTGGTTAGTTATGGGGAGAATAAATAAAATGTTCCCTTGTTTGCGATTAAAGTACGCAAACAATAGGAATTAAATATTAAATTCCATAAAATGTTTGTTTTCTGCCACAAAGATTCCACAAAGTCAACATTTATTTCTAGGTGCTGTAAACCGAAACAGAACATCACATCTATATAAACTCTGAAATTAAATCGATTAATATCGATTATATATAATTCTGTTAAATACGCAACACAAATAAATTCTTTATTTTAAAAAATTATTTGAGTACAATTTGGTTTACTCCGTTCAAAAATTGAATGTAGCTCAATAAATGTTGAACTTCTGCAGTTTGTATTGCACCAACAATCTGACATCTATAACATTTACACAAAGTCTAACCAAAAAACAATTCGAAACCCATAGAAAAACTAATAAAATAGTCATTAATAGAGATACTCCAACAAAAGATTTACTTTTGTGTTGTTATAAAACTCAAGTGGCTTGGTGAGGCTTAAGTGCATGTCTTACAGAAGATATAACAAAAACTGTTCACATATGAATGTTCAAATGTTAATCTCATATGTCTTTATATGGGTCAGGGACAGACATGCACACGAACTCTTATTTGAGGACATTAAGAAGTGCGAAGTAAGTTAGAGTGAGCAAAAGTTAAAGTAGGATTATGTCATAACCAACCCAAACACCCTTAATAATTGTGCTTATCCCTTAAAAATTTTCACAACAGCTGGATGGTTTTGTACATTTTCTATTAGGTGTTATTAATCATCTCGCTATCTTAAATAACCAGATGCTTTAAATTTTAATCCTTTTTTATTACATCCTATTGCCTTGTGTAAAGCCGATCAATTTTTGTTAAATTTTCCCTAATTTGTGTTTCTATTTATTTCTATGGTGCTTTTATAACTCTATACAAAATAAGCTTCTTGATAACTTCAGGTCTTTAACTCGTAATTAATAACCAAATTATAAACTGCTGTGGTATGTCTTTTTTATTTTTAATTTTATTTTATCACCTCGAAGAATAATTGAAGTTAACTTTAAGAAAACCTATATGAAGATTTGACGTACTTTTCCTTTAAAATTTTAAAATATCTTCCTTATGCAAATTTAATTTAATGTTTTTTTTTGTTTTTGTTAAACTATTGCTTTATTTTTTTCCCCCTTAAATAAATCTGAAACAACCCCTTTCCTTCTTGTATCTTTAAAAAGTAACAAAAAACCCTTAACCACTTTTTGTTTATTAGTGAACATTTTCTTGGTCACATTTCTTTTTATTTGCACTGCTGTCTGTGTAAAAGAAAATTGAATTTTCTTACATTTACGAATGTTTATATCCTTGCAGATCTTGTTTGTCATTAAGCTTACTTAACTTTGGTGATTAATTATTCAAGTGTCTTTTCGTTGTCTATATAAAAATTAAATTTAACGCTTTATAAACGCTTCAAGATGTTTGAAATATAAAACTACTTTCGTTCCACCTCATTTCCTTTGTAATGAATGAAAAAATGAAACCCTTACCTCTTTGGTTGCAAACGTGTATATGATCATGATCATGGTGATGAATAAATTTAAAATAAAAAAAACGTTTATTTCTTAATAACATACAGTGGAGTTTGTCTATAACATAAAATTATTAAACAAACAACAACAAAAAATTGCAAGTTCATGGCAGTGATAAAAAAAATTTATGTAAAATCTAAGAATTGTAACTTAATAAATGCAAATGCGTTATTTATTCAGACTTAATATTGAATACTCAATTATAATTTTTTCAACAAAATCAAATGAGCACTAGCAGAATGTATATAAATATATTAAGCCTTGGCAGCAAAACAGTCATGGTTAAAAAAAAAAAGAAAAACTCTTTAAAGGCCATAAAGAAATTTCCACCTTTGGAATTCACACGTTTAAAGACAATTTAAATTTACATTATTTTGAAGTTTAACTCCCAACTTACTTTTTAATGATAAAAACGGTCGTTATAACTGAGTTTCACTATAAGTATGCTGGATAGATATATATACATTCCCATCATACTTATTTTTCTCTTTTTTGTTTTCAATTGTTAGTTTTGAATTTTATATTCGTGCTGCTTAAGAATTCTTCTTTTCTTTTTTTTTAAAAACCGTCCACTTCATGAGACAATACTAAAAGAAAATAAAAATAAAAAATACCCAGTAACATTGCAGAAGGTATTTACAAGTTTTTATTTATAAAAGCAATGTGATCTAATTTGAATATCTTTGATATTTGCAGAGGTTAGAAAAGGCGCAATACAATAATTTGTGTATTTAGAATTTATTTAAAATCATTTTTTACGTGTCTGGTATCCGAAAGTAATTTTTGATTTTTAAAATTAAATATTTTTTTGTGACAATTATTAATTAAGAAGTATTAATCAAAATTATTTTTCCATTGCATACTTCGATATTTTTAATTACAATTGTGTCATAAATTACAAAATATATTTGACATCGCCCAGATTGGCTGCGTTTACTCCCAACCAAATTATTAAATTCCTGGAAAATAATAAAAAAAAACATCTCATTGAAAATGCAGGAGATTCATAATTGGCAGAAAGAACATGATTGATTTTTTTAATTAAATGGCAATTACAATTAATTTAATAATTGCTTGCATTATAAGCTTGTTTTATTCAAGCTGTTAATCATAAGACTTTAATCAACTTTTAAAAAATCAACAACAGAATGACAATAGAAGGGCTTTTGAAAAAATTTCAAAGCATTAACCACACTTGATTTGCAATATTTTAGTTAATTCTTTTATGCAAATTTTTCGTTTATGTTCTTAATATGGTTAAAACTATTTATGGTGAAAGAATGAAGAATAACAATAAAATCTACTTTTAAGTATTTCTGTTTCCAAAGTTCTTTATTTCTCATTCTCATACAAGTTTGAAAGAAAAACAATGTGTCTACATTTGGTTCAGCACTGTAAAAATATACAAGTGATGACACGTAAACAGAGATAAATTAATCTTTTCATGTCACTTTAACACTAAACTACGAATTAAACAAGAGAACAAAGAACAGAAACCAAATAAACATGAGAATATTTTAAATTCGCTCTACATTTGAATTGACTGTGGAGTGTGTTAGTAACTTCGTCACACATGTGTGGCCAAGAAAACGTGGGGCTTTCTGGAATCTATAACGTTAGAGGGAAATTACAGATTTTACAAAGAAAAAAAAAAGAAAAACTCACAGACAGCAAATAATTAGTTCTAGGCTAACTAAGTCTAAAACTGATTTTACCAATATTAACGACAGGATATTAGTAAAAAAAAACACAAAACATATACTAACTGTCAATGTTATAAGAATTTCCTGTTTATAAAATAAAAAAAAAAAACAATAGAATTTTAACTTCATCAAAAACTCCCATGAAGTGCAGTTTTAACGGAATATTTTTTTTGTTCCCATTTTGTTATACTTTTCTCACTTCTCTATAATAATGGGTTAGAAAATCAGTGATAAAAAAATTTTTAAACAAAGTATAAAAACTGGAGCAAACTACAAACATGAAGTGTAACAAAAAAAACTGATAAAAATCACAAAAAGTAGCATTAAAACATGAAACAAAGAAAAATGTCACCATGAACAAGAGCATTTTTTCATGAGCATGAAGTGTAAACGTCCTTTATATGAAAGCTAAGCAAATGTCCTGCTGAGGGGCACTATTCCAACTGATACATTTTAGCGATAACAATTTTTAGTAAAATAAAATACTTAACACTTTCTAAAAGGGGTTTGTTAGATTGCCTCTACGTGTGTGAAAAATATTTGAAAAGTTTTGGAATGTTTGAAATAAAATGTAAATTTCTTAAAGCCAATTAATTAAGTAATAAGGCTGCTTTACATTCTACCGGAAATGTTACTTTTCAAGTAAAATTATGTTAATATACCGTCACTAATAGTAATTCTATAAATCAAAAATAAATAAATATTGTTAATGTAAAACATAAGTTTAAGTAATAAAACATTGTTTTGATAAGTAACAATAGCGACAAGAGTTATTAAAGTTTTACAATACGTGTTAAGAATGATTCGGACTTTTTTTTGTTTGTTTCTTTTTCTGATGAAATTGAACTGTCGTAATAGTGGAAGACGCGAATATTTTGCGGTGGTAAAAGTTAAAGGGTTTGTGTTTTGTTTTCTTTAATTTTTTTCTAGTATGATTTTTTCGCCATCAAACAAAAAACACGCAATATTTTCTAGACGTTGAACATCATACTTATAATTTTCAACAGCAAATAATATTCAAGTGGCTTTCATAAATTTTTATTTTTTAAAATACACGTCCTTTTTTTCTCTTGTTGCAAAAGAAATCAGCAACAAAATAAAAAACCCTTAAAGATTTTTTATCGAATCGAGTATAAATAGTTTTCTGGGTTAACGCTTCAGTGACAGTGAAACAATAACAGCAGCGGTCTCAAGGAAACCATAGAAGCCAACGACAACAGCAATGCTGCGGTATTAATAACACATGTGGTTGAATCTTAACAAGAACATAAAAACCAATAGGCCAGGAAGGAAGTACCTATGTTCTTTTGATTTATATTCTCTTTTTTGTAAAACTATAAAAGGAACACTTGTATTTGCCGAATTGATTAAGTAAAATAAAATAAAAAAGCGCAAAAAGCGGTGGTTTTGAAAACATTAAACAGAAGTCAAGCCAAAATCAAACAAAACTATATTTAGCATTAAACAAACAACAACGCTATGGATTTTTGTCCGACTTCACTATATTTCTCGTTCTTCTCTTTTGTTTTGAAATACAATTCATTTTTGTTGACACACAAAAGTATTTTTATTCATTTGTTTACGTTGTGTAAAAAGAAAAAAAAATACTTTTATGCACGTTTATCATTCTTCGTCAAGAGGATGTTGTCATATTTTCATCATAAACAAAGTTATGTTTTCGAAAATCTAGCAGCTGTTGTTGTTGTTTTGTTGTCTCAACAAGAAAAGTGTTTTTTATAGACTCTAGAATAAATCATTTTTGCTTTCACTAGGGCCCCTTAGAAAACGTCTTAACTGGTATTTGAAACTAGAACACTAATAAATTAACACCTTAACAAAATTATGCAATTTTGGTACATGCTTGACACAACAACGACGACAACTGTAACTTCAGTAATATTAAAAACAATATTAGATGCAGTTGTTAACTAAAAAAACTATATAAAATAAATTACCAACAGGAATAAAAATTTTCTTCAGGCTATTGTTGAGAAAAATATATCAGGGTTGGCAAATTGAGTACATTTGTACTTCTTTTGGAACACAAAGCAAATGGTAAATTAACGATCAGTGTACTTTTTGGGTACAATGATACATTAAACACTCATTATTTGAAACCCAAGGTCTCACCTTAAAAGTATTTATCAAAGTGTCTAGTTTTATAGTTAAACAGGTTTTTTATATATTTTTTACTCCTTTAAGATCACATATGATAGATGTTTTTAAAGCTCTGTCAATTTACCTTCACATGCTGATTACTGTTTCTTTGAAGTTTTTCGCTTCTGTTAAAAGAATTCTTACCAATCTGTTAAAAATGAGTTTTCCAGGGAAACAAAAATGTTAGTGGAATTGAGATCACAAACTAAATTTTAAAAAACCACTTTAAGCATTTTTGAAATACTTATTACCATCCCTGATGGTTGCATATGTAACAGAGGCTTATAAAAATGAGAGTAAGTTAAGAGCTCCCTAAAATATGCATTGTTATTTTCCTTGTTATATGCATATACTATATGCATATTTATATATAGATATATATATATATATATTTGCACATACAGCACAGTGGTCCAATACGCCAATGTAGGTGGAAAAAAGTCATTTTTTTATGTTTCAAAGTTCAAATAATTTGTTTGGTAATTGTTAGATAACTATCCACTGTGCACAACTGTATATTAGTTTTTTTTTAATTTTTTACATATTTGCTTTGTTATGATGTTTTGAAAATGAACAAATGCATTGTCACTGTTGTTATAGCAGCTCATTCGACTGACAGCATCACATTTAAACTGATCGTAACATCAAAGAGGATTGGCAACCCTGTGCTCTAAGTGTCAAGTAATAAATATTTTCATTTGCGCGAGGATTATTGCAATTATTTTTATATTCAACGGCAAATAATCAGATAACTAAGAACATTTAGTTAAAGTTCACATAGATCTATGCTATAAAATCCTGCTGGAGTGGATTCTGGAAGCAAGTTTACTTTGTGGTGATTGAGCTGGACGGCCGGGTCTCAACGCTTCTTCTTCAATAACTCTGTGGCGGAAGATCTGAGAACATAAAATTGGTGTTGTAGATCATCAGTTCTTTATAAGTGGTGAAGTATATATTGGTGGCGTTTTGCTTTTTCAAGGAATACTATAAGATTTGTTCAATGCTCTGGATATTGTTGTTGTATGTATGTTTATGCATGTAACCTGTGTGCCATAAATGAACAGCTGTTTATTCCGATTGCATTGTCATTTAATATTTTATATAGCTATTCCTAAAAGCATGCTTTAAAAATTGGAAATATTTGTATTCGCATTTAACACGTCTGATATTTTGCAACTATGGTCACTCGTTCCTTGTGGCTTTAGTAATGCCTAAAAGTATGATAACGAGAAGAAGAGGAAAGGGGAAAACAAATGAGCAATAAGCGAACAATAGATTTGACATCACCGCCAGATAATACGGATATTTATAATTGTAACAAAAAGCGTTTGGTTTTTAACAGCAGCATGTCAGCCGAAAATACAGATTCAACTCGGGACGTATTCTCCTGGGAAAAGTTATGCCATCTTTTGGATGTTAAGTTGAAAGATGTCACAAGAAAGGCTGATTTAATGGAGCTTAGAGCTGAAATAGATGAACTCAAAAAAGAAAATATGCAGCTGAAGAATGACCTCTTGAAAGTAACCTCACGGCTTGAATTAATTGATCGCAAATCAAGATCACCAAACATTATTGTTTCTGGCCTGGATAGCTCTAATGTGAATGGATGCAAGGAAGAATTTGTTAAGATATCGACAGAAGTATTGCAGTTAAATACCAACATTATCTCAACCCGTATGATCTCATCAGGAAAATCGGTCTGTTTCACGCTAGAGTCTAGTATACAGGCATACAATGTTATTTCTGCTAAAAATAAATTAAAGGGGTGTCCTATATATATTCAAAAGGATTACACTGAAGAGGAGCTAAATATTCGCTACAATCTACGGCAAATGAGTAAAAAGATATCGAGAGGCAATCCAAATGTAAAAGTAAGGCTTGGTGAACTTTGTATTTATTTGAATAATATTAAATATACATGGTCGAAAGGAAAAGTTTGGGCACATTCTGATGCTGACCTACAGTTCCTAACTGGCTTATTGGCGGCATGTGACCATCCGTTAGAGGTGTACGTTCATGAAACAAACAAAAACAAAAGAAATCGTACTGAAACATCAACTCAATAGCAATTTCACTGTGGTAACCTGTTATCTTACAATGTGTCTAATTTATCAAAAGCAATAAACTTTGGGACTTTCATAACATATGTTAACAAATTTGATGTATTCTTTTTATTTGAAACTCACGTAATAGACAGCAAACAATATACTTTTTCTTCTTCTTTTCGCAATTATACGCTACATTGGATTGAAGCGAAGAGAACCCATACAGTTGGTCGTGCAAGTGGTGGATGTTTGTTTGGTTTCCGTAAAAGTTTACAGACTATATATGAATTCAGATTTATAAACATGTACAATAACACTGTTTTGGCAGCCAAACTAAATGGTTATCGTTTCTACTTCATACCTAAATACATAAACTGTGCCAATTGGAATTCTGATTTTGAAAGTTTTGAAAAATTTTTACAAGATTTAAGTCCTACAGATTTTTGTATAGTTGGTGATCTCAACGCAAGAATTGGAAATGAGCAGATCTTGGATAAGAATTTACTAGATGGGTTGCCACATATTCGTGAGTTTAGGTTGTCAAAAGATAGTGTTTATAACACACAAGGGAAAAAACTAATGGAGACTGTTGAAAATTTTGGTGGTATTGTGCTTAACGGAAGAACGGTGAATGACTCACTTGGTGAATTTAGTTTTTGTGGTGTCATGGGCAGTTCAGTAATAGACTATTGTATCTGTTTGCATAGCTTCTTGCAATTTGTGGATGCTTTTTCTGTTGAGTCTAAACCTTACTCTGACCATATGCCACTGCATGTAAAAATAAAATCATTGAACAACACCTATGAGAGAACTGCTGAGCCATCACTACAAAAGCTACGTTGGAACAAGAAAAATCTGCCAAAATATACAGAATACCTTAGGACACACCGTACATATATTGATCTACAAACGGATGTCCCTATAGACGAATTAATTCTTTCACTAACAAGGAAAATCACCCTAGCATGCGCAAAAACCAGCAGTCGTATTACTTTTGAGCCTAAACAGAAGTGGTTTGATTGGACATGCTGGCGTTCTCGTAAATTTTTGTTGCGAAAGCTTAATATGTATAGAAGTACTCATAACTCGGCAAATAAACAGCGTTACATTGCAGCTAGAAATAAATACTTAAGGTTATGTAATAAAAAGAAACTGGAGTTATATAATAAAAACCTCCAACAATTAAATACAGTTAAAAATTTTAGTGAATGGTGGAAGCTGTCTAAATTATTGAAATCAAATAGTCACACACTCCATGGAAATCTAAATGCAAACGATTTTTATGAACACTTTAGTTCTCTACTACGTAATAATGTAAACAAATATACAATGAGCTGGGCAATGCCATATTTCACTGATGCCCTAACAGACTCGCCCATTGAGTTCTGTGAATTATATAAAGTTATTAAATCACTCAAACAAAATAAAGCTCCTGGACTGGATGGCATAAGCTACGAGTTCTATAAATATGCGCCCACATGTTTTTTATTTGAGCTGCTAACAATTTTCAACAAAATATTTCTACAAGAAACAGTGCCATCTAGCTTCAGAAAATCTATTACAATTCCACTTTTCAAAAAAGGGGATCCAAATTTGCCAACAAACTATCGGGGCCTCTCCTAGATTAACACTCTGTGTAAAATATTTAACACTATCTTGTTAAATAGATTAAATGAATGGGTGGAAAATAATGATATATTGAGTGAATTCCAAGCTGGTTTTAGGAAGCATTATTCTACTGTTGATAATATATTTAATTTGCACAGCATAGTAAACTTGAATAATATGAGTAATAAGAGAACATACGCATTCTTTGTTGACTTTTCGTGTGCTTTTGATATGATACCCAGAAACAATCTATTTTATAAATTAAGCTGTCTTAGTATGTCGTCTAAAATAATAAGACTATTACAGCAATCTTATGAGTGCAATTTAAGCCAAATCTGGGTCGAAAATCATCTTTCAAATTCGTTTGCTGTGGAACTTGGTGTAAAACAAGGATGCATTTTAAGTCCTCTGTTGTTTTCACTCTACATTAATGATCTTGTCGATGAACTGCCAGGTGGTGTAAATGTTGCGGACAGAACTATTAAATTACTACTTTATGCTGACGATATTGTTATTCTATCAGAATCTGCGGCTGACTTACAGCTCATGATCAACGCCTTGTATGAATACTGTTCTAAATGGTGCCTTAAAGTAAATCTGGAGAAATCTAAAATTCTAGTATTTCGTTCAGGCACTCGAATCTCTTCAAATCTGAACTGGCAATACGGTGCTGAAAATATAGAAATTGTGAATAGTTACAAATATCTTGGCATAACAATGACATACAACCTGTCGTTCAAAAAACATTTAAACAACAAATTAACTGCGGCGAAGATGGCAATTAACTTCGCTTGGTCAAAATACTGTACAAACCCACAAATTTCAATAAAAAATAAGCTTAAAATATTCAATGCAGCCAGTAGCTCAATTATGCTGTATGCGGCACAAGTATGGGGCTATGAAAAACACGACACTGTAGAAAAACTGTTTCGATTTTTTATTAAAAAAATTTTGTATCTTCCCCAAACAACACCCAATTACGTACTGCATTTGGAAACACAACTGGATTCGCTTTATGTTACGGCGCTAAAACTGCACTTTAATTATATAAACAAAGTTTTGAATTTAAGCCAACAACGATTGCCCCGTATTTTAGTCGAAAGTATTATAAATCAGAATGTGTTTTGGGCTAAAGAATGGTGTAATCTCTGCCGTACTCTTCAGTTCTCTCCAACTCATCCTGACATACCATTATGTACATACTGGAAACCTATCCTTAAATTACTGCAAACAAACGAGAGAGAAAATTACGTTACAAGTGCGATCACTTCTCAACATCATGACCTTTATTGTCGACTAAATTATGATGTAGTGCCTACTCTAAAATCAAATTGTTCGCCTTATAGCACTAGTCTTATAATAAAAGCTAGAAGTGGTTTGCTGAATTTAAATGCTAGAAGCTTTAGAAATGACATAAACACAACATGTACATTATGCAACCTCGGTGTACCTGAAAATACTCTTCATTTTATTGGAGTTTGCCCAATATTTAATAATTATAGAAGGCAATTACTTGGAAAAACGCAACTTAACGTTGACGAAGTGATTAATGTCTTGAATGGCTTTAATTATATTGCATTAAGCAAATACATCCAGTTATGTTTGAAATACAGAAATTTGTTAATTAATGAATATAAGTTTTGATTATTTGTTAACTAATTCTTTATTGCATAAACACTTGTAAATATCAACTAATTGTTTTATAAACTTAATGATACACCGCCAATCAGGCTTACAACAAAAATGTTCGGCCTTATATAGATAAATATTGTAAACGAATTTTTATAATTTAAACATATTTTTTAAAGATATTTGTGTACAATTTATCTATTAATAAATAATAATAATAATAAATAACATCAAAGAGCACCAAATTTTTTTTTTTTATATTTTTACACTGCACTATGTCAGGTATGTTTTAACGATATTATAAGTAAAAGTCGAATTTAAATGTTCTGTGTGCATAATAATAGATAAGAGGAAATATGTGTTTTGTGTAGTAAAAATTTAGCATTTTATGGTTTTTCGAGTAACTTTTAAATAGGATTCCCATGGATTTCCGTGAAATAAATTGTGCCCTGTTAATCTGTGTAATGCCCACTGTAGATGAGAAAAAAAATTGTTATTTGTTATTTACCGGTAAGCTTTTTACAAACATTTATAGATAGCACACCCATAACACGGAGAGAACTATATAATGTGTGGATTGCCGAAATGGAAATCAAAAAAAGGGTAGAAGCTGTCATTAGCTATTTTATTGCTAAGAGTGGATTACAGAAAACTAAAACAGAAGATTATTGCAATAAAGTTAAGCTAGCTGTACGGAGATTAACGTATTCAATTAACGAAAAATGGATAAAAGCAAAAAGATCTAAGAAATATTTTGAAGACTCCAACAAAATTTGGTTAAATGGAGTATTACGTCTTCCTTCTGAAAACGTGATTAAAATTCCAGAGGATTTAGGTATCCAACCGCCAACATCAAATTTTGGTAGACCTCGATTAGATTTTTCACGTAAATCTGAAAAAGGGAAGCATTTGGAAGTATCGTCCTTAGTTAGTGAATGTTCACCTGAGAAACTACTTTTCGCTGCTGGCTTGGTTCAAGATGAAACTAATTACATACAAAATCAAATGAATGCAATAGTGTCAACAGCTTCTAACATTGAAGATAAAACAATTATTGTTAAACATGTGCTTTATTTAACAATGATTGATGGCTAGGTATTCTCAATTCTTAGCGATTCCTCTACTCAAACATGTGGTATTTGTGGAGCAACGCCAACCATTATGAATAAATTGCACGAAATTAAAGCTTTGAATGTAAGGGCCAATCTTTACGAATATGGGTTATCGACATTGCATGCGTGGATAAGGTGCCTGGAATGTGTATTGCATATATCTTATAAAATTGAAATTAAAAAATGGCAAGCTTGTAGTGAGTTCGATAAAGCTTTACAGAAGAAAAGAAAATATGAAATAATTAGCGCTCTGAAATCAGGAATGAATTTGCTTATTGATATCCGGGAGAAGGAAGCACAAATGTCGGTAGAAAATTTTTTCAACAACCTTCTTAAGCTTCTCAAATAACAGGAGTAAATGAAAGTTTAATAAAAAGACTAGGAATAATTTTGAGAACTATGTCATGTGGTTATGCAATTAATGTGGAAGCGTTCCGAAAATATGCGATGGATACTGCGGAACTATACGTAGAACTGTATGAATGGTACTATATGCCATCGAGTGCCCACAAAATTTTGATTCATGGTGCAGACATAATTCAAAATGCGGCACTACCGTTAGAAATGATGTCGGAGGAAGCACTAGAGTCTCGAAACAAAAATTTTAGATTTATTCGTAAAAATCACACTAGAAAAATGTCACGAGAAAAAACAATGGAAGATCTTTTCAATTATTTGCTTCTGTCATCAGATCCAGTAATTTCATCTTTTTCAACAAAGCCATTTCTTAGCTCTCGAAATGAAGAACAATTAGATAATGAAGACATTTCGTTACTTTTAGATCCTTTCATAGAGGAAGATATAGAATAATTTAAATAAATGATTATTATTTTCAGTATATATTAATATTCTTATGTTGTTTTGTATATTAGTGTAAAACATCTATTCCAACCTAGTGGAGTACCCAAGGGACCATATTGGTGGTGGGGTCTCCTTTGTTATATATTAAATTTGAATGAAATTTTTTCGTAATTATTACAACGATTTTAAAAAAGTTCATATATATCTTCAATCTTAAAAACAGGTGGCTGAAACCCTCGTTCGAGTCGTCCTTGAACATATTGCTAAAATGAGTATTCGGTACCTTTAAATGAATATTTTAATATTCGTTACATTTTCATATTCTTAAAAATATCATAACAATTTCCACACCCATGTTACACATAACGTCCATTTTTGGTACAAAGAATGCTTTCGATAAGACAGACATAATTCCAAAATTTCATACTTCTAGCTGCTTCCCAAGAGAAGTTATGACTTTTTTCCATCTAGATTGGCATCTTGGACCACTGTGTACAGGGAAAAATCATCATTTTAATAAGTATTTGACTAGAAGCTTACTAATTTTTTAGTTTCAAATTCTTGAGCAAAACGAAAAATTGTTGAACATTTTTTATCTAAAAACAAAAACAATCACAAAAAAAGCTGCTGTAAAATTGGGAAGTAACGAGAAAGTGACTGCTTTACTGAATGTTGACACTAACTTAAGTGTTATTGATGCGATGAATGCTGACGAAGGATGTAGCGATCCGGAACGTGCTTTACATTCAAATAGCGTACAATTTTTTCTGTTTTTTTTTTTAACTTCGGCGAATAATTTGTCTCATAAAATAAGAAATACAAAGTAAATGAAGTATGAATTTATTAATTTGGTTATTAACAAACAATTTCTTTTTTGTTCCAGACGCCAGCATGCCTTTATGGGTAGCTCAACAGCAAAGGGTACTGGCGGCAGTTTAACACACAGTCCCGAAAGATTAAGAGGCGCTACACATGATCTCTTTGAATTGTTGGAACGTGTACAATGTTCCCGTCTAGAAGACCAAAGATGTGAACTCCCACCGTATTTTTCACAGGTATGTAAATTATATCATTAATGTGGAAGCAACTTTTATATCATTATTTTATTTTGTTAATTAGTAAACTTTGCTTTGGGCGAAGTGTATGTCGATATTTGTTGTTACTGATTTACTATTTTTCGTAATTCCTGCTAACAGCTGGCTAGTGACTGTAATTGGTTAAAACTAAAACACACATCTTTTTACGTAGACACTCATTTTGAGATCATTTAGTGGAAATAATACTAGTGTGCAAATATAAACAGAACGAAACGTTTGTTTTCGTTTTGAGAGAGCTTTAGCGTTTTGAAAAGAACACTTGTATCTAAGCGTACGTAACGCAGAATAATGTTAGGAAACAACATTTTCAAAAAACCTGAGTACTAGGAAAAAATTTCGAATTTATTTTTAATTTGTAGATATATGTATGTCTAATTAAGTTTTTAAAAGTAAAATTCTTATACAATAATATATTTTCGATAAAAGTGAAATATTTAAAAGCGGTGCCATCAAAATAGTGTATCGTGTAAGACAGCAACGTTGTCTATAAATTATAATAAGAGAAACTTGACCCATAATAGAAAATAAGACAAAAAGCACAAATGCTTTACGAGAAATTTTCGCTGGCCCTTTTCCTTTTTTTATTACAAAAGCTTATGGGGATTTTTACAAACTCTGAGAAAAGCAAACAAAAACCTTTCACATATCAATGACATTTTTTTAATAGTTTATGGTATAACATATATTTGATATCAAAAGAATTTTTATAATTGCAGTGTTTGCCGTTTGCTGCGTAAATTACATTGAGTATGTGTAGGACATAGAAATTTAATCACAAATTTGTTTAAATGTTTTTTTTTTTTTTTTTTAATTTTGTGATTGCAAATTTAGTGGTTGTACCTTCAGCTAAGAAATTAACTGGTTCAGGGCGAAGCAATTTGTGTTTAGTTGCGACACACACCGTGTTTTATAAAGGTTGTATTTGTTTCCACTAGAGTGTAGCAGAATATGTTGTAGAGTTTACAAAATCGGGGTATGTCTGAGCTAATGTTCCCTGTGATGAACCACATATGTAAAATTTATATTCGTTTAACAAGGTTGGTGCTGTTCATTATCATGCATAATATTTATAAGAAATCATCCATACCCTTGAGACTAATATAATTCTATACAACTATAATATAGTTAAACTTTAAAACTTAAGCAAGAATATGTCTTGCTTAAGTTTTAAAATAAAATAATTAGGCAATAAAGCAAACTACTGGTTACAAACTGCGTAGAAGTTTATACAAACAACTACAATTTGATATGCTGGTTACTAACTGCCTGGCATGCAAGAAAAAAAAAATACATGTAAGTTATGAAAACACTTACTTGGTTTTCTAAAAATATTATATCTTCAAGATACTAGCCGTCCCGATTCGTATCTAAGCTGTAACTCTCCCCTCACAAAAAATGAATCGACTCGATTCATATGTGATTAGTAATTAATTCTTGTCTTGCCTTTTCTAATTTTTTGTTATATATTACCTGAAAATTTTCTCTAGCCCTGATTTCTCTTAGGGTTAAATAATATTTTGTTACTTTTCAAATACTATATGTAAGAATTATTGTTGTTATTATTGCTAAAAGTATATACAAAGCGTACCTGATGGGATGTTTTTCTACAGGTGTTATGAATTTCCTAAGAGAGTCTATATTGCTAAACGCTAATTCTGAAGAGGATGTTAATACTCTTATTATTTCTAGATCCTCATCATGTTTGTTGTGTGTGGCCTCTATTATTTTATCATGAATATTCGTATATGTAATATTATTAATCACTACTTTGTCTGTGTATTTTATTAATATGGTTCCAGTAATGTTTTTATTATCTACAGTGTTTACGCCGTCTAGAAGGATGAGTCCTTCGTCTATTTTCAATAATGGGTAATTGTACTCTTGCAAAACTGTACATTTGGCTTTTCTGTTTTCTAAAAGAGGTCGGATGCAGTCATCATTTGTGGTGTTGGTTTTGCAAATATTTTTGCTTAGGTAATTTTTACAATCACATATCCTGGTATACATATTATTACAGAAGGCGATTTCCTTGTCGGTAGCAATTTTGCCATGTTTAATGCTAAGTGGTGTGAATTTAAATAATTTACAATAATTGTTTATAATGGGGTACTTGTAAATGGTAATAATAGAATCATCGGTTCTTGCCATATAGATGTCGAAATATTCTAATATGTTAATAATTGGTACAATCGATAATTTATGTTCTGCTATTTTTTTTACATCCTTTAAGTCTAATGATTCAGCCAAGTATTCATTATTTTTGGCCGCATTTATTGTTCTTACCAATGTTTATAATTCATTGTGAATTTCTTTAATTATGATGTGACTTTCTGTCACTCCTCCGTGTATAGAGTCCAATAATTTCTCGAATTTGGAATTAATTATTCTTTGCTTTTCGTTATTGTTAATTAGGGCATTAATTCTGGTTTCTATTTCGATTACATCGTCATGGTCTGGTATACCAGTTTCTATTTTCATCAAATATTTGTTCAAATAAATTGAGGATTTTTGTCCTTGCGGTTTTTCTCATCAAGGCTTAACTACTGCACTTCGTTTTTTGAGTTTTTGTATCCTGTTCTGTGCAGGATTTAGTTTCTAATTTGTTAAATATCCTATTTTATCTAGGATTTGTTGTTTAATTTCTTCCTATGAAGAATTGTAAAAAAAAATTTTTTTTTCTTCTTTTTATAAAGAAGTTGTTCTGGTTCCTTGCTGCGACAAGTATTCTAGTGGTCCGCTTTTCGAAGGATATAAATATAATATCCTCCTGGCAGGATCGCCAGTTATGAAAACACTTACTTGGTTTTCTAAAAATATTATATCTTCAAGATACTAGCCGTACCTTGAAGTATTCTTTATTTAATTTTTTATCTTAGCACTAAAATACTTATTACTATGTGTTCTGATAGAACTGTTTAATTATGACTCCCTACTTAAAATTGAATCGTCCCGATTCGTATCTAAGCTGTAACTTGTATGCTGTCTATCATTTAAAGGCGCAAGACAAAAACTAATTTTACAACAACAAACATACATCTACGTGGTTTTCTAAGAAATCCTTTTTTTACAAAAGCAACAACAAATGTATTGAAATAAATTCGAAGCAGATACCTTATCAGCATAAAAACAAAACAACTATACACACAGACATACAGGCGCCTATACATCGAATAAACAAGATACAACAACAAAATGCGATACAAAGAGAGTAGAAGATTCTTAAATCTTCTAGACTTTAAATGGACAAGTATAAATAGGGGAAGCATCTGAGTGGATAGTCAGTCAGTGTAAAATTAAACCTAATCGATTAAAGACGTGCATTTTAAGTAAATTGTTCTGTGTCAACTTTGTGTAGTTAAAGTAAATAAAATTGTTATAAATTTGAAAATTCTAAAAAAAACTGGTGTTTTTTATTTTACAATAAAGAATTCACAACAAAACGTTTATAAAAGGTATAAACGTAACAATATTTATAATTTAAAAATAATACTATTAACTAACTAAATTTGTATATTTTATGATCTAAAAACCAAAGAGCACATTGTATTAGAATACTTAATTTAATTGAAATAAAAATAAAAATCGAGTTTCCCTAATGGGAAAATGGTATGCAAACACAGTACTTTAAGTAATGAATGCTTTAGTAAAATTAATATTTTAATTCTAGCAATGTCACTGCTTTCAGTTGTCACTTTGCTATGATGTGTAAAATTGAATATAAAAAATGTTTTTTTTATTGTTTTCAGTAAAATCAACATATTTTTTATTGTTTTTTTTTTTTATTAGTCTATTAAAAAAAAAAACTAAAAAAGGTTAATTTGCGAGGCTTACCAAGAACGTACAAAGAATTTGTTCATATTAAAAAATTAAGTATTCGGGTAACGAGCTTTGCTTTGATTATATGTACATCAATAAAACTTTTTTTTTTAAATAATTAATTAAAATTATATTTCTGTAATATATAATAGAGCTTTAAAAATGTTATATATTGAATGGCATGCTATGTTTTAGTTTTTATTATGATTTGTATACTACGATTAATTTTTATTAAACATTTTTTAAAATTTTTGGAGTAAAAAATACAATTGTCAAATGAGCCGTTTATATTGAAAGTGGCATAAGTCACAACTGAGCAGTATCTTTTCATTTTTAAATAATTTTCAATTAGTAAGCTGAGATTTGTTTGAGAGAAGTGGTGGTAATTAACGGTATAACAAAAATGTTTATTTTGAAAGTGGCGTAAGTCGCTGTGCTCAGGAAATTAATTACGGAGCAACGTGTGAAAGAAATGGAAACACGTAATAACTGTATGTGAAGTATTGTTGTGATTATTAAACTTAGTTTTTTAAGTATGAAAGATTAGTGCAGCTTTCTGAACTATATTGTAGTGATATCTAATATAGTACACATAATTAGTATTATTTTTTTATTTTCAGGAAATTGTTTCGTGTTATATAAAACCTCTAAGAATGTCACAACTCAAAAGTATATTATTGCATATAGTGACTTATATACAGGATAAAATAGTAACGTTAAACTGGCATTAACTTTGATTAAAATTTTTCAGTATTCAGATATTAAAACGATATCAAAATTCTGGATCACAAATTTTAATTATCAAATTTTAATTATCAAATGATCGTCAATTTGGTGTGATAGAAACAGCCTTGAAAAAAACAATGTTTTATAATTTCTAAATGATTACTGTAGCGTGATAAACGCTTGTTGAAAAAATCTTTCACAGTACACAATTTGGAGGAAAAAGATTTTATTTCAACACAATCATTAGAAAAATCTATTTCAAAAAGAAAAACAACTACAGACCAAAACAAAGTGAATTGGCCAAAAATTCAGTGGGTTCGATTTTACCATGATATTCCCTAAAAAATGTTTTATTAACTAAATTTAGATAAAAAAGTTCAATTTATTGTAGATTTAAAGTGTGTTTTTTTCTATTTTAAAGTTAACAAAGATTTAACATAAGTAAAAACGTTTTTGGAATACAACTTTAGGAAATTTTGCTTAACAACGGCAGTTAAAACTGCTTAAAGTTTTTATGCATACGGCTTTTAGTTTTTAAAAAACGAATACAAGGAATTGAAGCAAAAAACGTAAACAACACTAACTAAATAACCATTATTTATTTTATCCTCTGCCAATATTATTTTGTATTCTTACGTTAAACTTTAATTGTATGTAGAACTTTTCTCCATTATATTTTGAAGAAACTCATTAGCATTTGTTAAAAAAGCAAAAAAAAAAAAATATTAATGCGAAAATTCCTAATTTGAAAAACTGTTATAAAACTATTTGATGTAATAAACACTAATAATAGTCTGAAATAATAAAGAAACAGAAATAGTTTACTTTTTGCTTTACAACTTAAATAAAGCGACAACAATAAGCCATTTGTACAGACCAATAAAAAATAAACTTTATTTCTTTTTAATTGCAGTTTAATTCCTTTTACTTTCTCTGGCAATTAAGAAAGACGTAAATGACTTTGCTGGTGCACTTTTTGTTATAATCGACCAACTCATAAACAATGTCATTTACAATTGATGGCAAAAATTTTCTAAACATTCGAAGAACCTATTTTCGTTTATGATTTTTTTTTATTTTTCCTTTTTTTCTTCCTTTTTTCCTATCGCATTTTAAACTGTGATGACTGAAGACGCCAACAAGTCGTTAAATTTTTTAACAAATTACATTATCAAATATATGACTTTACATTGCGGACTTTATTAATAAGAGTTCCTAAAATTAAATTACATATACATTATGAACAGAATTAATTTTAATTTATAAAAAATGAATTTCAACATGACTTCTAATTTTATTGTTTAAAGCATGAATTAAGTTGAATTTTTACGGTGAGAAATTTCAGTTGAGTTATTTTTTATGTCAGTCTAACGAATTTGCATAAGAAAAAGCAACAAATTTAAAGATTTCTTTGAATGATAAAAGTTAACAAAAGAAAGAAAGAAAAATACACTGCAAATAATTAAAATTCAAAATGAATTGAACTTCATGCTTAACATAGTTTAAATAAAATAAAAAAAAAAATAAAAAAAGAAAACATTACGAACTTTAAAGTATTAAAATGCATCTCCTTGCATTTATAACCCGAGATGGATTAAATGGTAATATTCTTTGCAGGACAACTTCTTTACTCTTAAATTAGATAAGGCTGCTGTGGTTTCTTATTTCTTTATTAAACAACTAAGTTTGAATATTATCTTTTAGACCCAGTTGAAATAAAAAGATTTGGAAACTAGAAGATAAAATATACGGGCTTATCAAAAAAAAAAAAACAAAAAACGTTTACACCGTCGTCATTGTCATCATTAAGAAAAGACATACAAGAAAAAAAGTTTAATTTAGTGGGTTATTGTGCCCATCCCATGTCCAAGACTATTCCCTATCTCATTAGACATTTTAAATAACAAATATGTACTTTGTTTGAGCACAAATAGAAGCATACAATTGATAACAACTTTCTTTAATGACACGAAAAAGGATGTAGCAATCTAGTGAAACATTCTAACATTCTGCTAGAATCAGTCTTTTTGCTTTTTTTAAGAATAAATCAGAACTAAAATTTTAACGTTTTATTACTTTAGCCGTTAATTAACTTAATTAAATTATTAAAACTAAATTTCCAAAAGTATCAAATATTTAGAAGGAGCTTAGAGTATTTTCCCAACTGTCTGAAACTAGAAATCATTACAATCGTGTAATGAGTTGTTGTCCATTGGATGTTGGGCCTTTAGGCTTATAATAAATTCTTGGTATACGCCAAAACTTTTTACAATTTTACGATTTAAATTATATTCATTTTATTATCAAATTTCTAGTGTTAGAGTAAATTATGTTTAAGAATAGTTTAAATGTTTCTTACCTATAATTAATCCCAGCAGTTGTTATCTCTTCTGTAAAATTTTCTGAAAAGGAATTTGTGGGTCAAGGACCATCTGCGATCTAACGGGCATGTTCTCAAAAACGCAAAGCGCTTAAAATTGGTGTTCTGAAAAACGCAAATATCTTGCGTTTTGAAGACGCAAAATAGTTGTTCTGACAAACGCTAAACGCTTAATATTTGCGATTTCAACTCGCAAGCATTTACTGAAGTGAACTAATTGAATTTGCTTATAAAAAACATTCAAGACAAAATAAAATGGTTCATAATTAAATTTTAATATGTTTTCTTTTTATTTCAACAAAAATTTAAAACAATTTTACACTATTTAAATTAAAAATAACAATTTTAAAATTGCTTCTTTTTTTTGTTAAGTTCTTCTGTAAATTGTTTACTTTAAAATGGCGATTTAAACAAACAGCTGATCAAAAGATCAAAAAGAAAAACAAATCGCCAGCAAAACGTACGATTTACAGAACATCTAAAATTGAAATTGACGTTTTTAAGTCGCCTGGCGATTTGAAAACCTTGCGATTGTAAGAACATGCCCGTAAATCTCTTTGAAATTAACTTGGTCGTTAAGGCATAAATTTTATTACTCCATTATATATTTTAAGTTTAATAATGTTTAATAAATTTTAAGAAAGGATAATGAATTTAAACGCAAGAGATTTTAATGACTTTTTTATATGTGAACAAATCCGTTATTTAACAAAATCTATTATTTATTTCTAATTTCAATGCGTTCTTATTTATATCTTCGTCTCTACTCTACAAGGCAGCCATTATACAGTCATAGAAATAAAACTTTAGGTTTCAATACTTCAGCGATGAGAAAGCGTTAATATTTAATTTTGCAACTGTTGAAAAGAAGCATGTTGATTTTGTAAAAATTAAAAGGTAAAAGACGGGAAAATAAACTTGGCTTAAAGCAACCGGAAAATAATTATAATTTTATACAAATTTCCCATGTTGTATTTGTACAAATGCAGTCACCTCAGTCACTGAAAACTAGAGCCTAAACTAAACACAGCCACATTCACAATATTATCTGTTTTTTCACCATATTTTAACAGAGTCGAACGACATGACGATGATATAATGTTGAAAGAAGATACGAACAAAATAAAACTTACTAAAATAAATTTACTTCTCGTCGCACATTTTGTCTCTTTGTTTCCCGCAATCTGCTGCTCCTACAGTTTCATCACAAGAAATCAGTCAGCCAAGCTATCACCCATACATACTTACCTGCTTATGTACATATATCCAAATGATGTAGAATCTATTTATGACTAGACTAGAGTCTTTTTGGTAGCTTGTTATAATTTCAACATTTTCACATTTGTAAATATGTGAATTGAAAAAATACAAAAACAACAAAAGAGTAGCAGAAAAATTGTTGTACAACTCTAAGCAATGAAAGCAACACATTATTAAATGTGCTGATGATGGTGGGAGTCTACTCTTTTTATTCTGTTAGCTTTTGTTGTTGTTTTAATGGCAATTAAAACAAAACCACCACGTAACGTTTATACGAAGTACCTTTTTTTTTAATGACGACTTTACTACTCAGTCGTAGTTCACAGCAGCGTAGTACGAAAAATGCAATGCGACAACAACACAGTTCATATGCATAAATTCGTGTTTTTGGAATAAATGGTGATTCAGCATTTAAGACTGAATGGCAGATACTTTCGTTTACATATTTTTTTTTCGCAACAATAATAACTCTTTTAAGTTTGCAAAGTGGGAGAAATTATCAAGGATTTAGCGAGATCTGAAAATAATTTCTGGCAATTGTTTTATAAATGTCAAATGTCAAATTACTTATATTTTACTTATAATTTAGTTGATTAATTGTTTTAACCAGAACAAATGCATAAATGAATTGTTTTAATTGTAATATTTCTGCGAGTTTTTTAAAAATGTTTAAGAAGCGCCATTAGATCATTTTTGAAGTTTGTATTAAGGCTCTAAAAGCCAAAATATACATATTTTAAATTGTGTTTGTTTCTTTCAAACGCTGACATATTCACAACAAGTAAAAACCAAAGAGAAAAGGGACGGGAAAAAATAATTGCATCGTAATTTTGTTTCATTTTTACATTTATTTTCTTATGTTTAGATTATTATTGTTTTTTATTTAAGTATCGTATTTGTCTTTTTTATAGTTAATTCACACACTCAAAAGCTAAACTCAAAAGACCGTGAAATATATGCAAATACTTGGTAACATAAACACCAACAACCAGCCTGCCAGTGAATAGCCTGGCAAAAAAATAACGACATGTTTTAGTTGACTTCCTGCAGAAAAGAAAATAAAAACAAATAAAAGAACAATAAAAAAAAATTAAAAAGTGAATTTAAATGTGAATAAAATTAGGGAGTTTTTGTTTTTAAGTAATTAAGAAAATTTTAATCACAGATGAGTTTTTATACTCAAAACGCACAGGATAATTTATATCCTGTTTAACAGCTGAAGTTTCTTCTAAACTTTTTCACTGTTATTTCTAAGAAATTTTCTCCCTCTTTCGGTTTATGATTCAGAAACTCTTAATTTTTGGGATACATAATCTTTTCTTCGTAAAACTTCATAAAACGGCTATAATTATCTTATAGCACATGTTTTCTATTCACTATTCAATTTTAGTTTACTTTAAACGAATTATATATTTAAGTATTTAAAAAATTATGTTTAGTAAAGGGCGTAAGTTGAAACTTTCACCTCGTCTTATCACACAAATTGTTGCAAATATTTTATCATATTTTCCCAAACTATAGTTAGACGATGAAAAGACGATGGTGAATTGAGATTCCCTAAAATTAAAATCAAATAAAATTCCATAACAAAAAAAATTCTTTCAATTCTCGTCTGATTTATCTTTCAATTTTCTTTTTCTGGATTTATATTTTAAACTAAAGAAATAGAGAGATTCAAAAGCGAAATCCGTCTGAACATCAAATGGAAATTAATATAAAAAGTTAAGAGACAATAAAGCAAAAAGTGTCGACAGCTATAAAAAAAATTACAAATCCAATAGTTTTTATTTGTATTATTAAAATAAAACTAGAACTTGTTATAATACGAAATTCCGATTTTCGCTTAAATATTTCAGAACACCCAAAAAAGTGTTTCTAATTGCTTATTAAATTTTTACAAAAATTTTCCAGCTTATAAGTTAATTAATTTCGTAACCCTTCTTTTGCTTTGGGTATATTGTATATGACAGCAGAATATTCATATTTATATATTTGCTTTATGCTTTCGATCAATTCAAATGCTATATTGAATATAGACAGACAAAAGTTGTTTTTGTCATCAAGTTACTTATTAGAATGCATTTAATGTTTTATGTGAAATTTAAATTATTTTTGTCCTATTACAATTTAATGGTAAAAGATTTATAGACCAAAAGTCAACACTATATCGTTATATGGATATGCATGCATGTGTGTACACGTAATTATTTTTTTATGCCTTAAATTTGGATAATTTTGATTTTTTTTTATTTGATATTAACTATTTATTGTGCAAATTATACTTATTTCTGAAGTTGTTTATCAGAAAACGAAAGTGAATGTTTTTAATTATTCTGGCATGATTAATTTAATGTTTAAGTTTCTGTCAGTCTCACCACAACAAAATAATATTTTGACAACAAATTTACCTCAGCTATTATTCCCCTATTAATTTTTCTATATAAAATGAATGCGATTTTATATTTCAACTCTCTAATGTCACCAATTTTTATCTTGCATTGAACATACCCACTGACAATTTTATTCTCTTATTTCTCTTCAATTTTTGTTGCAAACAAACTCACAACCAGTCTGTAAAGTATCTCCTTACGGCAGAGATGGCAAAGTTAATGTAATGATTTATGTGGCGCATTTTTTTTATCGAAATGAATTTTAAAGCCATTTTTGTCTTAATACAAAATACACTTCTCGAAAATTTAGTAAGTAAGAAAAATATGTTCCAATTAATAGTTATAACAGAAAGAAAGTTTGCAAAACGGTACATATTAGGAATGCAGGCTCTGTTTCCATATTTAAAGAGATTAAAACAATATTTGCTACAAGACATTATTATTATTCTTTTATAAAGCGATTCCGTATTTTTTTTATTTACATTCCATTCAACTTAAGATTACGAATAATTTGAACAGATATATATATATATATATATATATATATTTATATATATATATATATATATATATATATTTATTTATTTATTTATTTATATATATATTTATATATATATATATTTATTTATATATATATTTATTTATTTTTTAACTATTTTTTCGTTTATTGCAATAACTGTTGCCAGATAACCTCAGAAATGCCTTAGTGGCGCAGAGGATTTAAAAACAGGAAATAAATAAATTGAAATAAAATTGAAAAAAAAGTCTGCGATCATAATTCAAAATATAATAAATAAATAAAAATTTTAACCACCGGATTTTAAATTAAATAAAATACTTGTAACTATTATGATACTTTTTAATGCATTAAGTGTAAGATTACTGTAAATTATATATATTACAATGAAAATTGACTGAAATTTAAAACAGTAAATTCCATCTCTGGAGCAAGTAAACACAAATAAACCAGCCGATTCAAACATGTTCTCAGCAAAGCAAATCATTCGTTAGTGAGACGTGCTAGAGTTTGGAACGCAGTAAACTCCGTGAGAGGAGTTCGTAATGCCTTAGAAAGGAATAAAAACAGAGTGATTAATAAAGAAATTTATTATTATACATAAAGAAATAAACTTTAGAAAAGACTTTTTGAAGTTAACATAAAATATAACGAAAACAATACTAAATGTTGCCACAATCAAGTCTCAGAAAACAGTGAAATTTCCCAAACATAAAATGTTGTGGTTTTATTTTGTGTCATGAAAAAAAAAGTTTTAGGCTTTTTAAAACAAAATATAAGTGGCTTGGCTTTGTGATAAATATTCATATGTGTGTACACAAGTGGATTTAACAAAAGAAATAACAAATTTAAAAAGTTTCTCTGTGAAATACAAAAGCTCAGAGCTTAATACAACAAGGTTTACATAACTTGTAAATAACTTAAATTAAATACCAACAAAATAAAACTTGCAGTTGTTACTGAAAGTTCTCACAAATTTTAAGTAAAATACTGCAAAATACAAACCAGTCAAACAAGTTAAGAAACAAATAATAAATAAAACAAATTATTAATTGATAAAGTGGACTAAAAAGAGAGGCAAAAGAAACGAAAAAAATTAATAATACAAAAGAATTAATAAAACAACAGCAGAAAAAAAGTCTCTCCCGATCTTTGTTAATATATTTTAAAACAGGAATCTGTTGCGAAAAAAAACCCACAAAACAAAGCTTTTTAACGCCCACTGCTGAAAAACCAACAAATACAGCAAATAACAGCGTTATTCATTTGATTGCAATCTTAAGACGAAAACTGAAAAAAGAAAACCAGACTCTGTATTGTCTGATCCGTTTTTTTCAGAACTTCCTCTTCCACACCTTTCCCATCTTTAAAAAAGAAAAATTACAACGAAACAACAACTCTCAATCGCTCTGCTCTTGCTCTGCTGTAAAAGGAAACAAACTTTAGGTGTTGTAAGAGTTTGCAGTTTCTGTAAATGTGTTGTTTTATTAGTTGGATTGCTATTACTCGTCATCATCTTAATTTCTGGGTTTAAGTGTAGTTTTGTCGTCGTGACTAAACAAAGTGGAAATTTTCACAACTATTGTTTTAGCACCTCGTTTTGAAGAGCCCTTCGTGCTTTTCTGCAGCGTTGGAGTCCTAATTTGAAGGTGGCACTATATACAGAAGGCGCCGAACGTCGTTGGGTTCGACAAGCTGTTATGGGGGTACTAAGGTGGCGCGATCTTCCTGGATCGCGAGTTTCAGTTGGCCCATCCAATGTAGCAACTAATAATAACACGAATAATAATAATAACAATAGAGGAGAGGTAAGATTTTAAAGAGGTTTATTTCTGAAACATAAATTTGCATAAATAATTGCGATTTTTCGGTTGTTGAAAATAAAATTTATTTCAAGTTGATATATATTTCTTAATAGATGTTTTTAAATCGCTAATAAAATAAAATTTTGCAACATGGATCAAATTTATATGAAAATATTAATAATATACTTGTAACATATAATAAGACTTGATGTCTAATATCCAGCCACCTAGTATCCTAGCTAATACTTCTTATTACATACAGAATAATCATAATTCAAATATATGTTTTGATGTTTTATTTTTCCTAAGGATGTTAAATCGTATGTATTATTCCAAATTTTTTTGTTGAAATAATGCCTTACTATATTTTGGAATTTGGAGCGTTTATTTAGTGTACGAAGGCAAGGCATGACGTTTATTATTGATTTGATGATGGCCATGATTTGAAACCATTGAAACTTTAGTTAATTATTTTGTTTTTTTAACTAATTGTCAGTAGAACCTTCTCATTCAGAACCATAAAAAATAATGATAACGCTAAAAAACTTTCAATTACAAAACATGAAGCCATAAAAAATTTGTATCAGCCATAATTTTTCTATAAAAAAATTTTATTAGTCATAATTTTTTTTTAGAAAATTTCTCTGTAAGGAAGTTTTATTAAAACCTTTCTAAGATTGTTAAAAACAATGCAAGTTTCATGTTATATATTCAGAGAAGTAAATTCCCTCAAACGTTTCGTCTTTCAATACTTAACAAAACCAGTAAAGTGGTTATAAGAGTCATTATACACATATTCGTATGTTACTAGTTTACGTGAATGAGAAAATAAATAAATTAATCGTAATTTCCACTAAATGACATTATTTATTTCAAGGTACCACAGTACTCTTTTTGATATTTTGACTGAATGATAGTGGAAAGCCACAAAATCACAAATCTATCAGCCATTCATTCTCATCAGTATCCTCTTAAAGGAGCATATCATTAATATGGAAGATGAATGAATGATGTAAGTCTAACTGGTTTTACCTTCTTAACAATTTTACTATCGCTTTAATTTTTTAAATGAAAGCACTTTTGATTTTTTTTTGTTTTTGGTTAATAAAGAGTTTTTCTTAATTACCTTTATTATCACTGTTATATTAATGATCACTGTGCTTATTATTGCTTTCCTCTTCTTCTGTTATGGTAGAAAGTACTCGTCAACTTTCTCTTTTGTTTTAGATCAGTTTTGTTTTATTTATTTTTACTTTATCTTAATTATTCAGTTGTAATAAGCTGTTAACTTTTAAAAATGTATACATATAATTCACAAAATATATGCAAAATTGGATTCCAGATTCTAATTGGTTTGATGCTATTGAATGATTTAAAAATTTTCTTTTAAAAGCTTACAATTTCTCAATTGTTTTTGTTTTTCCATAATTTTTTGTCGTTTCCATTTCTTAGTGTTTTCAGTTTATCATTTCTCTTTAAAAACCCACCTATCTGTGTTTCTCTTCACTTACACCACAAAACTACTTTAACGTTAATTAATTCAGCAGTTTCCTTTCAAATGTTTAAAATAAATTTCTCTATTTATTTAAATGTTTTGGTAAGATTTTTTTAATGAAATTTCCATACCACAAGCCAACAAGTTTTTATCTTTAACAACTACTATCTGACATATTTTGCAATTCCTTAACACTAAGTTTGTTGGTTTAGCAGAAAAATGCAAACTTTATCTAAAGATTAAGTATTAATACGCGTTCATATGCATGTAGATTACTTTGTGAGTATTGGCTTAACATCATTTAGTTTATTTTTTCGAACAACCGTCTTGTTTACCTATAACTCATCCCATATGCCCACCAATTACTTACAGACCAACTTGAATCAGAGTGTCAAACACAACGTTGTCCCTCGTCTAGCTATAACGTTAAAATTTCATACCTTAATATGAAAATAAAATCGCTAAATAGGATTGTAAATAACTACTTAGTACAAAAGCAATTCTGAAATAAACAAAGAGATTGCCTTACCTACTGCTTTGCAGTTGCAAAGCATTGACGGAACGCTATGTAAGTTTGCTATAAAGTATTTTTGACAGATAAATGAAGCTTTAAGTGGTGATTTCGGTTTAGTTGGCTGTTACTGTTTATTATGAGCGTCGCTGGCTCTACTCGATAAAAAACTACAAATTACAAAGAAACATCATCCTATCATTCTTTTGTTTTGTTTTCTATAATTATTAAATGAAATCATTTGAGGATTTCACATTTAACTTTTATTGGGGTCTAAATAAATATGGCCAAAAGTTATTTTTTTTCAATGAATGTGTGGTTGCTGCTTCGGGGAAATATTAAGGAACAAATAAGATTTCTTTGTTATTGTAAAATACATAAAAATTTTGTAATCGAAAATGTTTTCGTTCGTTTGAATTATTGTAAAATTTATGTCTATTTCTCCTCGACGTCAATGTTATCAGCTTAATAATATGAATTGTATTTATGAATAACTGAGTGTATCTGTACGTTAATATATTTCCGTTTTTCGATTTTGTTTTTGTGCAGTTTTTGCTACACTGTTTTCTGTCTGTCTATGTTATTTTTTGTCTTTTTCTAAAATCGATTTGGAATAAGTGATTAAAATATGGAAGGTTATGGTAGAGATTATGTTGTCAAACAATAAAATATATTTCTTAAAAGCATGTGGTTGGATATTTCGTTAAGGTTTTCCACTAGACCGCTTTCACACAGGCAAATTTTACTTTGACAAAGTTTTTTTAATTTTCTTTTAAACTTTCTTTGGTGTTCAAACACAAAAAGTTTTCTTTTACAAATTTTGTTTTAGTCAATGTAATCTGTAATGTAATCTGTGTATAAGTACAACTGTGTATAAGCGACGAAAGAAAAACAAAGCAACTTTGCGAGTATATCAAAGTCTGTACTCTCAATCATGCTTTCTCCCTCGCTCTCACATAAAATCAAAACTTTGCAAAGTAAAATTTGCCTGTCTGAAAGGGGTCCTACTAAACTAAATGTGTTTGTGTCTGTAAGATTTTCATGCTTATAAGTTGTTTTTGATAAAACGATTACATATGTCTGTACCTTTTTTACTTCACTTTCAAATATCCTGGGTGGAAAAATTTGCTGTCGAGAAGTTGATTATCCATGTTCTATACAAACTATTCGTACTCATACAAGTTCAAAAACCCTGCACAAGGTTAAAATGATTTCCTTCATAGTGTTTTTGTTTAGTTGTTTTTTTATTTTTTTATTTTCTTAAAACTATAAACATACCTACACGAAATCAATAGTTCGCTCGTTCTTTTTTGTTGGTTTTATTATCTGTTCATGTCTGTAGTTTATCTATTAAAATCGCGCTTCATAAATACAACAGCTTTTCATTTACAAAAAAAAAAAAAAAAACAAATAACAAAAAATTACGTTCCAGGTTAAATATTTTTATTTTTCCATACATTTAGTGCAAATGCATGCTGATATTAAAAAAAATGTATTTGTTAGGTACTCTACAGTACAAAATTAACAGTCTAGTGAGTTTTGTTGTACTTAGATTTTGTAATTGTAATTAAGTATCTCTTGTTAAATATCAAATTATTTTCAACTTGATTACATGTGAAAACAAACACGAAAATGATCACTTTTAATTTTTTCTTTATTTATTTTTTATTTTTTTTTAATGTAACACTGCTACTTATGGTAACAATCCGATACTTGTTCGCTTTGATATTTAAAACATACATACATTTTTTATACTTCCTCTGATTTATTTTATTATTGTTACATTGAATACGTTTTTATTAAATTTGAAATATAAAAATACTTATTTGTTATTTAACAGAAAGGTCTTAATCGTTTGGTAATCTAAACCAACAAGTCTCGTTATCAAAGCCAAAAAGGGGAGAACGAGTAGGTGTTTTATTTCTTAAAGACGTGTCTTGCATTATTGAATTGATTGTTAAACGCATTTTGTGTATTTATACTCCTTTGCTAATTTTCTTTTTTTTTTGTTTAATTTATTGGCTACAAATGGTTAAAATGTATAAGTAAAATTTGTAAAATCCATCAAAAGAAAAAATCTGCAAACAATTTATATATGAAAAAATTATTTAAAATATTTTATTAATAAGAGCCAGATAAAAAAATAATTAAAGAATGGAGCTTTCCTATGCAGTCCTCTTATTTAAAAGCAGTTTGTAAAAATTTATAATAGTGGATTTGTATTAAAACAGCATTTTATTTTTCATTATAGAAATATATTTTTTACATGAAAGAGGATGCTTTTGGAACACTTTGAAATGTATGTCTATATTTATTACATATATTTTGCAATTCAAACGTAATAAACCAAAATTAAATTACATAATCAAAATATTATTTACGCTAATATATTTATTTTATTCTTTAAAATAAATAAAATTTTATATTTAGCCACATAATTATTCCTTTTATAAAGAATATTTGACGACTATTTGTCACACTTTTACTTTTGTGATGTATAATGTAATTAATGATGAATAAAGAAAGAAGAAAGAAACGAAAAGTGGAATGAATATAATAATATAAATGAGTTAAATGTTGGAATATGTAATACTTTGGAAATATCACGCTTTATTTAAACTGTTTTAGATTTTTGGCTGGAATAAATATTTCTCAGCAATACATTTAGAGAAAAAGTTTCCGTTAATACAAAAAAAATATATTTTGGATTTGTTTGAGGAATAAATTTAAATAAATTTAAAGAGTGAAAACAATTTTTTAATAAATGAATTATAAACTAATTTATTTTTTAAACAGAAATATTTAACAAAATAATCATAAATAATACATTCAAATGTAATTTCTTTGTTTGTATGAGGCAAAGATTTATGAAGTTTCTATATCAAATAATTGATAATATCGTGATTATCGTGAATACATAAATTTTCCCAAATGCACATAACATCTGTATTAACATTTTTTTATTATTATGTTAAATAAATATTTTAAATTGTTTATTTGTGCTGCTTGCGTTATTTTTTTTTACACATTTAAAGTAATAAAAATCGAATATTTTTAAGTAGAGTTTATTCACGATTGTAAGGCAAAATATGCTAAAGCCATAATTAACATTTACACATTTAACAGATTCTCGTTTCAAATGCCTCCCAGTCTAAAACATTCTTAAATTTTTTTCATTTTCATTTTTATTTATTGCATACGATTCGAAATTAATAACTTTTTACGAATATCTAAATAGGATTCCTTCAAAGAAGGAAAATGGTTTTCCTCAAGCAGAATACCACACATATATTTTTTTATTAGAATATCTATCGATTATTTCGAAGTCTGTAAACACCATTATGTCTAAAGTCATAATGGTGTTTTAATAGCAAATTGTTTTATTCACACATTTTTGTTGTTGTTGATTTCAACTAAATTTTTAATCATTTCTTTAAGTTTTTTGAAGGCATTGGCTGGACAAAATATTTTTTTTACTATTGATTTTTAATTTGTACTAAATTTATTTTGTCGTGTCTTCGTTTCAACTATTTATTAGTGGTCTCTTTTAAATTTCCTGGTAAAATTTTTCTAATAGCTTAAAACCTTTTTCGGTATTTTTATCTCCAAATGTTTATCTAATTATTTTGTTAAAACATTTGCGTTAATTAGGCTTTAAATATCATTAAATATTTTTACTGAATAGTGCCGGTTTTCGACTTTGTATGCTAATGTTGTCTACCTTGATGTCCGTCCTATTCATTGTGTATATATTTTAAAATATTTACTCTACACGTATAGATAAGATATGATGTAGATATGCTCTGTAGGAAAAATATCTAATATAAAGACCGGATATGCAAGCACGTTCTCCTCGTTATTTTATTTCATTGTATGATATTTTTGCTTACAAGGGAATATAAATATATAAAAGCCAAAAATGAAATAAATTTATGCTGACATTGCAATATAAGAGACAGGCAAAAACAATGAGGAGGAAAAAACTGCAAACTATAGGAATCCAGCAATGAAATTAAAAAATTATTTTAAATGAATTTAAAATAATGATTATGAGAGGCATAATAATGATGCTTATTGCATTGTGTTGAATAACAAATAATAAAACGAAATGTTGAATAAAAAAACAGACCTGAAATTTATTTAAACAAAAAATTGTATAGCAACATTTTAAAGTTATTAATTATTATTTTCCGTTTTTCACAAAATGTGATTACGCAATATTTTCAATTTTATCTTAGAAATCAAGTTTATTTAGAGTAAAAAATAAACGAAATATTGAATAAATACTTCAATGGAGTTAACAAGAACTGCGTTAATAATATGTTAAGCTTTTAAGGATTTACCTTAATAAGGCCTTGCAGCGGTATTCTGTATACCTAAATCGAAATTACGCGAAATTCTGACATAATATTTATTAAATTATGAAGTTTGAATTTTTCTTATATTTTATTTGATCTAAACACCGTCTTTTGAGTATTAACTTTTATATAATTTTACTTTAATTAAGTTTACTTATGTTATTCCTTACGTTTTCATCCTTCATTAAAACAAACATTGCTTTTGCCGCTAAATTCGAATATTCGTTATCAAAATTAAAAAAAAATATTTGTGTGAAGACAAATACATTCAATCAGAAATTCATTGTTTATAAGGAATTTTGTGTCATATTTATTTCTATTTCTTGTCAAGATTTTGTTCTTTCTACCTAATGACCTTATTGTATTTAATTATAATATAATTTCCACCTCCTACATGGAAACATAAACTCACTGAACTTATTCACCCTTCGTTCCAGTTGTATGAGAACGATAAATTCGAAATATTTTTTATAACTTCTCAGCATAAAGATTAAAATATTTTATTAATAATTTATTATTTACGCACTGGGTCTTTTTTATAAAAAATGTAGTTAATCTTTATTTTTTTACCATTGGTTGGCATCTACAGGAAAAATAGAAAGATGCCAACCAATGGTTTCGCGAAATATCGAGAAAAAATATAAAAAATAAAAAGTAACCAAATTTTTTATAAAAAAAGACCTAGTGCTTAAATAATAAATTACTAATAAAATATTAAAAAGGTCAAATAACTGTAATTATTATAGGCAGAAAAAAAAATATTTTTTTTTTTGTTGAAATCGAATTTAGTTTTATGGCCAATCGGAGGATTCATAAAAAACCTTTTTGTATTTTTTGTTCATTGTGTTTTAAGTAATACCTCCTTTTTTTCCTGCCAAGCCAGATATTTAGATTATTTTTTTATTTATTAATTAGCACTGACTAAATTCATCAACAACTCATAGTAAATACTAGCTTAAGTTATCCTTGATTAGCATAAATTAATTTATTAAAATTTTTTAATTTTTACAAAATTTTGTGTGTATGTCTGTCTTGTATTTTTAAATAATAACTCTTAACTAATTATTTATAATTCGATTTAATTTTATTGTCGCTTCGATTTGTGGTCACTGAAAGATATTTGTTTACCATTTTGCTCTACATTTTGTCATAATGAATAATAATAGAAAATAAAACACTAATAGATTTATGGCTTAGTAGCTTCCTTAAAAACTTTATTTATGTTTCCTCGTTTTCCGTTGAAATTTAGAACGTTTGTTGTGGTTGTTTTAAATAACGGAAATACTCAATACAAATTCCGAAGTAGTTATAGAAAGAGTTACATGAGAAGTTAAAAAAAACACTGTGTAATATTACTTTCCGTTGCTACCTGGCAACAAAATATTTTTTCATAAACATATTTTTTTATATTCTACTTAAAGAAAATCTATATCAGCAAATATTTGTTTTTACCCTCGCAAGATTTCTACTTTTTATATCGATAATCTAAATTGTTAATCTCAAAATTTTCAAAAGAAACAGACTTTATAAAAACATGCAGCTCTTTTAAAAATGTTATAGAAAATATTTCTGTTGTTTCAATAAGTTGCATAAAAACACTACCGCTTTTAATATTCGCTAGACCTAAAACAAAGTTTTTATTCCTGACCGCTAGACCGACCGACATCTTCAGTACCTTTTCACAATAATTTTCTGTTTAAAAACAAGAAAAACTCTATAAAGTTAGTTTTTATTTACTCATTGTGATATGCTCGTTTTTTGTTTACTCAACATTTCTGATATATTGAGGAAACCATGTGTTGGGTGGTTGAAGATTTTCATAATCGTACTACTACGTGTTTTTCTAGTTGTGTTTAGTTCAGTTCATTACGTTGGTGACCCAGAAAAACTTTCTTTTCCGTAATATGTTTCGCTTTAAATATTTGCTGGATGCATGCCTCGCAGACTTGTTTTTGCTTTATATGAGTGAGTAGATTTTACTTCTAAGTAGTTGCAAGCGGCATGATAATAATTATGAATGATTGTTTTGCTTGTTAACAATGACGACGAGAAAGAAAATAACATTCCATGTGTTAACATGTTCATTTGCAGCAAAATGTTTATTTAAAACTCTTAATTTTTCTGTTTTCCTTCTTCTATTCTATTGAAAGTAGAATTCTAGTTAATGATTATGAAATCTCTTTTATAAGGTTTCATATTTATCAGCTCATTTAGTTCCTAAACTAACAGAAGAAATTTCTCAAATATCTTTTAAAACTTAAAAAAACTTGCGCAATTGTTTGTCCATTTCCCTGCTTTTTGGCTTTTATGTTTCAAGTTTCATTTTCGTAATGTTGTATGCAAACTAGCTAAAAGTTAAGAGAAATAAACCAAAACTAAACAACAAAGCAAAAAGCAGCAAAACATTAACTGTCATACCAGCAGATACCGAATACATATATTTAGTGCAAAAGGCAGAGTTTCCAGTTTTTTTCTTTTTTTTTTGTTTTGTTTTTACTTTACAGCAACTTGAGTTTTTCAGCTTTGGGATTGCAAAAAACCTGAATAAAAATTATGTTTTTTGTACCTGTAATCGCAACTGTTCATGACACACTCAGCACTTGGTATTAAAATACTTGTTTTTTTTTTAATTGCAAAAAATCTATATTCAGGAATTTTTTGTTGTGTTAATTTCATTGATCAAGATTTACATTTTTTGTCGTACTAGAATTATTGCAGTCGACTAGTTTTGTAGCGGAGATTTAAGCTGTTTATGATTGTTAGTAATAGAAACATGTTTTTGATCTTAAGTCATTACATAATTCATATGATATTTTCCTTTCATGATATTAAAAAAATAATATGTTAAATAAACTCAATCAAAATCATTACACACTATAGTAATTATAAGTCTGAAATTCCAACTCAGCTAAAATCTTGTTTTATTTTTAAGAAATTTTTTTTTAGTTTTAAATTAAAAACCATTATATTTATTTATTACATCGGGTTCGAATTAAACTATTTATTGCTTGCAGAAGAGTTTTCATATTTTAAGTAAAATAAAAAAAGAAAGTTATGATTATTTTTAAAGCTTTTACCCGTTCTTGAATTCAAATTTCTGTTTGATTGCCAATATACAAAGCACTATATTTTCCTAACAATTGCATTAAAGTTCTTTCTCAGTGCTTCTAAAGTGTTCTGAGTAATTATTCTATCAATCCCCACAGAAACAAAATGTAATTCTCATGCATGGACTAGATTTTTCCTTTCTCTTTTATCGTAGTTAAATTCTGTTCTAATATAATTATAAATATTTGGATTCAGAAGCTTCTGAAACTAAGCGTACTGGCTTTGGTCAAGTAACCTTGAGTACACAACTTCTTGCACAATTTTACTTTTAAGATTTATTACATGAAAACAGCGCATTTGATATTAATTCTAAACAGCAAATTTTAAATGATTAAATAATAAAATAATTTAATCATAATTTAGTTTAATTTTGTTTGTAAACAAACATTTTCGAATATTTATTAGATTTTGTTTTGTTTTTGTTATTTTATATATATATATGTATGTAAATTATTTAAAAAAAAAAAACAAACAAAAAAGGTGTGACCCCTTACGTGACCCACATGCATAATAAAATATAACGACTATGAGCGAAATTTGATTAATAACAACAATTGATACATAAAATGCGCACAAAAGCTATTTCGGAAAATTTTCAATTCGCTTCGTCTCCTATTTGACTAATTGTATAAAATTATTTTAAATTAAATTATTTTATACAGAAAAAATATTTTTAATAAAAATTTAATCACAATCAGCTTTTTGTACGAAGCAATTAATTTAATTTACGTAAAATTAAAAAAATTTCTAACAATGTCTCCTGCCATCCTATAAATATTTGTTTACATTTTTCCGTCATATGCTCTTATTCATTAGTATTTAAATACTAATTTTTAAAATGAGAACTTTTATGTTAAAAATTTTGCGTCTTTGAAGGTCACAACTCAAAATCTTAAATTTCTGAGTTGAGTAAGCTTGCAAAAATATCCTTCAGTAAATAACAGTCCCTACAAATAAATATCACTTTATCTTTGGTAGATAAAACTGTCTTAATTGACCCCAAAGTGTTGACAAAAAACTTAAATCGCCTTTATCTTAGTTTGAGTACTTTTTTTTTTAAATGTCTTTCTTGCAGCAAAAGCTCTATATAAAGATAATATGTTAAAATATATTATAGAGATATTACTAATATATATTAACCTGGTTGTCAAAAACTTTTTTATTGTGGTATTTGTTCAAATATCCCTATATTCAAATATTTAAGTTCATTAATTCATGTTTTTTAGTCTCTGCAGGAATCCCTCTTAGGCGTTAACCACAAAAATTCATTAAATTATTTTGATACTATTTAAAAAGAATATGATACTAATAATAACATAGATGAAGTATCTTCGCTTTAAACGAACATTTTGTAAAACAAGTAAAATACCATTTATTAAATTACATAATTTAATTAAAACAGCACAAAGTAGGCAAAAGAAAAATCTGTGATTTTATATTAATAATTAGTGAAATTTATTTAGTTTCTTAGATTTTGGCTTTGCTTAACTAGGTACATACGTAATTTATTTTGAAAGACATGCGAATTGAAATTACACATCAAACTTGTACGTGGGCTTTTCTTTTAATAAAATACTTTGTCGTCCAATTGAAAACAAAAACAATTTAAATCAAACACTACTTCGCAAGTGTTTTCTTTAAATATGTATGACAGTGCAAAATAGCAATAATATTCTTAGTGAAGAAACAGGCGTAAAAAAAGTAAAATAACACTTTAATTGCAAACTAACACAACACACTAGCAAATTGCCGTCATCTAACAATAAACTTAAATTTAAGCACATTCGTATTGTCGTTCTGACGCCTACTTATGTTCACTTTTGGCGCCTGCCACGTCCACAAAACGAAAATAGATAAAATAATAGAACAGCCAACAACAAATGAAATACATTTTTCAATTTAACCGATTGTTTTCGCGCAGTTTTTGGAACCAAAGATTTTAAATAAGACAAGGAGTTCTTAATTAACGAATGTCGTAGTTTTTGATTTAAAATTCATTTTTCTACGAATAATAAATACAGAGATTGTGGGTAAAATACACCGTGCTCCAAATGTGAACTAAACAAAATCATGAAATCTTTGGTTTATTTAAAACCTTTTTATGCAAGTTTTGAATAAAAAATTTATTTCTAAACCGTGAATAAATCAAAAATATTGTTTATTAATATTGTCGAACTATCCAAATTAATAATTTGTTTTCTATTTTCGTTATTAAGCTAATTTTTGAAAACAGTGTTAATACATGTACATTTCATTTTTTTTTGTTTTTCTTTTAATTTTATTTTTTACGAAAACAAATTCATATTGATTTCTGACTCTTTGATTAGATATTCTTTAATTTTTAATTACAATTAATAATTAAGCCTAATTTAAATTTTCAAATAATTATATTTTTTTTATCTTTAAACTTTTTTTAATTCTAAGAAGAAAACCCACCACTACCTAGTTGTGTCTTATCGGCCGAAACAGATAAAACGTCCCTCATTAATAGTCGTTAAATGTTTGCATCTGACAAAATATTCTACATATTGATTTTGTTTTCCTTATTATTTTTTAACAACTATTTCATTTTCTCCCCTCTTTTATTAATTAGGCGATACACTTTGTTGTTATTAGATCGTAAAGACTTATAATAAAATTTAATATTTAGTTAGTTTGAGGTTGGATTGTTTATACATCTGTTTATACATTTAAAAGCATAATTACACATCGTGGAACTGACAATATTTAATGAACCAATTTAATAAGAGCGAATGCACTTCTATAGAAGAAGCCAATATTGAATTCATTTAACTTTATTATAATAGTTGCTAAACATTATATCAAATTGATGATTGTTATTCTTTTTTCTTTTCCGATATTATTTTATAACTTAAAAAGTAAAGAATTAAAAAATTGCTTTTGTGTTTCGAACTTCAGATAATAGTTGTTTTATTGAAGCCTATTTCTATTTATTCAGCGCAACCATTATATTCATTCCACTGCTGTTCCAATTCTGCAATTAGTTTTTTTCATTTGTTAATTGGCCCATGTCAGTTGAAAGCAATCTAATTTGAAATATACATTTGTGTTTAAATCGAATAATAACACATTTAGTAACTTTTCATTTTGTTTTTCTTAGCTTTAAATTTCCTTTGTTTGCTTGAGCTGAATTATTATTAAATTTCTGTTTTGAAAACTTGTTAATATATTTATTTTTCAATTTTTAAAAAAAATTTTGTATATTTCTGTTATTTTAGTTCGAAAACAAAAACAAAAATAAAATATTTGAAACCGTATTCCTTGACGATCCTATTGGATTTTAAGCGTGGCATTAATTTAAGGTACTTAAAAGTTGTATTTAAGTCTAACTAATATCATATGTTTCTTATCTTTGAGACGACTTTAAAGATAGAAATTCTAAATCTGTACTTTCCATCTAATTAATTTAGCTTGAGATATAAGACTCTTGACTTTTTCTATGTAAAATTTTGGTACGATCCACTGACGAACTTTATAAGCATGGCCATATGCTTATAAAGCTGGGTTTCCCCATAGTAATACATTTCATGCTTTTTTAAATAATAAATAATTAAATAATAAGAACAAAATTCGTTTTTTCTATCTAAAAATAAAAATGTTACAAATTAAGCAAAATAAATTTTAAAAAAAATATTAAGAATTTTAAAATCAGTTGGGCAAATTTTTCCTTTGAAAAAAAATTCAATATAATTCCATCTTAATAGGAAGTTTTAAAATAGCGTTCGTTGAAGCAGTTAAAATGAAGTAAATTTTATTCTTTAAATATGTATTTTAATGGCGCTCTCATATTGTTTCTTCTCGATCTGCATAACGTTTCAAAAATGTGTCTATAACAATAACAATATGTACATATATGAAACTTGTGTTTGGAATTTTTAATACGTTAGAAATATATCTAATAGTTATTGGCAAACTTCGTAATAATTAGTAAAAAAAAGTTGTTTTATTATTATTATTATTATTTTTTTTTCTCCTTAAACGACGCTGGTGTGTCAGCTTAAAATGACATTTGCAATACAATTGGCAGCAGCAATTGCAACTAAAATGGCGGTACTTGTTTTTGTTCTGTTTTACTATATGATTCAATGACTATTTTTTTATTTCTCTTTGTTTTATTACTTTTAAGTTTAGATTGAGTACCTAAGAAGCAGCTTAACACAGCAGTTGGAAAACAAAATGCTTAGAGCAGAAAGAAGTTAACTATTTATTTTTTTTTAATTTCATTTACCTTTCACTGTCAAACGCATACAAATGACAGTAAAGTGTCACTAACTTATTGTTATAAAGTATGTCAAAATTAATGTCTGTCTCATGCTCAAGATGAAACGACGCGAACAGCCTTATACCGGCTGGCCGCGTTGTTTAGAATATTGTACTGTATATCGTCTATACAATATGTGTACGAATATATAATTTATTGTATATTATTTTTTAACTTAAAAGTGCTTGGGGACCTCTTTTTATTTTGTTTCTTTAGCTTTTTTTACTTTTCTTTCTTTCTCGGTTTTGTTAGCTTTTGTTATTATTAGTTTGACTAAATATGTACATAACTGCATTATGACATGGCAACATTTTATAATACGAAATATCACAGCATCATATAATAATAAATAGCAATGATGCCATTCAATGTAATTCGTTAAACTAAAGCGAAATGTAAAACACTTTCTTGTTTGAAAAGATATATTTCTACTGTTTTAAATATTATGTATTATTTTGTTTTTGTATTTTCAGACAACTACACGCGTTAGCTTAAAATACATATATTACAACAAATTACAGCGATTTTTATCTAGAGTCAGGTTGTAACCTTTTTTATTTTTTCTTTGGGTTATCCTTTAAAATTAGATTGTTATGGTGCTCAAAATTATGTACATATTTGACTACACACCTGCCACTTTTATAAATTTGCACATTATTTGATATACTTTTCTTAATTCTCAGTTTTTTATTTTATCTTCAATTCATTTTGTAAATAATTTCTTCCTTATTTTTAACATATCGTCAGGTTGTATTCAAATCACTAGATTTTTTGTATTGCTATAAGCAGATGCATTAATTGAATTAAGAGTAGCTATTTAGATGGCTGCCTCCACTTGCTGCCGCTCTTCGTTTTAATTTTTTTTTTAATTATTTTGTATCTGTAATTTGAGCCTTTTTTATCTTTGGGTACAATTTGATTGTTGGAATGCAAAACTGCATGCAAAATTTTGTTTTCCGTTCAGAATTTACTTCAATTTAGTTCCATTTGTATTACGTAGGATTAAAACTTCTTGTCAAGAGAAATTTTTGCAATTTTTCTTTGTATATTTGCGTCTTTTCCAAGTTTGCATAAATATCGGGAAGAATTCACATATTTTTTGTTAAGGAAAATGAACTTTTTTCATGTTTCATAAAACGTTTTTCTTTTAAGGTGTAGTTAACCTTAAAAAAGTAAACTCGGTTGCTCATTTAGTCAATATTCCATTTGCATATAAAACTTTCAAAATCTTTCTAACATAATAATAAATTCCTCTTCTATTCTTTTCTTATTTGCAAGTATGTATATCACAGAAATTTTTGTAAAATAACACATTAAAAGTCTATAAAACGCCGATACCAACATCTACTCATATTAATAGAGAAAATTACACGTAAAATATAACATAATATTAACAAGTTAAAGCAAGTTTTATATTAAATCTGGGTAAATTTTTAAAAATTATTTTAGCTGTATAATAATACGATTACAAGAATGAAATAAGAATGAAGTGAGCGAGGTATGAAGCCCGTGAAGGTGAATTAAGCTTACAAATATGAATCTTTGAAAAAAAAAAGAATTTTTTTAAAGTAAAATGAAAGATTTTGAAAATTTAGTAATTGGATATTGCTAAAATCTAAAGTTGTTCAATTCTGAGTTGAATTTTTTTTAAATAATTTTACTTAATGAAAATGAGGTAATAATTCGCAACTCATAAGAAAAACAAATATAAAAAATATTCCCAAGAGTATATATTATGTTTCTGTCATGATGTATTTATATTAGTTACATGTTAACCACCACCACTTTTTCATCGTTTTTCTTTTTATGCAAATATTACTTAATAACATAAGGGAAATATGTGGAGGCATTTAAAAAAGCAAAACTTGAAAAAGTAGAAGAACTTTTTCTTCATTTCGTTCAAAGGGGCTTTTAATGAATGTAATGTGGGAAAACCTATAGAAATCTGATACCATTTCCGTTGTAAGTCATTTATTAAGCAACTTGACTGTTTGCTTAGAGTTGACCAACTGACTAAATGAAATGTTTCATTGTTTTGTTTTTTCCTTTGTTTCTTTTCTTTTTTAACGTATCGTTTTATTAACCGCAAATGACACGGAAGTTGCCATCTCGCCCATCAATCAATATAAACAGGTCACTTTTAAACATACAATCATCCGTCTTAAAATATTTTGCATTTTTGTGGGATAAGTCGTTAATGGCCTTTAAATGAAATTAAAAGTCACTATCATCATATTTGGCAATCTAAGATAGGTGATGTCATTATAGAAATTTTATTTTTATTTAAAACTGACGTATTTTACAAAACATTCATATATTCCCAGTGTGCTTTTGAAAACAAATCACCACGTAACAATTAATCTGAATGGAGAAATTCACAAATATTGATTATAAAACACAAATGTATGAATAAATGTATATTCATAATTGTTTATATAAATTATCAACTATGTGTGTATATAAGTACATGTATGTATCACCGAAATTTTAAGAAAATTTATAAAGCCTTCTGTTTAAAACTTTTACTTTTTATTTTATTGCGCTTAATGTTAATTCTTTTTCAATACAAGTGCTGTTACAAGGTGTTAAATAGGCATCATTTAATGTCCATTTGAGTGGGGTGACGTGAGCATTTCACTGCATTGCTGGTTGCTGCTTCACTTACCGTTTAAGATATAAATTCATGATTCATATACTTAGTTTTAACATAAATATATTTGTTGTAAAAAAAAACACACAATGGTGCTTTTAAAATTGTATAAAAACTACAATTGTTAATCGTGGTTTTGTTAACAACCATTGAGAAAGTTGAATAAACTTATGTCCAACGTTTACCTCCTTTGGTTTCTGGTGCACAGGCGAAAACATCTTAATTGTTTTTTTTTTTTTAAAGAAAAAGCAAAAATTAAGCTTTGAAAACATTTTTGTTTTCAATAAAGCATGTATTTCGACAGCACTAATTTTTAATCTACTGAAGATTGCAAATTACGGGTATGCAAATGCTGATGTTTTTAATATTTTATTACATTCACAATCATTTTCATTAAACTTCTTTTTTCAATAATTTTTTATTTTATTTTCATTTATATTTATATATGTATGCATACAAATGTATATTATTATATATTACTTATTGAAATAAGTTTCGTTTTTAAATTAAACTAAGCTTCAGTGCTAAATTTTAGAAATAATAAAAAAATTGTTTGCCATCATAAAATGAAGATGCTTAATGGGAATGGTTGAGTATTATTTCCTCCACACAGCTAATTACTTTTGCAAATAAAGTTCATTAGACCTAACAGTAAAAATAAAAAATAAGCGCTACAAAAAAACATTTAATGGATTGGGAATCGTCCGCAATAAGAAATTTATATATAACGGTTGGTAACTGCATTTTTACATAATTTTCACACCATTTTTCTGTCAGCTTTTGTGAGAGTTTATGGCACAACATCATGTCTTTTTTGTAATAAAAATCTTGTTTGCAGTACGAATAATAGTGCCACTAGTATATGAAAATTCCAGCAACTCGTTCATTAAAGTAAATTTATAAATAATAGTGTATAAAAGTATTTCTCAGCAGTATAATATAATCTGCTCAAGTTGTCAATGCACCAACTACTACTATTTTGTTTTTTATAATTTTTAAACGAAGTATTTATTTATTTTATATTTAAGCCAAGATTTGAATATTTGTAATTTTTTTTCTAGGTTTTTATTTGCTGTCATTTGGCTTTTAAGATTCGGACCAGTATGTGATTGACAATGCCTGAAGTCTGAACTGTTACAAAGATTTTTAATTGCAATATTTTATTTTATAAATACTATCAGAAAAACAGGTTTTGTTTTTTTTTTTTTGTGTTTAAGTTCTCAATTTCCCCTCGTTTTTTTTTCTTTAAATTTCTTTACTCATATGGTTTATTTTAGTTAATGTTTTGCTCTTTCACATACAAGCATATGTAAAAGCATAGTTTGTTATTAAACACCTGCTTTAAATCATTCTTTTTTAAAGCTCTTAGTCTTTCGTTGCAAGCATACAATATTATCTTCTCCAGTTGTAGCTGCACTAAAAACAGCTGCCCTCAATTTAGCAGCACATGCCGCATGAATACGATACCTTTATCAGTCTGTTTTTTTTGCATGTACCTTTTCTCAGTTATATTTAAATGTAATTTTTTGAAACGTAAATATTATTTGATCAATTTATTGCAGAGCTTTTTAATGGGATTAGTATCTTACAAGCTTCAATTTGTATTTAAATTAGATATTTGTTTTTCAAAATTGTTACTGTTCATGTTACTTTTTTTGTGAAAAACAGAAAATATTAGCATAAATTTGTATTTAATGGTGAATTAAAAAATATTGAAACAAAAAAAGTTACAGTATACATTTCGTATTGTTATCTTTTCTAATGATAGATGTTGCCCAGATAGAACTTGACATGTTTTGTATGTTGCCTAAGCCATTTTTATAATATCCTTTATCGGTAACTTGCATATATAAAGAACACAAAATTATACAAGAATATACAAAATATTTGATAAAAAAGAAAACACAGTTGCAATATGCACGGCTGTTACGTGTAGATTAAATTTATCTGAAATTGAAAATTAACAAAAAAAAAAATATCACTTTTACCTGGAAAATTTAGAATTTAACAAAATATTAAAAAAAGCCTAAATTTAAAAGAAATAAAAAGATAATATCTTTACAAAACTTTAAAATCAGTATCATCAAAACAAAAACTGTTCATTATGAACCGAGACTAGAACAGATTATAAACACGAGTGATCTCGTTAGTGATCAAATCACCAAAACATTGTGTTCTTAAGAACACGAAAAGAACACTAACTAGTTCTAAAAAAATAATATTGAAACATTGTGGTGGTTGTGCTTATCAACTTTTGTTTGTCTATATATTCCCAAACGACATAATAAATTTATATTTTGTGTCTGTAAACAATACGCTACGTTGGCGTACTGTTTTTATCTGCAAACACTGGGGAAAATATAACGTTCCCCATTTCGTTTTAAAATCACCATCGTCGATTCGTCCAACAAAACGACGTACCATTTTGAAAATTTATTAAATAATAAAAAAAATCATAATTGATGTAGAAAAATCCTGTTCAGCACAAAAAGTTTTAAAACATTTTTTTAAATCTGAACCGAAGCTTCTACAAAATGAACTTTTTTAAAATAAATACGTTTGTTTTCAAATAAACTTATTAAAACAGTTAAATACTTGAAGTAGTTAAGAAAATAGATATTTTTTAAGTTTTTATTTTTAATTGAGTTTGGAGCTCTTGTACGTAGTGTGCTACGGTTACGTCTACAATTTTATATGCAATTACAATTTTTTTTTTTTTGTTGGTTGTTGCGCAATTACAAGGTCTAATTAAACAAATACGCAGAGAAAAACGTAAATCTGATAAACTGCAACCAACCATATAACCTACTTGAGAAAAGGTTATTTTACACCAGCAGAAGAATAATTTAAAGAATATATTACACAATCAGCAAAAATTTAGTTTTACCTAAATGTGCACACGTATAACAACGATATGTGTGATGTGCTTAAAACAGAATACCCATTCAGAAAACATTTGGCGGGCTGATTAATTGACATTTAGATTTGGATATGTGATCTCACGCTTTTTCATATTTGTTTGTTTAACTAAAATTGATTTTAATTAATTTTTGTATATAAATCGTAAATTAATTGTTCTAAACTATTTTTGTTTTTTTTTTTATTAAAAAAAAGGTTAGAAATCAATTCGTAAAAGTAACAAAGTTTAAAGTCATAAACATAAGTTAATTTTACTTTTAGGCTTTCGGTAGTGATTTAACGTGCTTTCTCCTACTTTTGAACTGAAATTTGTTTAAATAAATCTTTGTACGTTTCAGCTGTCCAACAAAATCCAAAAAATCTTAAACAGAAATTTTCTGTTAAGAAATTAATAAACAATACAAAATGAAATAGAAAAAACATTTAAACTTTAGATATAGCAGATAAGATGCATTCAACAAAACTCATTTATCGTTCTAATTTTAGATTAAAATATCTCGTATAATGCTTGAGCAATCTTTTCTAAAAATTGTTGGCCTTTGTCTGTTCGAGTTCCGTTGTAACTTTTTATTTTTTATTTATGCTGTAAGCAAACATTCACGATTTTTTGTATATTTTCTTCTTCAAGCATTAAACATGACCTTCGGTTGTTCTCGCTGATGAGTTTTTGTGTCTTAAAAAAAAAAACAAACAAAAAAAACAAGAAAGCAAACTAAAATATTTCCACAGTATTACAACATTAAAAAAAAAAACAACAAAAAAACAATAAATACTACTATTTAAGTCGTGAAGAAGAAAAATGAAGATACATATAATAATTCATTTGAATCGAAATTTCGTACACAAAATTTTTTTCCGATATCCGATATATGTATGTATTATTTGTAAATTTGTTGTAATTTTCAATTGAAAATCGTTAAATTTATTTTTAATCGATTTATTGACATTAAAATGCAAATATTAACCAACTGGCTTTATTAATTTTTTCGAAAACATTTAGCAACGTCTTTCAGTTGTCAGTCATGTCCAAATGAAAAACAATAGATTTTAGTACAAACAATAATGTACTATTTTTTCTTAGTTCGAATATTTTGAGCTAAAAAATAATTTCTCACCAGGTGGCAATTATCGGTCTATACTTCTGCGAGCTTGGTGTTGCTAAGTCCTTTTTCCGTCAACAATTTAAAATGAAGTTTCTAGAATTTATGGCACTCTAAAAATTCAACTAAAGTCATTACAAATTAAACTCCACGAATAATACAATATACTTTTCGCTGTCATAGACCAACAAAACACTTCACATACCGCTTGCGCTTTCCTATTGCCTGCGACTTATTTGTTTATTTAATTTTTTTGTTCTGCTCATAGCAACCAGATAAAATCAATTATTCGCATTTTATTGAATCGCAAATTTTTAATTTTAAACAAGCTCAGTGAAAATAAATTATTTTATTTTTTCCACAATTTTTTTTTACTTCAATATATTTGAACTCTTATATAAGCAGATATAAATCACGCACAATGGCTATTTTTCGCATTTTTTAGTGTTATACTTGCTTAAATAGTTAAATAGAAAAAGTTCTGTTTTATTTAATTTATTTTTTTAAGGTTTTTAAAAATAATCGAGAATAAACTCTTATCCTAATTCTCAAGTATTTTTATAAACTTCTTATCTTGTTTGAGTTTCTTTATATTTTCGTACAATATTAAAAAATCAGAGACCGAGAATGTAACATTATGAGACTGTATGCTATATTGTGACTCGAATTGGGGTTATTAATCGAGGAAATAAATTTGCGTGTTTTATAAATCTTATTAAAAAAAAATAAATCCTTATTTTTTAAAGAAATCTAGCACAAATTAGCGTAGATAGATTAAATCTTTAAGCGAGATAGATGCTAACGTTGCAATGGTTAATTGCGTCCAAAATGTAGGATTTTGACTGTTGTATCTTGCGCGTTAAATCTATCGTCTAGGTGATCTTAAATGTTTTTTTTTTTTGCTCTTGCAATTGGAACGTGTAATTTAAAATTAATAAAAGATCTACATCTTATGAGAGCCTATTTCATCAGCCATTCTGTATTAACTATGAATAAAAATTCTGATACACATCTTAAGATAATTTTCAGTCCATGCATGTCACTTGTTTGATTGCATAAGAAATTATCGACTCAACACTCTTAAAACAAAAAATGTCATAAATAATACTTATTTAAAACGCTTTAGAAAACAAGTTTCGCTTAAAAATTAAAAACTTTTTCTTTATATATATAAAAATAAATAGCTAATAGTAAATCAATTGAAATGTAAAATAACCACAATAAACGTTAAGCTCTGTATCATTAAAAACACATACAATTTTAGTGGTCCTTATCTCATTTATATGCAAATGTTCATTTAAAATTCACAAAATATCAAACAATCTGCTGAGCGACAGGTTTATAGAAGTTAAAAGACAAAAATTATATTACCTTCATAATTATTAAGCCAAATAAACTGTCGCATGTAAATAGTTTTTATTGTATATGAAAAATAAGTAATTGTGTTATCAATCGATATTTCAAAAAAAAATATTTGATTTTAAGATTTGATGCCTTTGTTTCTTTCTATCTTTGATATGAGCATTCTTCCATTGTATTTATTTTGGTTTTGAAATTTATAAATCTTTTTAATCGTTTAACGGTGTTAACCTCCTTATAAACCTCGTGGTAATAACTTCGGTAGGAAAAAAAGATCAACTAAAGTAGAAAGTGAATCAAAACTAAAACCAAAAATATCTGTAAAAAAACATCCATAGAAACGATTAATATTGAAAAAGAAAGTGTTTTCGCTATGTTATATTTCTTATATTTTTATACATTTTTTAATATTCATTTTACTGGTCAGTTGTATACAATAAATAGCGAAAATGTTGCCTGCTGCTGAGTAAATTTAATAAAACATTTTCTTCTTTTTGATTATCGTTAGCTTGTTTAAAAAATTGTTTATACAATTTCGATTTAAAACGTGCCATTAGTAATTTCCTTGGTATTAAAAATAATTAAATTACAAAAAATACTGATCACATTTTTAAATTTTGAAACATGTTTGTGTCAAGTTTGTTCGTGCGTTCATGGCTTAACCCTTCTTTTTTTGTAGATCTTCAGTATTTTGTTCGATACGAATTTCATTTTACGTTGATTGAATTGTAGTTGGTCGGTTGATGGTTACATGCATTTTAACGTAATTATCTGTATTAGCTGTAAAAAAGCACTCTTGGCCATATTGTTCATTGGTGATTAGATTTGTTTTATATTTTTTTTATAGATTTTTCTATTTTGTTACTTGATTTGCACATTACGAGTAATTGCATCTTAAAAAGCTTGAATTTCAAGTTTTGTATGAAATTGAGTCTTCGCTACAGCTTTATAAATTATTTTGTAAATGCTATTGTTTTTTTGCACTTGTAACAGCAGTTTGAAGATTTTAAGTAGTTAAAAGTGTTGTAATATCTGTAATCTAATTTACTCTCTTTATATCTGTACTACTATACTGTATGTAGATCTCTATGTTTCCAATTTTTGCATAATAAATAAAATTTATATATTTTGTTGCAACCAACAATACAGAATTGCAAAATAAGAATTTAAATTTTCTATGAAAGTAATTAATAAATTTCACTTTTTGCACCCCGATTAAAAGAATTTTTAAAAATTTAACACAAAAATTAACAAAAAAAAAACCCGTACGTTAACATATCAATTATACATTTGTGGTAACAAAATAAATTTTAAAATACATAGTTAACATGCGTGTAAGCGTAAAATTTTAGTGGAGAATATACCTTTTGTTATTTTAAAGTTGTAGTGAAAACATTTAAAATCCTTTTTTTTATATGTTTTGAAACAAAAATGTCCTATAATATTCCTCGAATAATTTTCCACAGTACTTTAAACTTTATTTTAAAAACTGCAAATGCTTTCATGAAAGAAACGCGCAGGAGGTGAAGAAACTACAATTAAACATTTACAAGAATATAGGCAAAACGGGTACAAAATAAAGGAGATTGAAAAAGTTATTTTCAGAAACGCCTGATACCAAAAAAGAATTTCCAAGCAAAAAAAAAAATTGAACAATAAATTGCTGAATTATATCAAATAATTTGTTAGCGTGCCACTGCAAAACCAAAATTGTATCAAAAATATTAAAAATCTATCAACTCTTACATTCCTGCCGAACATATTGATTGTAAAAACTCTTTGCTTGTCGTATGAATTTTCTCTCATGATTTTATTATTAATGCAAATGGAAGATGCGTACATAAACTAAAAAAAGAAAAGTAGCAGATATTCATGCGTTCATACACATATACATACATATTTTTGCATTTTGTCATTCCAAAACGGCTTTGGCATTGCTTCTGACGTTGAAATTGAACTTAATTGTAATTTATATAAAAATGATATTTCTTCTTCATTTTACTAATTCTTTATTGCAACAAAATAAAAGTACAGTAGAATCCCGATAACTCGTAGTCGCAAGGGACCGACCGTTTATTACGACTTATTGAGATTTTCGAGTTAGTGAGATTTCGACTTATCGGGAGTAAAATTTAAAAAATACGTCTTAGAGGGATTTTTTATTTTTTTTTTTATTGACGTTTTATGAGAATTTATAAGAAAATAAAGTAATGAAAAGAGTTACAATGTCAATACATATTAATGTAAAAAATCTGTAATTTGTGTTTGATGTGATTTTTGTACACTTAAACGATCAATTATATTGTCCGGTTTAAAAATAACTTCAAAGGATGCATCACCAGTTTCTGTTTGCATAAGAAAATCACGACCTTTTTGAACGCTAGATTTGGCATATTTAACAGAAACACGTGGAATTTCCACATCGTTTTCATCGTTGTCGTCCTGTTCATCAACTTCTAAGCCCAAAATATCATCATCCGTCAAAATTCCTTCCGTAGCCAAGCCATCGTCAAAATGAACGTACTCATACAACGTTATGGTGGATTCTTCATTTTGTGGAATTTCATCCCATTGCGGTACGTAAACTATCTCACTGCTGACTACCATTTCGTTTGAATCGGTAAAACCGCAAGCTCTAAAACAGTTTTTTATAGTGGATTTTGAAACATTCTGCCAAGCTTTAAAAGCATAATGCCTTTATCCAGTGGTTGTAGTTTGGAAGTGGTATTTGCCGGCAAAAATTCAACATGAACATGACTTAAATCTTCATCAATTTTGTGTGCAGGACAATTATCAACAAACAATAAAATTTTACGATGTTGTTTTTCCATTTGACTGTTCAACATTTTAAGCCATTCATTGAATAAGATTGCCGTCATCCATGCTTTCTTGTTAGCACGGTAAGTGATGGGTAATGTTTTCACATTTTTAAAACATCTAGGTTTTACTGATTTACCAATTATTAGTGGCTTTAGTTTCTCTGTGCCATCCATATTGGCAGCAAGCATTATTGTAATGCGGTCCTTACTGCTTTTACCACCATGGCACTTTTCACCCTTTAAGCTCATAGTGCGATCAGGAAGACACTTGAAAAACAAACCCGTTTCGTCCGCATTAAAGATATTTTTTGGGTCAAAGCCCTCTGTGAGTTGACTTAGCTTAGCACGCCATTCTGAACACACATCATCATCCACAGAGGCACTTTCCCCGCAAATTTTCCGAAAACTTATGTTATCTCGCTTTTTGAACCGATCAAACCGAGTGATGGCTTCACTCGCTTTAAATTCTGGAAAACCTAATTTTACAGCAAATGCTTTAGCCTTTTCCCTCATAAGTGCTCCGCCGACTGGTGTGTTAGAATGACGACACTGCTCAAACCATTTTAACAGTGCTTTTTCTAAATTTGCATGCTCAGATTTTTTTTGTCTTTTTAATTTATTGTTTGACGAAAGGTTTAAATAAAACTCGCGTTTTTTTTAAATTGATGTTAAAGTTGATGGAGCTATTTTATATCTAGCTGCAACTTCAACTTTTTTTTCTCCACTTGATACTGCATTAATAATTTCTTGTGTTGTTTTTACGCACAATGTGCTGCAACTCCGCTTTGACATTTTTACTTAATGAACTGAAAATGGGCTACAAATTCAAGTTGAATAGAGAAAAACACTATGGTAAACACAAAATACATAACGGTAAATAATATGATCATTTTACGGCGACATCATTTTTTTGTTTTTTTTTTTTTTTGTTTTTTACAATTACGAGTTAGAAGAAGTTTTAGTGAGAAATTACGACTTATAAGACGTTTTGCCAAATTGACTTTGCAAAAAAATTACGACTTATTGAGGGGACCGAAATGCATGTATTTTATACGAGTTACCGCGATTTTTTCAAGGGACCGACCAATTATTACGAGTTATTGAGATTTACGAGTTATCGGGATTGCGAGTTATCGGGATTCTACTGTAGTTTAAAAACCGAATTTAAATAGTAACTACATCCACATGTAAATGAATATAAATGAAAATTGCATAACAACAAAATATCACAAAAATTAAACGACGCAATTCAAAATGATACACGATACGTAAGTACGTATATCTTAATACAATATCGGAAAATAAAAATAGGACAAGAATTTCAGTTCTATAAATCCAACAATTCTTGTTTAAGCTACCTGTTGTAGGCTGTTATTATGAATATTACAATACTAAAAATCTATATTTTACTATCAGCTTATCTGCAATTATTTTTTAGATAGTCATTTCGACAAAGACCTTCATTTACAATGTATTTGTGGGACTAAAAAGAATTTTTGTAAGAATTAAACTTTTAGAGACAAAACGCGTTACCATTTATAATGCGTAAAGTTTACTTAACGACACAAAATATACTCGTATTAATTAAAAATAATTAAAATCATGGACAATTTCGTAAAAATTTTAATTTAAGAAAATAAGCGGCTGTTATGAACCACAATTTAAGTACTTAAAATAATGTTTTTTTAAATTAATACACGTAAGTATAAAATTACGATTACAAGCATATTTCTTACGTAATTTGTGCTAAAACTAACAGTAACATTCATGTGCATATACCAAGGTAGTAGATATACTTAACACGTTCGCGGACGCTAAAATTTTCAAAGAGCTGCAGAAATATACAGGCAAATAATTTTGAAACTAGTTGTAATATCCGAAATCTGATTAGACATGTATTATAAGAGTAATCAGAACATCGTATTTTAACCGTTATATACAATGAATGCTATAGCATCCACGACGATTACACTTCTAGTTTACTCAATGTGAAAAGATAAAATAATATGAAATTAACTAATGAACCAGTTGGTTATTATTTTGAAATGTATTAAAATTAATTACAAAAACTTAAGCTTGTATAAAATTAAATGAATAAAAATTGGCTTTAAAATTTGAATGCTATAGCATTCACGTCATTTTACGTCACTATGAAAATGAATGCTATAGCACTTTTGAGCGTACTGGCTGAATTGGTTGAATAGCTGAGGGTTTATAACGAGCTGGATTTTTTAAGCCAAACAAAAAAAAAGTAAAAGCAAAGCAGCTCCTCTAAAAAATATTTAACAGGAATAAAAACAAATACTTAACAATTGCACAAATAATTTGACTTCGTTGCAGTTATTCTGAATAGGTATGTAAGTACGCGGACCACAAGGAATAAATAGTTAACGTTTAATGCCGCTGCCGCCGTCATTATATTAAATTGTGAGCGCTTGTGACCTCGTTTATGCAGTTTTTTGTATTTTGTACAGTTTGCGCTTTTTTTGTGATTCTTTGATGCACACAAGCTCATACATATCGCACCCTCAATACAAAAGGGTCACAAACTTAAAATACTAAAATTTTTGGGAGGGACAAAAAACTATTTAGTTGATCGTGCAGAAGCAACACACTTAACACAAAAATAGACATAACTGTATTTTTTCCAGTTAAAGAAGATAGTTATGTGAAATGAAAAGAAATTTTTGCAGTAGTTAGAGATGTGTACTCTGAATTAATAAATAGAAAAAAGTCAGTTTTGGAAAATGTTGTGTTGTGGTGCCCATTTTGTATTTAGGGTGCGATATGTTTGTTAACAAATTTATCATAAATATACAACGTTTATGCATGTGTATTCAACAAAATACAATTGAAAAAGCAGAAAATGTGGGTGAGCAAAATAAATAGTCATTTTGTAGTTGCTGGGTTTTTAACAAATTTACAACATTTAAATTTACACCGGGAGAATTATTTGGTAGCAACTACAAACAAAAAAAAAATAAAGGTTTTTCAAGATATTTCAATAATGCATCGCTGCTTAAATCAGGATTCGTTCTTAAGAATATCAAGTTGCATTGAAAGACCCACCAAGAAAAATTACACAGACATACATTTGCTGCTTAGTTTGTTTCTGTTATTCTAAAAAATATTCAAACTACTGGAGTTGAAATAAACAATTTCTTCAACTTTATGCACTAACTAGCAAGCCGTCGCATAGTTATTATCGTGATCAACATTTCTTTTCTCATTGTCCTTTGTTGTTTGTGTTTTTTTTTTTCTTCGAACAAAGTTGCAAGCAGCGAAACACGGTTACGTTATTTCCGTTCGTCTGTCTGTACATCTTGGTGTTTTAAGATTTCATAGATCAAAATTCGTCAAACCAGAACCCCCCACTTTATCGTATTTGCTTGAATTTAAGTCAAATTATATCTGTATATTTTATTTTATTGCTTTTATTATTTTTGTTTAACCAAAGTTGAAGTAAATAATTAAATAGTTATCATCGTTAGGTAAAGTACATTCCAGTTCCTAATACATTTAACTGAACAATAATAAAATTGTAGAAAAGTTTCAGCGTTTTTCTAACTTAAAGTTCGTGTGGCGTCCAACATCATATCACACAATTCTACATATTTAAATATGAACTTGATTCATAATAAAAAGAAAAAAAAGTAAAAATAATTACAGTACATTACATTAAAATTATAAATAAAATCATATTCATCGTAGGCACATTATCAACCACCAGTCCAGTTGTTTCTTATAGCCTGAAATTTGATATTTAAGCTGGAAAAGAAGTGGGAACAAAAAAGTTCTCATGTGTTGTAGCATGACCGTCAAGAACAAAAGTAAATTAAAGTTTAGATTCTTAATGCATTTAAAATGATGATAGAAAACTGAAAACTATTCGTGTGGCTATTGTTACAAAAAAGCCACTCATATGGAACAGTGACTAACTAAAAGGGTTTTAAGAGCTAAATAAAAAAATTAAAAAAAAAACTAAAAATAATTTATTTTCTAAATGTCATCTCTGCTGTGTGCTTTTTGCAATTTAATAATTCCCAGCAATTAAAATCCGTAAAGGTTTATGGATACGTACTTTTGAATTTTCTATTGCGATTAATTTGTAAATTTGACTTGATTTGAAAACAAACTGTTTACTAATAAAATTTTTAATAAATATTTTTTCAATATTTCGCCACGTGGCATCATCAGGAAAATAAAATTGTATAAACAATTTAACAAATCAGTCAAAAAATGAAAAATTGTTGGCAAACAAATGGAAAATAATAAAAAAAAAGAATACAAAAACCGAAAGCCATAAAAACTACAAATTGAAATAAATATTTTAACAATAAATATATGCAAAAATTTTTCAAATATATACAAATTTTGAAAATAACAAGTTCTTTTTTTTCATATACATTTAAACATTAATTTCAATGACCAAGCATTACAAGAATTAAAGTATTAAATTATTAATGTTAGACAGATACACACCAAATGTAAATAAATGTGTGCAACATTTTCTGTATCTGTGTTAAAGTTTATACTTTTTGTTAATGGTAATTTAATTATTTGCAATATTTCCAGTATATACCGACATTTAGTCATTTTCTAAATTTAAAACTGAAACATTTTCAAAGTTAGAATTGTGATTAACTTAAGAATGCCGGTTTTTGTGCTTGATCAAAAACTATTTATTAAATATTAAATAACTCTATTTTGCTATCTTAATTCCATTTACTGAAAACTTTTAATATTTAGTTGTTCTGCTAAAAAAAAATTGATTGCAATATTCGCCAAAATCTGCGTTATAGCCTTTTTACACTGAGCCACATCTAACATCTACCATCAATTTAATAAGATGTTAACATCTTACCATAAGAAATACACAGTACTAAAAATCAACATCTTTCAACATCTTTACAAGATGATACTTTTTCATTTCGTTCCTTTCAACATCTTTCGATTATTTTAGTGTCATCACTAAAAAAGTGGCAAATTATTTATGTGGCATCACTGATAAAATGACAATTGTTTTGAAAAAAGTAAACAAAATATTTCTACCATTATGAGCGCAACATGTAAGTTCCTTTTTTATTGTTTTATATATATTTTTTTAATATTACATTTTAAACATTTATTTATTGACTTTTCAGTGAAAAAGAACACCAGCCAGCGAATCGTGTGGACGCACGAATATGAGAATAATCTTTTGGATTTGTGGGAGGAGAAAATTTAAGAATTGAGGGGCTCCAGAAAAAATTCTCATGTGTACCAGGAAATCGCTGCATCTATGCAGCAGATCGGATTTCCTGGCACTTGGGCAGATATTCGTACAAAAGTGGATAACCTGACCCGCAAATACAAGTAAGTAAAATCATTGCTTTGTGTTTACTTGTAGTAATTCTGACTGTTTTGTATTTCCTCAGACAGGAAAAGAGCAGAATTGGGCCAACAGGCGGTGCACCATCAACCTGGGTGCACTACAATAAAGTGCATGGTATTTTGGGGGCCTTCAAGGTGCACAACATTGAGGCATCAATGAATGAAAGCACAAGTAAGTTTAAATTAATAAATGTACAGTTTAATGGTTGAAATATATATGTATGTACATATGTATGTAAATGCTTTTTTTAGACATTTCAAGTCTGTCAAGCGAATTGGATGCTTCATGCAGTAGTTACTGTGATGAGGAGTACCAGCATCCGAAGAAAAGAAAGACGAAGAGGGACACAAATTCGGAGCTTGTGCGGCTGGCTCAAGAGCGCATGGAAATGCAAAGAGAGCACCAGCAACAGAGGACGGTCCAGCTGGAAGAAATAGTGAAAAGGCTAAACGCTATTTCAGCTCAAAATGCGAGCTTTCAATCCCAGCTTTTAGAAATTTTGAAAGAAAAGAAATAGAAAATACAAGAAATTATTGAATTAATTAAAAGTTGTTGTTTTTATTTATATTGAAGAAGAAACCCTTTCGCACAAAAATTTGCTGATAGCTCTTCTGATGTTTTCTTAATAATTTTGCGTGCTTTTTTAATTTGTTGAATACTGAAATGTCATTTTTGATTGATGTTAGATGTCAACAATGTAAACGACTGTTTCACACCGTCAACATTTCCCATGCGTTTCACGCAGATGTGGCTCAGTGTAAAAAGGCTATTACACTTTCATCGTGTTGTGAAAAATTTTTATTTAACGTATTCAGTGACTGAAACATAAGTTTCATATTTTGATACTCTATCATATTTTGTTAACACAATATTATAACAAATTATTATTGCACATGACAAACATATTCATTTTCGTTAATTAGAAATTTATTTTTCGAAATAATCAAAATTTTTTTAAAGAAAAATTAAAATTAAAAAGTTATTTTTGTTACTTTCCACATGTGTTTTCTAACAAGCTTTTAACAAAAAGCAAGTATCAAAACAAAATTAATTTTCATAAATACTGCACAAAGAATTTAAATAGTGAAGATATTTTGCTTTTGTATTCGTTATGAATGCCCTGAATATTTAGGCTCTGAAGCATAATCTCCTGCTGGCAGACTATAATGAGTACAAATGGTACTCATTCTATAGTTAGACCAAAACAAAATTAATGAAAAAAAAACAATTTATAATTATTGGCTATGAAGTTGTAGTTGTTTCTTTGTTGGGCATGTGAGTTTGTGTTACGAATTTGCTAACTTTTGGTTATAGTTTTTTGTTTTGTGTGTATCTGTAGTTTATGCGAGTATATTTGACGCCACGTATTTTTGGTTTGCACTAAACGAATAATCTTGACATTTTATTAAATCTGCTGTTTTTCTTGTTTTGGAATTGGATTGTTGCTGTTTTTATGTCATATTGTCCCCGTGCTGCTGCTATAATGTTCTTGAAGTTCTAAAATATATTTGCTTTAACTTCCTAGTTTTTCCTGGCTGTCTGTTTTTATTATTTCTTATTCGTCTTCTCTTTTAGTTAATTTTATTTTCTAGCATCATTCCAAGGGGCGAATGTTTCACAAAACTTCTCAACAGTTTTTGTTTCTTCTCAGAAATTATTTTGCTGTGCTTTCCAATTCTATTAAATGTCATTGACTTGAGCTCTTTGAGATCTTGAAAGTACTGTAACTAAATGTTATTTTTATTTTTGTTCGCTGCTGTTATATATTTCAGCATAAGATATCATCAATACTACGAAAAAAGCAAACCAATAAAAGTAAACACACTTTTTCCTCTTAATTTTACATAAAAATAAATAGAATAAAAACAAAAAAGCAATGCCTTTTGTTAATTAAGTGAAAAGGTAATAAAAAAAATATATAAAAAGCTTAATATTCAGAATTTAAATAAAAATTGTTTATATTTTTGTGCCCGTATTTTTAAATCAAAAATGCTTTTTGAGAATATGGCTGAGGTAAAAACTCGATTAAGACATTTCAAAAACTAATTATTGAAATAATATAAATTATAAGAAGCAGGTGTTTTTCTGCTGCTTTAATGCGAATTTCAACTCGAAATTCTACTAATTTTTAAACATCAAAAACGATGCTCATAAATTTACTATTATATTTTTTGTATTTGTCACCTTTTTGTTGTAGTTAAAACAATAAAATATAAAAAAAAACCTTAATATTTGCTTAAATTAAAATCTGTAAACTTGTTTGCCGTCTATTACCACTTTGGTCAAATTTAATTTGTTTAAAAAACTAACAAACTGTAAACAAAATATAGGATTTGAAAATTAAATGAAATTAATTAATTCGGCAAAGACTTCCGATTGTTAAATAAATTGTCCTTTCTATTTTGATTTGGTTTTTCTTATTTTATTTTCGTACTTGTTTGATGTCTTATCATTTTCTTATACAAAAGATCTTTTTATCGGTTGTCTAAGGCAGCTTCAAAAATATAAATAATTTGTATTGAGCTTAAGCGACCATTGAAACGCAAATACTTAAATTGGATTTTTATTATAAAAGGTTATGGGTTATAAACATGATAATCATTTTAATATTATGATATCACTTGCTATCACCATAATTTTAAATACCACGTAGTATTGTTTATATAAAAAAAATTTCTTATAATTTGTTTTCGGAGGGTTACTTTATTTCGAAGCTACGTATATTTAATAAATATGTATTATATATATATATATATATATATATATATATATATATATATATATATATATATATATATATACTGTTAAAAATATATAAACAAACAAATAAAAAAATAAGTATGCTTAGTTTATTTATAGTATTTTGTAATATTTTCCATAATTTTGACTTTAAATTATTCACTTTTCCACTTCTTTTTGCCATTGCGTTAGGCGAATTATTAATTCATCGTTTAATTGTTTGGTTCCTTGTTTTACCAAACAAAAATGTAATTTTATACATTCTTGAAGGAAGGAAAGAAAGTCTCTAAAATGTAATTGATATTTTTGTAAGTAACCGAATATAAAATGTGACACAAATTAAAGGAAATAAAAATAAGCTTTTGTTTTAAAACTTTCCTTTGCGATGAGTCATAACAATACATAAACCAGTTGAGGATAAAGAAATTAGTTTCCTTTTTTGCCAATTTCTCTTTTGTAGTAGCTGTTGTCGTTGCTTAACTTTGACAGTTGTTAACTCTGACAGTATCATATATCATAGTCTATTTATTTAAAGGGCTTAACAGCTTTTTTGTTTCACTTATTAAAATTGGCATCGACAAACAGCTTTTACCTCCTTTTATCAGATTTTAATTAGTATAAAACGGAGGTGTTGTTTAGTAAACATAACTTTTGAATCAATTTTAATTAAATTTTTCATTAGGTCTTTGAAGAAAGAAAGTCAACTGTTTTACTAAAGTGTTACTTTTTTTTTATTTAATAATATCGTCAAATTTAAAATATTTGTGTTCTTTCTGTTGTGATGTTGTTTATTGAAAATAATCATTTAATATTAGCCAGTGTCAATTATAATATTGTATCGATTTTTACCTATTCACTATTTAAATAAATAAAAATTAAATTATTTACTCGTACTGGCAAAGCAATAAACCAAAAAAATAAAAACTAATAATTTATTTGACGAAAGAATGAATTGTCAAAAGAGGGTGTGGAAGAAAGCAAATATATTGTTGTTGTTGTTGCTGTTGCAATTGCTAAACATTCTTATAAAACTGATTTTGTTTTAATTTTTCTCTTCTCTGTGTAATTTTTTATAGTGATATCACTTTTTTTTATTTTAAGATCTCTTGTTTTTCTCCACCCACATATGTTAGTATGTATGTACATACATATATATATTTTATGTTTGTAGGATGATTGCTGTACCCTTGCCAAGTAGGTGTAGGTACCATGCTGCAAATCAATGGTTGCATTTTATATGGTCTAGTGTATGTATATTAAGTTCCGTGTTTTTGTGTTAAGTGTAGTGGGTTTGATAGCTCTAACTTTAACCATGCACTCACACTGTTCTTTTAAAATAGTCACAACAGTGACTTGACAAAGTTGTAGCAATTTTCGTTCAAACATAAGTCACTTGAACAACACTTTCTGTTGAATGAGCACACTTTTGTGTTCAAAAATATTTCTAATGTATTTAATTGCATTTGATTTGCTGTCGTTGATGTCGATGCCAAATAGATTGACTTCATGCACATGCATTATTGTACCTAGCATGGCCAAATAGGTAGAAGAAATTTAGTTGCTGTATTGTTGTATTATTTATTTTTTTTATTACTTGAAGTTAACATGCAAATGGCAAACATGATGTTAAAAATCAGGCACGTAAACAAAGTAAAGAAAGCAAAGCCTGGTAAGCAAACAAATCTTTAACATTCAATAGTCTCTCAAAAATCATAAATTATTTCATGTATTGACTCAAACCGTTTAAATCTAATATCTCAATAATTGTACTGTTTTGAATGTAAAAGCACGTTTGAATAAAATTTGATCATTTCAGAATTATTTTTTTATTTTTTTCAGACACATCACCGCAGTTTAAATGATGAACGTGTACCCAACCCACATTCACCTCATGACATTAACGGCAGTAGTAATATGCATATTGTCACATCTCACAGTTTACAGCATTCTTCTTCACGCACTACCATGAGACATTCCATGTCCAACTCGTCTAGTAGCACACCCGCTTCTCCCCAATTAAGTGGTATCATCACTGCCAGTGGCAGCCAATTGTTATCAAATGGTCATCACTATCAATCACAATCCTCGTCACAATCTTCAATAATCTCAACGATACCATCATCGCAACGTGTGTTGGAAGAGATTCTGGCCAAGGGTGCGCCGTTTCCTATGATATGTCTACCGTCTAACGGTTATTGGGTCGATGGAACTGATCATGAATGCACTTATGACTCAAGAGGCAACCCTATGTTACCTCAAACTACCTGGATGGCAAAATTTGAAACAGATGACACCGCCAAATGTTATCGTCGGTTTTATGCTGCCCGTGAACACTCAAATTTAGTGGGCTATGACGATCAATTTGGGCCGGTTTTGATCTCAATTAAAACAGAAAACGTGGCCAATCAGGAACACATACGTATATTGCTACGTCTGAGAAGTGGCACAATGCACGAACTTATACCGGTGTCATGTTTGGGTCCATCACCTAGTCCCAACAAAATGGTTCGCTTATTGAACGATCAAATCAACGTAGACAGTTTTATGCCTGTGCTCTGTCCTAAAGCCTCGCAATTAATTGGCATATACGACGAACATGTACTTGTATCGAATTTTAAATTCGGCATTCTATACCAAAGATACGGCCAAACTACCGAGGAAGAACTATTTAGCAACAATAATTCTTCAGCTGCTTTTGAAGAGTTTTTAGATGTAATTGGTCAACGTATTAAACTTAAGGATCACAAAGGTTATAGGGGCGGTTTAGATATACAAAATGGTCACACTGGAGATACTGCTATATATGAAGTGTTCAAGGAACGTGAAATAATGTTTCATGTTTCAACTATGTTGCCCTACACCGAAGGTGATCCTCAGCAGTTGCAGCGTAAACGACACATTGGCAATGATATAGTGGCGATAGTTTTTCAAGAATCTAATACCCCTTTTTCGCCCGACATGATTGCCAGTCATTTTTTGCATGCCTTTATCGTAGTACAACCCTTGGAACCCAATACCCCTAGTACACGTTACAAGGTCAGTGTAGCCGCAAGGGATGATGTTCCCTTTTTTGGTCCAACTCTACCTAGCCCTGCCGTTTTCCGTAAGGGTCAAGAATTTAAAGAGTTTCTGCTGACAAAGCTTATAAATGCTGAAAACGCCTGCTACAAGGCCGAAAAGTTTGCTAAATTAGAGTTAAGGACTCGTACGTCTCTTTTGCAAAATTTGGTAGATGAATTGAAAGAAAAGACCAGAGAATTTTTGGGTGCCGACTTAGGTACCCAAATGGCAGCCAGTCCCACGCCAGAAACTCCAAAAGCGGATAATACGACAGCGGGATCACGTTTTATTGATACAGTCAAGAAAGCCTTGATTTCACGTGTTCGCTCGCAGAGTGTTGATACAAGTAATTTGGCGAGTGTTGAAAAATTCTGTGTTTCCACAAAAATGAATTCCTCGGCCACCAGCACAAACTCCAAAAAAGATACAAGTTTGACAGAAACATCAAATTCAAATGTAAGTCATTCTTCTGCAGACAATTGTAAATAATAAAATGTGTGTTTAAAAGCGATAAGAAGTAAATGTTAACAGAAGGAATGATTAGCTAACAATCTGTACTGAAGAGCACTGGAAACCGAACAAAATTCGGTGCGTCATGTTTTTTAACAAATGCAAGTTTTTTTTTCAAACTATCATTTTGAAACCTTAATAGCACAGTTAAGACATGTCATTCCATTTTCTTTTCGTCATTCATTGCTTTTAGCATTTTAAAATTTTAGTGTTGTCCGTACTCTATACTTTTGGAAATAAAAATTTTAAAAAGATTTTCAAAGGATTTTCCTGTTTTTGTATTAAATTAAAGTTTAAAGAAGTTGCTTTTTTTTTTTTTTTTTTTTAAAAAAAAAAGAGAAGTAGCACTTCAGGCAACAATGCCTATTTAGTCAAGTACCGTGCTACCTTCCTTAGGAAAGGGATAGAGAAGAGACAGGTGGTGAAAGGAGAAGGATAGTCGGAAATTAACTGCCGTATAAAGACAGCACAGCGACCAGTGACTATGCCTTCATCGCTGAGCAGTCCCACCGACAGCCAATTTTTAATTTTTTAGTGAAAAACCCAGGGTCTTCGTTGGGAATCGAACCCACAACCCCCATACTGACAAGCTAGTACACTACCTACTAGCCTAAAGGGGCACCTTCTTTTGACTATCTAAGAGATATTTTCGATTACTAGTTAAAAAGATATCGATTTATTTGATTGATTTGATTTGATCTTTTTTGAACTTTTATAATAATTTCTGAAATAATGGTTTCTCGGAATTGGAAGCTTTTTTATCACTTGGGTGTCGATAGTTATTAATACAAGCTAATAAAAGAAACTAAATTATATTTAAAAAGTATTTTTTTTTTTATTTAAAGACTTGTAGCCGTACAGCTTCGAAATCTTCTTCGAAATCGAAATCATCTAACGATTCAACATCATCATCTCCCGACATCACATCCCGCGGTCCCTTAAACAACGGTACAGCGAATAACAACAATGGTCATTGTTCACTACCAAGCAACAGTAAAGATTTACAGAATGGAAACAATGCTAGCAACAGTGGAACAACGACAAACTGTAGTGGAGCAGCCGCCACTATGTCTGAAACTAGTGATGATTCCAGCTTGAACAGTGTAGACCTTGACCCAATGATGGCTCATTTAGATGGTGGAGCAGCTTATATTGACAGCGACACTGGTTTAGAGTCCATGTCCTCAGCCGAGGCTACTACAAAGGCCTGTTCTTTGTGCTTGGACGGTTCTCAGGGTATGATGGGTTCATCGCCCAGCAATGAAACTATTGTTATAATTGATAATCTAAGGCAAGAAGTTACCAGACTAAAGTGTGACAAATTGGATTTGTTGAGACAGAATGTGGTAAGCGAAAGTGTTCAAGTGATTTAGCGTACCTTACGAAAGTGAATCAATAAAATAAAAAATCAATCAATTTGGTTTTTCTTTTTCACAGACTTGCCAGCGTGACATTAAACGTCTGCGTGAACGTGAGCTTTCCCTGCAGGGTGATTTGGCAGCTGCCGGTAAGGAAATTTTACGCTTAAGAGATCTATTAAAAGAATATATGCCTGATTTGGCTGCCCCGCCTCTTTCTATTTCACCCATGTAAACTGATAGTTGATGTAAGATCGGCAATCAAACAACGTTAACAACAACGAATATCTACAGACCGATATACAAATGTGTTTTGTATGCTTAAAGGGGAATAAAAGCGAGAAGATAAATTTGCTAAGCAAATTCTACCAATTGTGCCGTGTAAAACACTTTGCAAGCAAAGAAAATAAAAAACCAAAACTAACCAATCTGTGAATCCCCGGGAAAATATTTTTTTTTTTTAATGAAGAGAAAACATTAAACGTTTGAAGAACAACAAAAAAAATTGAGAATATTAAAATTAAATTAAATAAATTTTTTTTTAATATGTTATTAACATTTATCTGAAGAAATTATAATATGTAAAAAAACATTCACTACAACAACACAAATATTTACACCAAATATATAATTTAAGAACTTAAATTAGAGGAGAAAACCAATCCCTGAGCTTAGAGCTGTTTCATCAAAAAGCAAAATATTTAAAAACTGTTTTTAGGGAAATTAAAAAGACGGCTAATAAATTATAACATAAATTTGTTAAGATTGCATTGTCTCCTGCAACCTTTTAAGAATATGTCATAAACGCCAAAACAGGATATTGTTTATTATTTCACTAATAGCAGCGATTAACAGCTTAAAAATTGTCTTCACTTTATCAGTTAATAATTCAAAAATAAGTATAAAGTTATAGAATAAAAACTCTAAAAATTAACATAGAAAATTACATACCAAATAATAGAAATACATACATTAAATTACTACAAAACAACAACAACAAATAACAAATATGAATTACTTTTTTTCACATGTTTATTTATTATTATTCTATCACAAAAGTGTTTAATATTGTTTTTCAAAATAACAAACAATCAACTTACACAAATATTTATCTTTTATATTAAAACATTCGAATAAATACTACCATTCGAATGCAAATTATATCTCATAAAACTTAGTTTTAAAACCTTCGACCTTTTGTATATATTTTTAATGAAAAATTATCTTAATTTTGTTTTTTTGTTTAATCTATATTTAAAAATATAAAAATATTTTTTGTTGAAGGAAGTTTTTAATTTTAGTAACCTTCTTTGTAAACATTTAAAACAACGATACAAATATCGCAATCAAATTAAATACAAGTAACAAGGAACAGAATTTTGTCCTTAACAATTCTGAAATAAGTTCGAGCAAAGTTTTCAAATTTGCTTCTTTATTAGTTGTTAATATGTATATGCATATATTTATTTGAAATTAACACACAAAGTAGCAAGTCCTTGCTTTCTTATTGTAGATCAATATAATCAAGTATTATTCTCAATTTAAATGAAAAATTAACACAGGAAGTCGCAATTAATTTTGATTTAGTTGATAACTTCAACAACATTAAACTAATTATTTTTCATATATCTTTATTTGCATTTAACTTATAAGTTACAAATTTAAAAAAAAAGTACAGGAACTGTTTTTGTTAAAACTTTTTATATAAATACTTTTATTATTAATTATTATGTAGTTTATAAGATTTAAAAATATTAACAAGCTAAGGAGAGTACGCAGAAGTATATACAAAAACAAACAAAAAGGAAAATAATAATGTCATAAATATATGATGTTACAATTATAAACAATAAAAAAGAAACAAAACACTTTCAAACTTCAAAATGAGGTGGAATAAAAATCCTTGATACAAAACAAAAAGCAAAAATAAATATTTACTTTATACCAAGTTGAAATACATTTATTACGGAGAAGAAATATTAATAAAATCAAACAAATATACTACACAAATATAAACACGTGTTGGTCTTTCATTCATTCGACAAAGTTTAACTCACTTTGGAGTTCAAAAAAATATTTTGCCTTTTAATAAATTGTGAAATTTATTTTAAACCCACAGTAATAAGGACATGCACTTAGAAGGCATCTTGGCAGATATCTTCACTTTTTTCCATGAATATTCGTTTATATATTATTAGTTATGGTCGCACGTTGTTGGAACCATTAACCTTATGTTTTAATGATAATTTTTTCGAACTAAACTTAATTCATTTCCTATTTCTCTGATGATATATCGCACCAAATATAAAAGGGTCACAACTCAAAATTTTCCAAATCTGACTTCTTTTCCATAAACTACTGCAAAAATTTCTTTCACATCACACCTTCTTCAACTGGAAAAATACAGTTATATCTATTTTGTGTTAAGTGTGTTGCTTCTGCGCGATGAACTAAAGAGACATTTTTTGAGTTGCGTTAAGGTGCTCGACAACAACTGATTACTTATATTGCACATAAAGTGTTTTATTTTGAGTTCTGCCTCTATTACTGTAAAAAGTGATCTTTAGTTGGAAAAAGTGAGTTCAATTAACAGTATTATTTATTTATGTGCCTTTTTTGATTAAAAAATCCTGATCGTCGTAAGTTTTATATATTTTTTTTTCTTTATTTTAAAGTAGAAAAAAGAATTAAATGTTAATTTTATTGGTATTAGCCGTTTATTTCTTTACCTATTGTAAAATCTTAAATATTTGCAACACAAAATTGAATTTTTAGTTGCGACCTTTCGATGAAAATGGCGTGCCCAAACCTTGAACAGTACTCAACTACAATTGAAACTGATTGTAGCGTCATAAGGATGACAGTAGCACAAATGCATTTAGTGACTGTGTCCGGAACAAGTAAAAGCAGCACCTCGGAAGAAGAAAATATAAAAATATTAAATAGGAAGAGAACACTCTAAATATATACATTTGAAAACAAGAAACAACAGAAACAAAAATCTTTCAGAAACGCAGGAGTCTCTTATACATCGCTTTCCGAGACGAAAAAAGAAGTAAATCCAGGTGAATACGGCCACCCTGCGAAGTAAAGTACCGACTTCGATGCAATGAACTAATTTCCGAAATATTTCAAAAATATTGGGGTTGCAGTGACTTGCAAAGACAGAGAGAATTTTTAGTTAGACATATGAAAGAAATTGAACCAAATTGAAATTGAGTTCAACGCAAAGCCTTTTTCAAATCAAGACTTTTTTAAAGCAACCCTTGATATAAATTACAAAGTTATACGAACAGTTATGAAAAAAAAGAACAAATATGGTTTCGTTTAGCTGGATCTTCGTGGAAAGCATGATAATCATACTACAGTAAGCCCAGAAATCAAAAACAGTATGAGAGAATTTATTCAAAATATTCTACGAATCGAGTCTCATTACTTGCGTGCTAAAACTTCTACTGTATCAGATCTATTATACTAAGACTATAAAGAATCTCGTGTAGCTGAAAATTTAGAGTTTGGGAGTAAAATTATATTTTACAGATTATTTAACACAGAATTCAACATTGCTTTTTTCAAACCAAAGAAAGATCAATGTGACCTCTGCGAGTCTTTCCCATATGCTGATGAAAATTGAAAAAGAGATTTGGTGCAAGATTACAACACACACCTCGATAAAAGGAGCTATGCAGAACCGAAAAAGATGTTGATAAGAATACAAGCAATGTAGATGTGCTTTTTGGGAAAAATAATATGCAAAAATAGGATATTTTGAAGTAGATAAAGCCGATATTTAGAGAAGACATGAATCGGGTCACCTATTTTTGTATTTTATTTTTGTCAAAAGGCAAAATTTTCAAAAATTCATATCTCCTATATCGGGCTGAATCCAGACATAGATTATATACCGTTGCAATCTACTAGTCCTGAGCTACTCCCAGTATGCCGGTGACCGGATTCACGTCTTCTCTAAATATCGGCTTTATCCACTTCAAAATATCCTATTTTTTCATATTATTTTTTTTTTAATATTTATTATTTATTAAACTTTTAATAGAGCGGTCGATATTGGTTTTTTATAAAATTTTTAAATATTTTTTTATATAATAGTTATAGTTTTTTGACCTTTTTAATATTTTTTAGTAGTTAATTATAAAGCACTAGGTCACTATTTAATAAAAAATTTTTAAAAACTTTTATTTTTAATTTATTTGAAAAATTTTTTTCAATTTGTTTGTTCATTATTTTTGTTTTTCCTGATGATGCCAACCAACAGTGTGGCGAAATATCGAAAAAATAATAAAAAATAAGTTTTTAAAAATTTTTTATTAAATAGTGACCTAGTGCTTATTAACAGTATGTGGAACGTATTTAAAATTTTTGTAGGACGTATTTAACTGGCGTATTTATCTTCACACCCTTTTTATTTTGCTGTTATTAAAAACATTAAACATTTTTTACCTATAATAATCTTAGTTTATGCGCGATTTATTCGGAAAAGATCGCTTCCATAAATAAAGCAAACGGACATAAAAGAACTGGTGAAGAAAAATTATATTCCAAAAATCCATATTACAAATATTTATTTATTACATAGTTTCATTGGCATTTAAAAATGTAAACTTTTGAAGGGTATTTTTTTTTTAATATAGAGAGCTATTTTGAATTATAGTTTGTGCTACTTTGATATGTGCTAATGAAATGAATAAAGCTTTATTTTTAAATAGAAACATTTGAATAGAAACATACATTTCATCACTCCTATGGATTTTCTTATTATTCTGCTTGCTATTTAGTCGGCAGTTAGGAAACTTACAAAATTAAAACATTTTATCAGTTAAAGAGGCACAACTTGAGATAATATCACTAGTTAATCGAAAAATCTCAGTTAAAGAGTCATAAATCAAAATTTTCTTTTATTTTCGCTAAAATAATATAAAATTTAAAAAAGTATAGCAATATTGAATTTTTTTTATAATGGAACAATATTTTGTTGAAATATTACAATCATTTTAACATAAACAGTTTTTGTCTCTTCTTTTGTATTTAGGGTTCGATATGTTATTGTTCTTGTTTACATTTTATTTTTATTTTTTCATGCTTGTTGCCACCTGTCGCTAGATAATATTGTCTTAAATTATCGCTATTTAAATATTGCTGAGTAGGCAAGAAATAACTTTTTTATTCTTGTTAATGCTATACTTTAGTAGCGTAACTCTTAGCAAAAATTAATTTTTTCCATTTAAAATGTATGTAGAGAATGTACAAATATGCTAGCTATAAAAAGGTCGTTTAATACAGGCCATAATATTGACGAATATGACATTCTCGCAAGCCCTTTTTAGGCATACATTTAAAAGGTGCACAGGCCGCGTACTCCAATAACGACAATAGAGAAAAAATAAATATGCATGTAAATGATGGATGTCCCGATAATACAGAACCAGATAACTTACAAAATGGATAACTTTTCAATTTCAAAAAAATACATAATTATAGTTTATTGGCCTTTTTAATATTTTATAAATAATTAATTAATTTTCTCGATTTTAAAAGGGTTAATATATTATTTAAGTTTATATAAATTTAATTTTTATTTTCAATATTTCGCCATATCATTGTGTGGCATCCTCAGGAAAAGTGCATAAACAATTAAATAAATCAATCATGTAACTTACTCCAAATAAGTATTACAATGTCCGCTGCAACAAGTTAAAAAAAAAATTAAAAATTAAAGAGCTACCCAAACGTGGTACGGAACTCTTGACACTTGGCAGATTTAATTTAAATGCATTGTTATTTCGCATTAGTGCCTAATTCTTCGTTTTACTTTCTCCGGAATGGTTTCATTACCACTTTTTCTCCTTTTTGTCGCAATCAATTTAGAAATATTTTAATATTACAATTTAGTAACATGGAATTTTCGATTTTAAATATATTACATATTTACGTACGTTTTAAAATCAAATTATTTTTGTTGAGTTCTTCTTTTTAAACGAAAGTGCTGACAACTTTGACGTTGAGACAAGTGCATATAGAATTCTTTAACCAATTCACAACTTGGCATCACTGAGTTTTAACATTTCCATACAACACACTGGGCCAGTTCACATTGGATTAATATTTGTTTTGAACAACTTTAGTTCTTTCCAAAACACACTAGACTAATTATTTTAGCACAAAATTCTATGCGTATACACATCTTTGTGTGTATTAGTGTTTTTTATTCATTTCACGTTTGTTTTTCGTTCGGTATACACCACAGTATACGCATTACAAAATAAATATCGCTGGATTAAGTGATGATGAAAATTTTGTTTCTAATTTTGTTTTCTGTAAAATTATTTTTATTCTTATTCGACCTTTTTTATTTTAATTAAATAAAAAAATTTTTCAATTTGTTAATATTTTTTGTTATTAAAAATTAATTTTTCCTGAAGAAGCTTTCCATAGGAAAGCAAAATATTGAAAAAATATATCGTTAAAATTTAATTAAAAATACCGTTTAAAAGATTAACACATATTTAATTTTCTGTAAAATATAAAAATATTATAGCAAAAACTTGAATTCAATAATAATAAAATCGCAAGTATTTAATTTTCATGTGATTTGTTCAGGTTAAAGGTAAAAATGATAAAAACAAATAGCATAAACAACGCCACTTGTTGTCTATACAGATTTATCAACTTTAATGTTAGTTGCCGCGACCAACCACCTTCTACTTTTGCATTCATACTTAAATGACAAGGCAATAGCCAACTGAAGACTAAAAATCGCTCTGCAAAAAAAACACACAAGACCTGTGTTTTCATAAATGCATGTGTATTAGTTTTGTTTTCGTTGTGCGGTTTTGAAGCTGCTAGAAAAATTGTTTCAACCAAAAACTACCCCCCTCACCGAAAATGCCTACAAACTGTCAGCACAACTAATCCAATGTGAACTGGCTCACTAGCACATAGATAAGACGATTTTAATGTCATAGGCCCTATTTACACGAGAGTAATATTTGTTCCGCACAACTTTTGTTTTTTCCAAACACACGAGACTAAAGGCGATGTCAGATAAAACTTTGTTGCTTTGCGTGACATTTGAAACTTTAAAGCAAAAGCGTAAATCAAGTGGTGTATGTCACAATAAACTTTGACAACACTCATGAATTTTTTGTTTACGCCCACACACAAATAATAAAAGCCAGGTGTTTGTCAAAGCGCGCAAAAAGTTGAATGTTGGTTAACTTTTCGCTTTGCGCTGCGTCAAAAGTGCTTTATGTGGCACCTTTCATACATTTACGTACATTTTAAGTCAAATGTCAAAGCGAAACTCTGACGCAACGCAAAGCAAAAGTTTTATCGGACACGGCCTTAATTCTTCTAGCACAAAATTGTATACGTATACACAGCTTTGTGTGTGTTAGTGTTTTTTTTATTTATTTTACACAACGCTAGTCAACTGAAGACTAAAAATCGCTCTGCAAAAAAGAAAACACAAGACCTGTGTTTTCATAAATGCATGTGCATTAGTTTTGTTCTGCTAATGCGGGGTTGAAGCTGGTTGAAAAATTGTGCCAATCAAAAACTACTCTCTTCACCGAAATTGCCGACAAGCTGCCATGTTAGACCAGCACAGCTACTCTCGTGTAAATAGGCTCATAGATTTGGTTTTCTGCTATAGATAAGACGATTTTAGATTTGGTTTTCGTAACGATCCCTTATGAAATTTTATTTCAGTTACTTAGAAGTAATGACGCGAACAATTTTGGTAGATAAATTCTAAAGGTGCTCTATAAAATGAGATCAATTATTATTATTATTTTTATTTCAAAGAGCCATAATTAAGTGAATAAGCACATTTATTTACCAATTTCAAGCAAAAGATGGTTTTATAATGTTTAGTTTTAATACGTTAAGTTAAGAAATTTTATTTTCCTTTCAAATTAGCAACGACAATCGATTTAAAAAATAACAAAATATCATGTGTTGTTAAGAAACGGGTATTCTTAAAAATATATAAAGCTCCAAACTTTCCGTCACGAAAGCAAAAGTAAATATTTCCTTTTTATGTGCTTAACTTAACTGGAGAGTGATATTTAATATCTACGATACACTCGCGACAACATAACTATTTTGAACACTTCATTGTGCTGAGATACCAAGTAAACAAATTAAGTCGTTTAAAAGTTTTGAATAGAGAAAATTCCCTCTTGTCATGCAGGGCATTATTAAAATCTCGAATTTGTAAAGCAAAATGCCGTGGATTTAATTCGTCATAAGCATGAAAACACTTAGTCTTCAATTTAGAAAAAGGCACAAATTTGAGAACACTTGTATTCGTTATTAAAAAAAAAAATTTGGAAAAACAAATATGATATTTGTAGTAATATAAAAATAACACTTTTATTTTAAACATATTTATAAAAACAAAACAGAATTTTCTTTTTAGAGCTAGAATTTAAAAGTGTTTGTCTCGTTCTTTCAAATATTAAAAAAAAAAAAATAATGAAGCCAGTTTATCAAAAATAAGTAATAAAACATACATACATATATACAAACCAGCTTTTACACTTAGCCAAAATAAAATTTTTTTAAGGATTTTTATGCTGTATACTTTAAACATTGAAACAGTTTTATTTTTTATATTACAATATTTAGCTAAATTAAAAATATATTCAAAATAAAATATATTTTATATATTAATATTAATGTACAAAAAATAAACATACATAATATATTCACAGAAATATCAATTTTATACATAATATTAATAATAAATCACAAAATTAACTAATGTATGAAGGTGGTAGTCAATCTCAATTGAGAAATAATTTCATACAGAAACGATATTCTTTTCTTTTTTTATCAAAAATTTTAATTTCTGGGAAACTACATTTTTTTTTGTTTTGTTTTTAATTTTTAAATCTGTATGAACGAAAATACTAAAAAAAAATAATTCTTGCCGTTATTTAATGAGCAATTAGTTCAATTTGTTTCTTAAAAAAGTGGTGTATTCAATATAAAATATCTTATTATGGAGGGTTGTTAAGGTTTTTTAAATTTGTTATATCCGTTTTTCTCTTTTTTTGATTTCTGTTATATGTAGATTCAGTAATATAATAAAATGAATTTTATTTGTATTCAATACATTGAGAGACATAGAAATTACATTAATACTTATCTAATACTAAAATATATACCGTCGTATTCACACTGAGCTAAAAAATTGTTTTGGTTTTGAAAAATGGTATTTTCAAGATTTTCGACATTTATTGTAGTTGTAGCAAATAAATAATGACAACTTCGAAGAATCATTTAAACTACACCTCATCAGATGCAAGCGATAATTCAGGGATGTATCAGTAAGGCATGTATGTATATATGCAGCAGAACAACAATTTAAAAACCACTACTGAAAGCAGCTAAAGATAAATTATTGCTGGCTTATTTTAACGAGATATAAAAAAAGTTACAAAAAAAAATAAATTATATGTTATATACAATTTGTATCCAAATATTCATTCAGATTAACAGATTTCATAATAAAACTTTTATTTACACTTTTAATAAAAAATCCTCATATCTGAATTTATCATTAACATTTTCGCTACCTTTAACTGAAAAATATTCGATTAAAATAAAAACTAAATAAACACAGCTTTTTATTGAAAGTGGTTTTGTATCTGTCTTTGTTGATATAGTTGCCTCCTAAAATGTTCAGTCATAAGCACAAAAATTAAATACATTTAGAATGCCATTATGCCAAATTTCTATTTACGACTCTTTTAGAGAAAGGACTTCAGGCTTTTTCAATATATATCACATTAGGGTGGTTTTAAAAAATGGATGTCGGATTTTTTTGGGGGTACCCCCCTTAAATGTTTCATTTTGTTAGATTTTAAGATTACCAATTACCGATTTGAGCACAATTGGAAGATGTTAACCCGTGCCACTGGGGTCTCAAAGTTTTGAAAATCTCGATTTTTGAGCAGTTTGGCGACCCACATCTCTAGAACGACTAAAGCTATACATTAAATTTAAGGCCAAAATGTTTTTAGCATTTTATATTCTATACAATAAACACGCAACTAGTACCGAAACCGAAAGCGAAGTGCGTTATGTGTATTATTATTGCTTATTATAGACAAATCCTTGTACTTTAATTTAATTTATATATATTTTTTATGGTATAGCGTTAAATACAGACCCACAACAATCTTTTTCTTATTTATGTCAGGTATGTTATCTATTTTTTCCTTATACTATATCACTGGCGACACCAGCAGCTAAAACCAAACTAGTTTAAAAATATGAGAGCCCAAGGATTCAGAGTTTGTTATTAAAAAAAGAAAATAATAGCTAGGTGGTTCTTACTTTTATGATTTTGTTTTTTGGTCAGTTAAAAGTGAAAGTCGTATTTTGTTTTACGTTCATGTAATCGAGTTTAAAAAACCCACTTTGTTTTAGTTAGTATCATTCTATGTCATTTATTCTTTCTTCTAGTGAACATTATTATTTCTCGTAAAATTGATGGCTTCTACATCGGGCACGAGATGTAGAGGTAGACACAAATTTTTTCTAATTGACTATCCAGCTCATCAGATAACTGGAGGTAAGCTGAACTCCAATCGACAAGTTCTAGCTACTATGTTCTACAATTTTCGTACTGTGAAGTTAAATGTGCGAGACTCTGCCACAACTACTGTTGACGAAGTTTCCGTTTTTTGAACAAAAGCTCGAATTCCCACAAAACAAAAGAAAAATGTCATAGTAAAGCTCTCCAGCTGCAAAAGTACAAGGATAGAAAAACGGAAAGTGCAAGAAATGCTGTAAAAGAGTTTACCCTAAAGTTGAATGATCTCTTTGATAATGCCCATCAAGATGCCCTGACGATGATGACTTCAGAAGAAGACAAGGGGTTTTTGTTGAAATAAAGACAAAGGAAGACCAGGCTCCATGCTCGGAGTAGACCGGAAGTTGGCTTAAGCTGAAGAAAGACTACTTCAGAAACAGCGGAAGGTCTTGGACAAACAACTTGAAGCGGGAAATTTGGGTAAGCATTTAGAAAAAAATATTTTCCTTGTAGCGAAACTTCATAAGATCTACATCACTAGCTGAAATTTCCATCAATATTAACTTTATACTAATTGTCTCACCTCATTGTTTACAGAGACGGTGGAGCTGACGGACGACGAAGCAACAGAAGATTTAGTAGGACGTGAAATGCCGTATGACGAGCTCGAGGTGAACGTAAGCTGTATCCAGATAGCTCCAAAACCACAAAATGCATTTATTATACTTGATTTTTTGAATACATATTTGTTTTCATTCCAAAAATTGATAATCTAGGACGAAAAATGGGTTTTGTCATAATAGGTCCCATCTTCGCTCTAAGGGGTACCTAGTCACGTTTTTAGGGACATTGGCTTCACTATCTCGAATTTACTACTACTTACGTGTTATGTACGTGGCACGTGTTAACATCTTTCAATCGTACTCAAACTTTGGCTCCTAAAATCTGATAGAAAGAAGCATTTTAGGGGTGACCCCAAAAAAGTTCTGACATTTTTTTACCCTATAAGATCACATATATACATACATATGAATGCGCATGCATAGTAAATGAAATATTTTATGGGCCTATGGCTAATTGTAAGTAAAAAGATCACAAAATATTTGAAACAAAATAAAAGTGACACACAAACATAAATAACTTCTAGAAGCAATTTTATTTCATGCTTGATTCCTTTAAATAAATATTTCATGATATTCTCACAAAATATTTATTACAAAAATTTTTATTAAAAAATAAACATCTTATGATATTCTCATAAAACATTTATTCAAATATTGAAATGGGGGAGAGCACATCCATATTGCAATTTCACTATTGCTCAAGTAGCTCATGAGTGAATTTTACCCCAATATTGTATAGAGTCTAAGAGTCTTATATCCAAAGCCAAACTGATTATATGAGAATTTTTCATAAAATCAACATAGCATAGACAGCAATACAATACATTTCAAATATTTTTATTTTTATTTGAATAAATGTTTTATGAGAATATCATAAGATGTTTATTTTTTAATAAAAATTTTTGTAATAAATATTTTGTGAGAATATCATCAAATATTTATTTAAAGAAATCGAGCTTGAAATAAAATTGCTTATATTGAAAATGATTCCGAATAATTAGGAATTAAAAATAACTTCTTTGATTTTTGTTTAATAACTAAAAATGGATGTGGAGTTTATATTTTTGCTTTTTATTAATCATAATGAATGCTAATATTATAATTTTCATTTATATCCATTGAACTGCTTTAAAAATATCAATTAAAAAATGTTATTACATACAATTAATAAATAATGTTTATTTTATAGATTAATACTCGTAAGAGTTAAATTAAAAACAAATTCCAGCATTCACATGATATACGCTAATGTGCTAAAGTGTTGCGTTGGCGTCTTTTATTATTATTATTATTTAATGCAATGTTCACATCTTTTTACCTGAAACAACGAAAAGAATTTTAGGGATTTTAATAAACATGGAGAGGAATTTGTTTAGATTACTATAAATAGCAAAACAATGTTTGTATAAAATCAGGCTTTTTGACTTTTGTGGAAGAACGAGTAGTAAGCAGAAGGAGTTTGTTGCTCTTTTTCATAAGAAAACTTATTGTGTTTAAACCACAATTATTCTTAGATAAAAAAATTTACCTAAGTACTAAATTTCTTATTATTTTATACACAAAATAGCCGTACAGATGATACGTTATGCACCTGCAGACATACTCAAGTATATAAATATATGATATTCTCGTAATTAATACAAATTAAAGGGAATGCTCTGAGAAAAGTATCTGTTAAAGATTTGTGTTAAGTTCTTATTTCTTCTTATTCTTAAATTCTTTCTTACCACAAAAGAGAGGTGAGGCCAGCTGTTCCCTTTGTACATCATCATTTTTACTCTTTGAATCTATTATTTTACACTAAAATTTATGCTGTCAAAACTTCACTTATTTCTGTCTTCTTTTTTTCTGAAAAAAAATACATAATATTAGTTATAATTATTTAATCTGCAATTATAATTTTTTCAACATAAAGCGCTTTTGAATAAACTTATTTTAATTAAAACTTGATACTACGGTTAATCTTCGATAGAAAATAAGAGGGTGTTGAAAATTGTTGCCGCAAAACTAGTGACTATATTTCAAACCCGATTTAAAACCGTTTGTTAAACACTTTTTAAGGAAATTGATTGGATTATATAGTCAGTAGCATTTCACAAAATCAAGCTGTGGGTTAAACCGTTTTTTTCTAATAATATTTAAAAACAAAAACAAATATTTCTTGTTGTTTATTACAGTTTATTACAAATTCAAAACAAATTAAAATAATGGTAAAATATGCAAATAAAAGAACACAATAAGCATAAAAAATCAAAAAATGTTCACCTAATTTGAAAATTAAATTTCTACTTTGTAACAAATATAATTATTAATTAATCAGGGAGTTATTAGGTATCTCGATTATTAATTAATTTTTTCGAATGTGCAAGGCTTTTATATATTTATATATTGTGACATAGACTCAAATTATTTTCAATAGTTTCCTACTCTTTTATACAGCACTAGCGGACCTCGCAAACTTCGAGTCATCCCAATTTTAGCCTTCAGACAAACTTAAGAGTAATAATATTACACAAATATTTAAATTTTCAATGTGATTTATTTCAATGGAATCAGTAGAGAGCGATTTGATGAACAATGCTTTTCGATTTGGTTTCGCAACAAGGTACGAATAACGAAACGAACCGAAAAAAATCCATATAATCGAGCTAAAAACGTGTGGTAAAAAAAGAGGACAGATAAATAAAAATACTTACGGAAATAAAAAACTAAGTTTTTCATATTTTTATGCAATTTGCATTTGAAAAGCCATTAAGGAATATTTTCATACAAAGTTCCATACAAAAATCTATTTTCGAAAATAGATTTATCAATTTAATTACTGTAGAAAATTACAATGCCAAAATGACACCTGTCAGATTGCGAAAAGTCTAAGTCAACGTATAATTAGGGAATAATTGCACACAAAATTTCATAAATAAAATCAATTTTCGATTTTTCCAATTTTCCAATTTTTGCGAAGAGATTTTCCAATTTTCCGCATTTTGCATTTTCCGCAATTTTCTATTAATTTACACTAAGAATTTTCTATTTTTTGATTTGGAAAGCCATTAAAGAAATAATTTCACACAAAATTTTATACAGAAATTGGATTTTCGATTTTTCCAATTTTCCGAATTTTCCGGAGGGATTTTCCAAAACTTCCGTAAAACCTTCTTCTCGAAAATACGAACAACTGACAAAAAATTTTGCAGAATTCGGCCCAGCCGTTCTCAATTTTTGAATTACTATGCATTTTTTACTCCACTTGTATATATAGATAATCAGAAATCAATAATAATACTAATAATGTAATAGAAATGAAACAAACATTTTGTTCGAGTAGCAAAATTTTAAAAATAAAATAAATAGCCTTAGCAATCAATAATTATATGATAACATAAACTATAATGTAAGTAATTTTATTATTTGTGCTTGATTCCTTTAAATAAATATTTCATGATATTCTCACGAAATATTTATTACAAAAATTTCTATTAAAAAATAAACATTTTATGATATTCTCATAAAACATTTATTTCAATAAAAATAAAAAAATATTTGAAATGTATTACTGCGGGGGAGAGCATATCCAAATTGCAATTTCACTTTCGCTCACAAAGCTCATCAGTGAATTTTTTTTTTCGCTTTGTGAGCGAAAGTGAAATTGCAATTTGGATATGCTCTCCCCCGCAGTAATACATTTCAAATATTTTTTTATTTTTATTGAAATAAATGTTTTATGAGAATATCATAAAATGTTTATTTTTTAATAGAAATTTTTGTAATAAATATTTCGTGAGAATATCATGAAATATTTATTTAAAGGAATCAAGCACAAATAATAAAATTACTTAGATTGAAAATGATTCCGATGAATAAATTACTTATAAACTATAATGTTAATTTTAAAAACTAGTAAAATTTAAAAATTTCATACCATTTTTTTTCTTAGTATTCAGTATTTCACAAAATGAAGACGTTATTTATTATTAGCACGCATATGTGAAAATTGAAAGGATGTGGGGAATATTAACCATCTGACAGTGGCATTGTTACCCAGCCATACTTTTCATGTGTTCTTACTAATAAGCGAAAAGCTTCTTCAGCTCGTCGTCTGCAAATGAAAAGAGAAAATGATAACATTAACCAAATGATGGAATTTTTACAATTTGTTTAGCTTTTTGAAGCGTTCAAGGGGATAAGTTTGTTGGACGTTTTGTTTACCGGCTGAATTCTTTGGTAGTTTTAGTTTTTCTTATTATACGACCTTGACCCTTAACTAAACTGGCAGCAAATTGCATTAAAACGGCTTCGACCGTATATGCACTAGCCCAGCCGCGAGGTGTTAGCAGTTCCATACAAATAGCACCACCATCCATGACATAACCTTTTTCTATAAGAGGTTCAACAACTCGCATAAAAGGCGGAGCAAACGGAAAGTTATCAGGAAACGCCAGGTGTAAAAGTATAAAAGGTATATTTAGTTCGACCATATCTTTAGCCAATTTAGAGTCCGGATCGACGGTGTGCAAACGAACATACCACTCATACAAGTTATCATTAATAAGTTCCACCTAAAAATTTAATTGATCCCAGTTAAGTGAAAAAAAACAACATATTTAAATAGACAGCATTTACCGTAAATATTGGATTACATTTGTAATTCTGAAGCTTTTGTATCTCCTTGTATTCTTTCATTAGTCTACGTGCTCTAACACTAAAATCGGGAGCTGGATTTATTGACATGGGCTTAATTCTAAAAATAATCAATAAAATTATACAATTACATTTTTTAATGGAACTTTAAATATTTTTGTTTAACTGTGAAAATTAAAGTCAATAATTTCCAAACCTTCATGTTACCAAGGTTAATTGGTGCCTATCAATAAGATTCTGTCTGTGGCGAAAGTTACTTTGGAGGCATCTATACAATTATTTTTAAATGACGGATAGTTTGAGCAGACGATCGTACAAATAACAAATCCTTATTGCGAGAGATAAGCGGATCTGAATTAATGGGATCATTTGAACTACACGAGGTTGAAAAAAAATTCAGATATATGGTCGTAAACATTACGTAGAAAACGTCGCGACAGACAATTTAAAGGCATAGACAATCATATGAATGTGACGCGTATTGCCCAACAAGTTCATGCGTTTGATAATAAGCCATAATCGGTAAATGCCGTAACCAAATTCAAATGCCGGTTTTGAAGTATTTCTTATTCCATTCACAGGGAAACATATTGCCCTTTCACGTAAAATAATATTCGTACTCATCGACCAGCTCGTCCGACAAAAAGAAAATGTGTAAAAAATTTTATGTAAAATACAGTTACATAAAATTTGTATTTACAAAAATGAAAAGTTTACTTACCATTCGTTTTAATTGTTTATCAACCCACCTTTTATCCAGTCTTCTTATTCGTTTTCCTGGCGATTCTGGAAACACAACTTGCTTTTTCACCGTTCCCTCTGCTTCTAGATTTTTCTCCTCAGGTATTTCATCTTTGTTTGCGTCGTTACTTTTGAAGATTTTACGTAAAGATGATACAACTTTTTCTCTAGATCGGGACATTTTTGCAATGTTATGCTTTGATATTTGATAGGAGATAAAGGTGGTATCAGTTTTATTTATGTCAAATGTTGTTTAATTTGCCGCCCATTTATTTGATTTTAATATCAATTTATCTATTATCGTTTAATCCACGAAGATTAAGTCAGTCTAAATTTGTGCTTTCTTTATTGATCTGTAGTTAAAAAAATATTTTTTTTTGCATTAAATAACACCTAATTTTTAAAGTTTATTAAGTTTTATAAACCGTTAAATGAATACGACAACTGAAAACAAATGTTTTTAGTGAATCGCAACAACAACTACTACGTTACATTTTATTTCACGAAAAAAGAACTGTAAAAGTTCAAGAAAAACTTTATTTGTGGAAATTACTTTTTTTAGTTTTTCTGTATTTATATGTACATGTATGGATGTGATTTACAAAAAAAGCAAAAAGTATACCTAATATAGTTGAAATAATCGCCGTTCAATGTACTTAAAAATGTGTTAAAAAGAAAAATGTTCGCCCAACACAACCACTTTCTCTAAGAGATCAACGCGGAATAACCAACTTCGCCAACAATCAGGGCTTAGCTCAATTATCGAAGAATTTCCAAACTCCCATATGTGTCTTAATCAAACGCAACCAAACATTACAGAATTCGCCGACTAATGCTCGCTCAGCAGGAGCGAATGCGTAGCATAATTCATTCCTCCGGAGAGTACAAACAGTTTTTTATATGATTCGAAATTTATTAAGTGAAGAAATACTTGTAATGAGTGTAATTCGCTTGATTTATTAAAACTGTAAATTTTGAAAAAAAAAAAAAAAAAAACAAAAATATTTTCTCTTTCATTTTTTTTTTGTATGGCACAGCGATGGTAAATTAGTACAAATGTATTTTTTCGTACGAATCGAACCTTAAAAGCACAGTGGTACACATTCTTCCCGCAACACATTTTGTATGACATAGAATAGAATATAGAATAATAAAATAAGAATACTTAAATTTTCATGCATACGCCTCAATTTCCAGCTCACCATCACAAATTATAACTGGTTCTTGTAAAATCCTAAAAAGAGGGTATATTGTATTAAAAACTCACACAAAATCTTTATAAGCTACCCCCAATATATCTTCATACTTCCTTTTTTAAATTACTTTTAAATCTATTCCACAGATGGCTGTGGACAGATTTGTGGACAGCATAAAGTAATTAAATTATTCTTGCGAATATTGTATCACAGAAAAATACATGCAATATAAATTTAAAAATTGTGTTAACTGTACCAATTGGCTCAGCAAAAGGTCAGTTGTACCAACTTTATTATTTCTAGTGTAGCTTTTCTGTCTTTTTAGATGCAGTTTTTTCGACGGACGATTATACTATTTTTATTATAAATGATTTTTCTTTTTTTTTTTTTAACTGAATAAATATTAAAATTCACATTAAAACGAGAACGAAACAAAGTATGACTTTACAAATTTATGGTACAATTTTGAAATTTTGATAGCAAATCTGCTCGTATAAAATATATAAAAGAGAGAGAGAGACAAAAATACAAAAAATACGACAGAAAATTGGCCACAACGGTATAAATGCCTTCCAGGGGTGGTAAATATGGTAATAATACACTATTTTATTCAATTCGAGCATGGAAAGAACATTAGTACACCAACATTTTACTTAGTACAATTTACATATCTAAAATTTTTTCCTGATTCATGCCTAGGCAAAAACATTATCACTTCGAAAGCGAAACATATCAACTTGGAAAAGGTTAATTCTCATATTACCTCTTCATAAATTATTAAAAACATAAACAAATGTTTGAAAAAGTGTTTTTGCCAAGGCTGATAGAAAAATATTACATAAAACAAGATATCGTGGTGCCGTACCTCAAAAAATACCATAACTACATATAAGTAGTTCAATTAACGTATTTTTTTTAATTATTTATTTAAACCTTTATTTTATTAATTTTTGAGATTCGGCCGAATGTGGGGTTTTATTTCGTTTGAAAATATTAATTGTTTACAAAACTCTGAAGACTTGTTTATGTAGCTATGAGAAAATTAAGCAAAATTATCATATATAGATTATAAACATCTCCTGTAGATGCAGTGCAGCAATTAATTTCCGAACAGACCCAATATCATTATCTGCTGAATTTAGAGTCATAAATATTTAAAGTTTTAATCAGTTTTACTCAAGTAATTTTTTTTTTTATATTCGTATGTGTTTTAATATAAATGGTGCTTTAACTTAAATTAGGTCATATCTAAAATATTAAATAATAACTTATCACATAAAAAACAGAATATCAAGACAACTTAAATTTTGGGTAATGTCTGCCATTTACATTTATTTTTACCTAAATTTATTCTTTATGTTTTTGGCTTAAAATAGACACGTTTTTTGTAATAATACTATCTCTAAAAATCTGCTTTGTGCGTTGTAAACACAGACACAAATTTGTTATTAGCTTGCTGATAATCAGATTATCTAGTTATTTGTTATAATAAATAAACAATAATATGCATTTGTTCAGTTCGTATTCTATTAAAAATTGTATGCTGTATCAAATAGGACGACATCAGTTGTGAATAGTAAAATTTTTAAAAATTAAAAATAAAATTTGAATTAAAATACGTTGAAAAAAGGCAAATATATGCGTAGGAAATTAAAATATTTCTTTACCGAAATAAATTTATTTCTCTTTATGACATTTCGGAAAGGTGTTAAAGAATATTATAATTATGCAACAAATATGTAATAACTTAGAAATAACCAGCAGAATTTGTTTAGCTATTGTGGGATTTGTCGACTTAACGCACTTGCAACAGGCTGTGCATTGATTTTGAGACAGATTTCATTTTATTTATATATATATTATTGATAACCATAATAATATGATCACAAACAGTCGTAATGAGCATTAAAAACATAAAAAAATATTATAAGATTTTCTTCAAGAGTAGAATGGTGTCAAAGAAAAAATAAAACTTAGTCTTTATCAGGAAAGAAGTTTAAACACAATTTTTTATGAAAATAATATTAAAGAGAAACTTATTTAGTTGACAATTCTTTCTGTTTAATAACAGGCTTAGGTCTGTTTAGCATAGGGTGCACTAATTTCTATTACATTTTAACTAAGATTAAGCTATTCTTCCATTTTAGGCTTTATTTGAAATTGTGGGTTTTCGGTCCTCGGTTTTACTATTTTACCTAAAAATATATGTGGAATTTAGTTATATTTTATGGTTTTATGGAAGCAACAATTTCAAAGAATCATTTTTTCAAGTCCTCATATTTCTTATCACATTCATCCCAAGCTTTAGTAAGATTTTAAAAAAACTTTTTTCTATATTATTTAACTAACTAATATTGCCTCACAAATAAAAATGGTGCTTTAATTATTCGTTCCATGGCAAAAGTTAAAATAAACATTTATGTGCACAACTTGATTTTTCAAATGCATTAATGTTCTAAATTTAGATGTCCCACCCGCTGCAATGGTATTGTCCTATTGAAGTGGGATATTTTATAATAAATGTGCCTGATATTTTTTGCGGAACCACATGAACTACATTCATAGGTAAGTTATCGAGTTGGATGTCTTCACAAATAAAAGTTTAAATCCGCATGCAGTTTAAAGATCTCGAAAGTTTTAACAGACAGAATACAGCCATCATGACACATCACAATTCATAATGTATAATTATTGTTTTGTTTAAAATTCTTTCAGCTAAGGGATTAACGCCTAGTCATAAACAAAATGACGGTAAAAACAAATATCAAAATGACACGGTTCATATTGTCATTTAAATATACATATATTTATGTATGTATGTAGTAGACGAGGAAAAATACAACACATATCGTGTATGCATAAACAAATTTATACTAATTAAACAACAAAGAACATGAGTTCAGTGAAAGATTCGTAAACATATGAAAATGAATCCAAATTCAACTGCAACATGCATTCATGATACTTACATGCATACATACAAACATGTATACTACTTTGGTCTGCAAGTACATAACGCCCATGATTTCTGGGTTTTTTATGTATATCGACGTTTTAAAGTAAGGATGTCTATCTACAAGTTCATTGTGTTAAGTGTTGGAACGATTACCCAAAATAAGATTATTTTGTAGAGAATTTTCGAAAATTCTCCTCACCAACTAATCATGGTGAAACAATTTTACATTCTTATTCTGCTAGAAAAGATTTACGTGAAATGTAATCGCTGTAAAAAAATTGAAACTACACCTCTTATATAGAGAAAATTTCAGAATTTCTTGGTTTACTTAGAATATTTGAATTAGAAAAGAACCATAAAACACATTAAGTCATGTTATTTCAATTGTATATTGAAGAAGGTAACGCAACCTTAATTAGAATTTTGTTTAATTTTAATTTTTATGAAATTTAAAAATAATAACTTCTCTAGTTAATTTAATATGCGATTCTTTGATCGATTTATATAATTTTCCTTATCACTTATTGCATTAATCAGCATTTTATTAAGTAATCTTTGTAAATACGACTGCTACTTCTGGATTTATTTTTAAATCAAAATAATTTTTATTATTTTATTTATAATGGTTTTCAAGTCTTTTTTTATTGTCATGTTGCAGCGAGGCGAGACTTTTTCGATACAGTAATAATCTTATTTGAAATGTTTACAAAAAATTTATATCCAATAACATAAAAACCCAGCATCTTATTGCTAAATTTTTGATCAACTTCTCTTAAATCAATTTCATAGGATCCTACATTTCTTCCTGGCAACTCACTTTTAAGGTTGTAAGTTTACCAGTTTTGTTCAGTTTTTTTATTAAATTTTGTATTTGTTTGAGCTAATCAATTAATTTTAGATTAATATATTTTTTATCTATTTACATATTGACTGAATTAAGATGTGCCGGAATAGAGCAGTCTTAAAAACTCATTTAAGCAAAAAGATCATACATAATTTTTTTCAGCTTTAAAAAATGTAGCCTCCCTAATGCATCTAAGAGAACTCTATTTCTATTTGTTGGACTCATTTTATTCAAATGATAATTAATAATAGTTGTTAATGTTAATAATTAACGCAATATTTTGCTAAACGGAATAGCGAAGTACTGATTAAATCAAAATATACGACCTTAGGTTATCAAAATTTAATTTTAAGAAAAATATTTCTCTTCATAAATGGCCACAATGAGCAGATTTGGTATTTTTTTTTTTTGGAAAATTAGCGTTACGGCGAAGGAAAAACACCCGCTAATAAATATTTCATTTAGCTAAAAAATAGGATTAAAACACTATGATCTCAAATGGTAGCGCAGACATCCGAGACGTATTTTCAAGAGAAAGTGAGTTTAATCATCACTAATGTTACAAGCAGTCATTAACAATATTTAGCACATTGAATATTTGTTTTTAGAGTCATTTATAAACACAGATTAAAAAAACATCTCTTTTATTTAAACAAGGAACTAAGAAACAAATAAAGCATTACAAAGACATACAAGTGTTAAATTCAATTGCTGTCCTTATACTTCTAGAACAAAACATAACTATTTAAAAAAAGACAAGAAAATATGCATAACAAATATGCTAATATTTAGCTTTGACACCATAATTTAAAATCGATATATCGATAAACGTAAATAAAAATACATACAAACAAACATAGTAGAAGCATTTACTTTATGAAACAACAATAGTTTGGTTGAATTGTAAATAAACAAAGAACAGATTTCATTATCATTGCCAATAAAAATTGTTTTCCTTCACTCACTTTGTTTTCATTTTACATGTCAATCTCAATTTTTACATCTCTTTTACTAACTGAGTGTAGAATAAAATTAAAATATTGAAATTTGTTAGGAAACTATATTTTTGCAAAAATATTTAATCAGGAATATGATTAAATAATTTTTTGGAAAATAAGAAAAAGCGGCTTTTTATGCATATGTATTTATTATTCAATATACACAAATTAAACAATGCAAACAAGCAGCAGTTAAGGAAACAGTCGTTCAAGAAAACATTGAGTTAAAAATGTGAGCAAATAAATTTAATTAAAATTAATAATTCTGATTAAATAGCCTGGTTTGAGTTTATATTTTACACAAATATTTCTTTAATGTAAGGATTTTTATGGATTCGTTATCGCCTTTTATATGAAAATTTCTATAAACGCGTTAAATCTTTGTACATCTGTAAATAAGTATAAGATTTTTAAGAAAATGTATGATTTCTGATCGGCTCTTTATTTTATAAAATTATAACTTAATTATAAAGCATTTTGAGGAAAGAAGCTTGATTTGCGTTCAGCTATTTTGAAAACTCAACCTTTATATTAGACTTTTTTATATCAGTAATGTAATATGGTAATATGCTTTTGTAAAGTATTTGTCGATGGTAGATTCGAGATAAAGCATCGAGGAGTCCTATGCCAGAGATTATTAAACGTACAGAGTACCTCAGAAATATTTTTCGCAAGAGCACAAACAAAGTCTCTCGAGTCAAATGTTCAATAAGAACTTTTGGGAACTCTTTCAAGGATTTAACAATATTTTACTAATTAAAAAGTTAAAGTTTTCTTATTACGTGATTTATAATTATTCGAAATCATTTTCAATATAAGCAATTTAATTTTTCGTGCTTGATTCCTTTAAATAAATATTTCCTTTGCATGTGTCCGTTGCTTTTTTGTAAAATTTTTGTAAAACTATTTACAAATATTTTTTATTTTCTGGAATTTTAAAATTACATATGAATGGTTTCCAACGGAAACCCTTATGTAGAAATGATTGAAAATAAACAATGTTTTTTGTTGTTTTTAAATGTTTTGCTGTGTTTGTGTAGAAGTGTTTTTGAGTCTTGCTGCCTATGCTATGTTTGGCTTTGGATATTAGACTTTTAGGTTTTTCTATACAATATTGGGGTAAAATTCACTGATTAGCTTGCTTGAGCAATAGTGAAATTGCAATATGGATGTGCTCTCCCCCGCAGTAATACATTTCAAATATTTTTTATTTTTATTGGAATAAATGTTTTATGAGACTATCATAAAATGTTTATTTTTTAATGAAAATTTTTGTAATAAATATTTCGTGAGGATATCATGAAATATTTATTTAAAGGAATCAAGCACGAAAAAAATAAAATTGTTTTCTTATTACTTTATTTTTAATTTATATTTAGTTTAATATAATAAAACAATTATCAATACAATAACGTTAATCGCTGTACGTTAATATCTTAGACATGGCTACACTGCATCACATTTTAACTCCATTCAAAATTTACAGCAACTAGCAAATTTTTACTAATAATAAAATGTGATTCCCAATTCCGTAAATATTAACTGATACTGCAATTAAATTTCATTACTAATTGAAGTTGGAATTGAAATTTGATTACCAGTTTAAATTTACTGATAAATGCAACCTTTTCAGCTACCAAAAAAAATGTATAATTAGTGCATTTTTTGGATAAAAACGATTTACTTTCATCAGGTGATGAGATAAATTAAATGACTTAAGCAAAGTTAAAAATAATAATGTACAATTTGTATAGCAATAAAAATTAAGTAAAATTTAGTGATAACTTCAATAAAAATTTCGCTAGCAATGAAAACTAATTGCATTATTAATTAATTGCATCATTAATTAAAAATTAAAATTTATTTTTACAAGTTTTCCTGGTACTGCAAAATGCCTATATGGTTCATCCATGTACATTTGCATGAGTATTTACGTAAATGAATATAAGATAGCCAAATAAATAATCAAATATAAATAAAAAATAATAATTAAGAGTAACTTACCTTTTAAATTGCATGATAATTTTCCATTTTCCACTTATTTAAACTTCTTTGTGTGGGTTATCCACCTACCAATAAACCTATTTGGCTGGTATATAAAAATTACAACAGACGAAACATACAGAGTACTTTCCACTTGCAAAAACTTATATACATACATAAATACGTGAGTATGTCAGAGTTAAATAAATTTTCATCAATTTCTGTTTAAACATTTTAAGTTCTTTTTTTAGCATTGAGGAAAAGTGTGGACAAAGTCAATATTATTGTAAGATAATAAATTAGGAATTTACTAAGCCAAATCGTCATTGCAATTGTATTAATGAAAACTTATGTTAATGACCATTTTTAACAGTTTATATGATTGTAACAATCTACAATTTTTATTTACAAAAAATCAATGACCGATTGAATAATAAAAAAATTATCCTTCAATTTATTTGTCAGCTGTGTGTTATACTTGTTTAGTTACAGCTTTCTTTTGTTCTAAAACTTTTTTTACTTTCTCACTCACATATCGCAATTAATATTTATTTTGCTTTACCATATAAACAAAACAAGAATAATTTAATAAGTTAGAATACAGCAAATCACTAAACAAACTGCCATGAAAAAAAATATAATGATAACTGCTTAAGCAAGGTAAGTATATCTATATCAAGTATATGCAAGTCTACAACAAGTAGAAGATTAAAACAACATGCATATTTTTGTTGTAGAAATCATGAATTCTGCCAAAAAGAAAAAACAGCTGACTGCAATCCATAGATGGTAAAGTTGGTAGAATTATACTTTTATCTTAAAATAAATTTTATATAAAAACTTTATTACATGGAATTATTTTTAGGTTAATCTAAGCTACTTTACTTGTAAATACCATCAAAAAAGTTAAATGTGGAATAAATGAAAATAAAAAATTGTTTCTTAATGGTTGCTGAGCTTTCGTATAAAATTTTTATGTTTTGTTGTTGAGTTTTCTATACAAAATTCGGGTGAAATCAATTCATGAGAATATCATAAAATATTTATGTATAAAGTCTAGCACAGTTAACGTAGATTAAAATAAATATATTAAATTGTGGCCAAAAAGTATAAAAGAATTTATAGAATGTGTTTTAAATGCTATTTGAGACTGAAAGATGCATTTTAGAAGATTCGCTTGCCATTACTGATGCAAGAAAAAACTACACAAAAAATTAAAAAAAGGCGCTATTATACAAAATTTGACACATATGATGATAAAAACACAGAACGAAAATCTAACTGCTGAGTTCGTCATGCAATTGATACGTTGTACATTGTGCTCAACTATTATATATTTTAAAGCTGGCAACAACGATAGCGAAACAAAGGCACCACCACCTTGTCAGCAGGGATGGCAGAGTTATTAAAATTCTAGAAAGGTATTTATTTTGAAAGATGTTTAGTTTATTGTTCCTTTGCAGACCGCAATTTTAAGAACAAGAAATATTTGACATAATTAGTTGAAAATCGTAAACAAACGGGCCTAATAGATGTATCTTTCATTTTCACCAGTCATATTTTTTTCTGTAGAAAATTTCCCTCAGTCATAATTTTTCTATAAAAAATTTTATTCGAATATTTTTTCCGTAGAAAATTTTCATTAGTCATGATTTTTCTATAAAAAATTCACACATATAATTTTCTACAGATTTTATCATTTTATCAGCTATGATTATTCTAGAAAAAAGTTTATCTATCATAATTTTTTGTAGGAAGTTTTCATTAGTCTTAATTCGTCAGTCCTAATTTTCATGAATCATAATTTCTCTGTACAACATTTTCATTAGTCATGATTTTTCTTTTAAAAAAATGCCATCAGCAACATTGCTCCATAAATGGTGGAGTTATAATTAAGAAAATTTTCAATGATTTTACTTGATTAATATTTTCTAAACTTTCTGCAATCATATATGTGCATACTTCCACTTTGTTCACGATTTTTCTCAATTTTTGCAGTATTGTAAAACGAATTCATTTTCCAATTCGAAAATAATGTATTATAGAAATAATTATGATCACGACTGTCAAAATAATGCTAAGGCTTCTGAATTCGAACACGTTCCTAGTATCCTTTTTATACTAACCTGAAATTCATTCGAAACTTTATACTGTATATATATATTACATAGTAATGTACATATATGTATATGTATATTTAAAAAAATTCGTCACAAGTTGTTTTTTTGTTTTCGAATAAATTGACTTTATTGATATATAACCATCTTTTTTTTTTTTTTTGAAAAATGCTTTAGTAAGATTGTGTATTTATGGTTTAGTTATTAATTCTTTTTTAATATTTATGTATTTTATTAGAAATAGATTATAATGGTAATGTAATCAAGAAGTGAATTCTATTTAATATAAATATTTTCTGAAAACAAATATTTTTCAACAAATATGCAGTTGCAGTTGTTCGTTCATATATTGGTTAATTTTATTAATATATTGTTTAATTATTTTATTGTTACATATTGCTTTATTAATCTCTTATTCATTTAATGTGTATGTAAGGTAATGACATTTAAATTTTTGTTTGCTATTGTTAATTTTTATAAATATATACTAAGTTATATATACTTGTAAAGACGACTAAGAGTTTGGCCACATGCAAACTGTTTATATTTTGCATATGTATAAAATACAGACTGTGTGTATATGTCGTTATAAAGATTTAGCAAATCTTCTGTTTTTACTGTAATTAGGATTCTAATACATTATAATTTTCCAAAAATATCTACAAAATACACCTTTTTCATACTTAGGTTTCAACACTTCTCCAAAACGTTGCAGTGACGTACCCGTTATGTACGATTTTAATATCCACCTATCTATTTCCCTCTTTAACGAATTATTGTAAATTATTTGCAAAAAAAAAAAACATTAATTTTTTCAGAATGACGTAAATTAAATAATGCATGAGTTTTACAACAATCAGGAGTTCTTCTTAGACAAGAAAACCTTTTATTTTTATTACTTGTAAAGTGCTATTGCAGTAGTGAGTAAGGTTTTTGAGGTATTGAAAACTTGCAGTACTGATTTTTGAAAATGCATACTCAAATATGTTTTCATGTAAAAATTTCTCTTTCTAAATTTTTAAAAATATTATATTTTTCACTTTTATTTTTATTCGACCTTTTTTTTAAATTTAATTAAATATGAAATAATCTTTTAACGGTCTTTTAAATAATTTAACGATTTTATTTTTTTCCGATATTTCGCTTTCCTGTGGAAAGCTTCTTCAGGAAAAAATAAAAATAATTTCCTGAAGAAGCTTTCCACAGGAAAGCGAAATATCGGAAAAAAATAAAATCGTTAAATTATTTAAAAGACCGTTAAAAGATTATTTCATATTTAATTAAATTATATTTTTCATTAAAAAAAAATTTATATTGACGCCTTTTTGCTCTTAAAATTTAATAAGCAAATTTATCTTACTTATTTATTACATCAATAAACAGATTTTTTTACGGTTAATGAAAATTTAATTGCAATATAGGAAAACAATTAATTGGTTGCTACTGCAAAGCGCAAGCTGCCTCTATAAATTGAAATTTGATTCACCAAAGAAAAGTAGTGGACAAAAACTCAATAACAGTGTTTACACTATCATCAAACCGCAAGCGAAAAACCAAAAATCAATAGCGACTTTATATTATTGACACCTGTAAATAATTTTTAGCTTTACTAGCTGTAATACATTTCACTGAATTTAACAATAACGCAGAAGTGAGTAATTCATGTCAAGTATTGCAAAACTTTTCTCTCCAATTAATCTCAATTCAATTATGGGAAAACTTTTCGGATAACGCAACTATATAAAATAAATGCCATCAAACGCTCAGCTGTCTTGTGCTTAAGTTTTTCGCAAGATAAGTTTGCAAAGAGTTTAAGCTTTGAAAATTGCAAAAGTAGCAAATCAGTCTCTCTCGCAATAATGAGTTTAATTAAAGAAGGTTAAATTAATTTCAACACCAATGATCAACTACAAAAAAAGTGTTCAGAATGATTCGTAAGTCAGTAAATTTTCGTCATTACTTTCCCGTAACTGTATCTAGTATAGAATTGTGCTAAAATTTTTAATTAAAACATTTTAATTTAATTTGGTCTTATATGCTTATTAATCTATAGTTTTTTTTTTGTTTTTAATTCAAGACCACAGTTCTACTCACATAGAATGGGAAGGTACAGAAATTAGTAATAAATCTACTAGTAAATTTCTAATAAAAAACTTTTTTAATATTTTGAAAATATCTTTACCTTCACCCCTCTTTAACGTTATTTTTTTGTATAACATTTTAATAATAAGTTTTACGATCAACATAACTACACGTTTTTTAATTTAATTTACTTAAATTTAACCACTTTTAAATAATTTGTTTTTATATCTAGGGCCAAACGTTGTTGTCCTTTAATTTATTAATCCTTTTTTTTTAATCGTTTATATTTTTTTTAATTTATTTTTAACTTAGAACTTATGGCTTTTTACGGAATCTCAGTTTTCGCAAGGAAGTATTATTTATTAAATTTATAAAACAAAATAATGGATGGAAAAATTTATAGAAAAGTTAACAATTTTAACGAGACAATTTTGCTCTTTTATATACATACATATATTACTTACTTTTATACTAGAATAAACGATTTCTACATTTATATTTAACACTACAAAAAATAAACAGAATTTCTACAGAAATTATTCGAGTAACTAAAAATATTTACTTAACAAATCGATCAAAATGATATGATAACATGTTGTTTAACTAAATATAATGATAAAACTGCTAATATATTTCAAAGTCTCTTATTGTTCTTCCGTACGTGTAAATATATTATTAAATAACCAAGAAAACAACTTTAAGTTAGGCCTCAGTTCATTTATTTTGTATTATTTAAAATTTTATTAAGAAAACTTTTTTTCAAGAAAATCAGAAAAAGTAATACCCAGGTGATATGTAATGCATTTTCGTTACCCTATGAATTTAAATAAATAGAACACGAGAAAGTCCTCGCTATCAAGTTGATTAGATCAAGAGTAAATGCCACCTAAAATTTTTTTTTGTGTTTTTCTTATTAACAATTAACATACATTCGTTTTACTGCAGACAGCCATGGGTTACCACAAATTGAATTTTCTGTTCCTTTTTCTTTCGAAAGAAGTCAGAAGATAATAATAAATAAACTAAAGTTAAATATGTATAAAATTATCAATTGGTTATATACTTAAATGTGAGACTATTTAACAATTTATTTACTTTATGAGAGATCGTGTAAAATTTAATAAAAAATTAAACTAAGATTAACAAATTCCAAAATGTAAAATATATTTTGAAAAGATAATAAAAGACGATGATTTTTAAATTCTTTATATTATTAGCTTTAGATTATTATATCTATTTCTGCTGCGAGTTTTTTAAACATATAACAAGTCTCAAATAAATATAAATTGTAGTGAAGAATTTTAGGAACTTATTAAAGAAATAAAAACTTTGAAAGAAAAAGAAACGTCTTTCGTTGAAAGTAACAACTTAATTTGACTACACAATATGTAAAATGAGATAATAGCTCACTAAAGCTCGTAAAGAATGCATCCATTTCTTGATCTTTATAAGCAAAGTGAGAAATATTTAGAAGCATTTAAAGAAAATACTCAATTTGCGACTTTTGTAAATACTATGCACCAAATCCATAAAACAGCTAGAAAATTATCTTTAACTTGTAGCGCATGCGATAACAAAATAGAAATTTTTTCTTGGGGAACATATTGATTCACGTGAAGTGAATAGTTCGTTATGTTAACAGCACTATTCTTTATATAACAAGCATATTTGTAGTGATACCAACAACATTTGTGGCAATAACAACAATTTTCTATCTTGTGTTTTGCACAAATAATCTTTTTGTGCAAGTTCATGATGAGTTATAACAGAATAGCACTGTAAATAGAAAATAATCATTTTTGAAGCTACAAATGTATTTCTTATTACTTTTGGTTAGGTTCTGTTTTTTTAGAAACAAAACTGATGTATAAATATTAAAAATCTGCCAAAAAATTAATATTACAAGAATTATTATTATATGAAAAAAAATCATAATCAATAAAACACAAAAAAAAAAAATAAACTTAAAAGAACTGTATTTATATATATGTATATACATAAAAAATTGATAATTTCAATTTAAGGGTTTATTAAAAGCAACTTGGAAAGGAAATAATTATGAATAATTTCATTCAGAAAATTTTAAAACTGTTTCTCTAACAATTATCATTATATTTTCTTAAAACATTTTGCAATATGCATAATCATTTCTTTAAATACATTCTAACAGTTGCTTAAACCTCTACAGAGTGCTCTTATTAAATAAAGAAATATACAATATATATATTTATTTAATATTCTAACAGTCGGAATATATTATAAGATATATCTAGGAAGATAACCCCCGAGAAACAACATTATTAACTTTATTATTATTTTTGTTTTGAAAGAATTTCAAGTAAAATTAAGTCTTACAACGAACAATAATTTTTTATCTGCCTTATTAACACGAGATACAATATATATATATATATATATATATATATATACATATATATATATATATATATATATATATATATATATATATATATATATATATATACATATATATATATATATATATATATATATATATATATATATATATAAGAACTAGAAATATGGCGGATTTATAAATGGTTTTTAAAGAAAAAATAATTACTGCACAGCCTTTGACTTTGTGTTTAAACAGTCACTATTCCAAACAGTTCGGTTCTATTCCTTATACTTTTTGTTGAAAATGCATAATAATTATAAAATTGATTTTATAATACAAGCCACTACAATTTTAGAGTAGAACTAATAATGAATTTAATTTTTCTTTTTTTCTTCTTCTTAAAGGATGGCAAAATGGCTATAAAATTATCTCAGTAGAGCGCCTTTCTTGAGCCGCGTTAAGCAAGGGATCACAGTTGAATGATTCTGCAGCTAATGTTGAAAATTTGGAACTACGCTTAACCCGACCAGTATTTGGAGCTGAGGCTGTAGTCGTGACCACAGATGAACCATTGTTGCCACGTATTGCAGTCACAGTCGACAATGACTGTAGCGATGGTTGCTTTGGTGTTGAAGATAATGATAAAGACCGTGACGTATGCAAAGATGTTGTAGATGATTGTGGTGGCAATTTCGTAATTGTTACAATCGATGTTAGAGTAGTTGAGGAAGAATCATTGCTGCCAACTGATAAATCGCGATGGTAATGGTGTCCTTGGTTTTGCTCAGCATTTAAATGCTGGGGTGATTTTCTTTTTATTTTTCCTGTCGAAAGTAAATTCCTATTGCCAAAATCTTTTGTTGCGCTTATCGATTCTTGCAGTATAGCTGATTGCCGTATAGTTTGTTGTAGTAAAGAATTCACATCAATAGCTGGCCAAGTGACCAGTGAAACACTTCGTCATAAGTATGAGTCGACAGGTGAGTCTATGTGCTTGTGACGATGGTGTTTGCTGTAGTGCTTACATGGCTTACGTTGTTTATTTGCATTCGTTTCGCCTCCGAAATTTGGAGCCGTAGTGGTAGAAGTATCAACGACAGACACCTTTGGTACTCCAATAGTACCTCCTGTACTACAAGATGGCGTAGATATATTCTCGCTTTTAATTGGTAGTTTACGAGGTGTTCCCTGTGATACCTGATTAGCAGAAGATAGGGAGAAATATTCGGCCGAATGACTTTGAGAAGAGGTATCTTCAGAAAATGCATTACTTAAGCTGCGTATAGTAACATCTCCTTCATCTCCGGGTGTAGATATAACAGATGAAGGATTCGTTAATGGTGTTAAAGTGCTGGAATGACCTTCTTCGACTTCAAATGGGCCAAGTTTACCTAATGCTAAAGACGCAATTGTTGCATCTCTTGCCGTACACATATGATCGGTACGCGAATCTTCACAACTGCCACTATAATAACAGCAAGTGCTAGAGTTGCATGAACAAAAACTGTTGCTTACGCTACTGCGACGACTTGTACGAGCTGAACTGTCGGCGGTCGCTGGAACTGAAACTGGAAATTGTAACGCTTCTTCTTCACTTTTAATGCCATGCTTTTGTCCCCTTACGTCTTCTGTACCTGTTAGAGATATTTGACCTAGTAAATGGCAATGATGACAATCAACTGATGCTGTAAATGCGTTTGTGCCGTGTGGAACTGAACGAACGGAATGTTGACCTTCCAAAGGCCATTCTTCAAAACTGCTACAACTACTAGATTTTACATGAGAGCACGAACAACTAGAACATCTTGAACAACTACTACAATAATCGTCGGCTGTTATAAATAATTTTCGCTTTATTTTGACGCATTCATTTTCTATTGGACTTATGGCTGACGACACACCTCCCATAAGCGTATGATTACAGCAATGACAATAACATCGACCACGACTATTATATCTACCCATTTCATCATCTATTACTTCTTCGTTTGACAATTCATCTGTTTCGACGGAAGTGTTGGAATTCAAGGAAAGCCTTCTTCTAAGCCGTTTTCTTCTGGCACCATCATCGCTGTCAATATGAACAGAAGCTCGTACGATTGGTTCTGCAGCACCCTCGGTTGCTTTATTAAAGGCAAAGTTTGACGTAGCTGTCGTGGTGTTATCCTCCGTCATTGTAGCAGCATCTATTTCTATAGCAATTGCTTGCATCGCACTCGCAGATAACTGCCTTTGGTTTTGATCATCACTTGAATCCACGGAAGACTTGGTACACATATTTGGAAGATGCTCTTCAGAGGAGCACTGTTTTTTGGGTTGATGATGCATGTGTGGTGGACGGTTATGACGTCCCGAAGAGCACCGTTTATGGCGTATAAAACTACCAATTGGCCAACTTTCCAATTCTGTTACATTTCTTACTGCATCTTTATTTCCCGGCAATAATTCTGCATGCTGACGTCTCGAATAATAGTGACTATGGTGCATTGCGAAGCAGCAACAACGTGAGGTGGGCGTAACGTTGTGTTGGCAGTTGAGTCGGCATCTACGAACCTCATGACAATTGCAATAATCCCTTTTCTTAATCGACGAGAAGCATGAGTAATGTTTGTCACAATAGCTCGCCTTCTTCCTGCTACGAAGGTTTGAATTAATTAAGGATGTCGGAGTCTGTGTGGCATTATGCTTTTTCCGAGGTTCGCTCCTTAATATTTGCTTGCAAGAGCATATTATCTTATTGGTTTTATCACCATCATCTTTAAGATTTCTATAGCCTTTGTGAACAATAACTACGTCAAGTGCATCCAGTGCATTTTTACCATTGTCATCGAATTTCGACAATGCCGGTTTTAATGTTTGATGTTTTATCCCCTTACGATGCAGTGAGTTATTGTTATGATATTGAAATGCACGGTTATCGTGATAGCTCTTATTAAATTCATCATCAGCGTGGGCAGTTAAGAGGTGATCATCACCGCTACCACTACTAACTGTATTCGGTAAAGATTGACTTATGCTGTCGGTATTTTTGTTGTTATTAAGACTAGGTGAATTTTGTTTTTGTTGAATGGTTGTTGGTTGAGATTGTTGTTGTTCTTCGGGGGCAAACTGCTAATCTCCACGGCGAACATCACGCGGCTTAGAATTGTGACGATATATCCATACTTGCATCAATATGGCTAAATCCAGACTCACCTGGTGTCGAATAAAATAAGTAATAAAAATACATAAGAAAAATGTGAGTAGTCGCCTTACATAGGTAATAAACTAACATCAATAAATTGAATCACTGAAAAACTTAACATACCTGCAATGTGCCGCATATCCAAAATTGGGTCGGTGCTTTTCGAACAATAAAGTAGCATGTTTTGAACATATCTCCAATTGTCCACATAAGTACCATATGTATGCTCATACCATATGTAGACTTATTCTTAAAGTTTCGAACAAATTGAGGCGCTCCTATAATAAAATGCATAACATTCAATAAAATAATTTTTAAAGAATTTCTGAAAACCACCAAACTAACCCAACATGGCCTCTGTAAAAACGGCGACAAAGCCAACCGTTTCCATAAACCAATCAACCGAAAGTAATAGATACGTTATGGCAGCTCCCACTGCCCAAACAATGAGCATAAAATCTAAATATGATTGAAAATCTGTCCAGTTCCAAAAAAACTTTGGTTCAAGATCTAAAACCAAAAATCATAAATGAATAATCTTAAGCACGTCATGTGTATGAAACATAAATAAATATTTTATGCCATTTTAAGTTAGTTTCTTGCTTACCACTTAAGTAATGCCGTGTCGAAACTCCACCCGCTATATCTGTGCTTGGCGTTACCGCCTTCGGATGGTATAAATCATCACCTGTTTTGTAAATAAGTAAGTTGATATTAGTGTATAATAAAAAATTTTTAAAACATAATGAAATAAAGTAAAAAAAAACGGTAAACAAATTTTATTACTTAAAATAATTTTTAATATTAAAATGCCTTTTAGAAAATACTTGTGAACGATATTTTATTTTTTTAATTTTATTAGATCGCAGCCCTTGAAAATCTAAATTTTAGTAAATTTTTAAAAACAAACAAAGAAGAAAAATAATAATAAAATAAATTTAATAAAGTATACATTAATCTGAAACGAGTCCTCTCTTCATTCTTTTTGCAGATCATTAGTAACTTTATTAACTGGCCCTTAAACTTCAAGTTTATAAAATAGATTTTCGAATAAGTGTTTTTTAAATTGCACAATTTAAAAAAAAAAACCTTCTGAAATGATAATTTTATATTATTAAGGAGCTGGAGATTCACGGCTCCAATGATTTTGCCAACCTATAAAGAACGCCTAAAACGACTTTCTCTGGGTGCATTAATTTTTGTAATTTGTTTGTGATGCATCTACACTCCAGAGACAATGCCGTTCATTAACGTACCAGCCACACCAAAACTATCGGTTATCAAAAAATGTTTTACAAATTTAGAGATATGAATGTCTAGAATCAGCTTTTAAAATTTGATCAACAATCTTTTATAAACCTTAAATAAATAAACATTAATCTTTGGATTTGTTCCGCCAGTAAATGAGCGCTCGCCGGTTGCATCGACCAAATAGCCAGCAATGGCGGTTTACACCGAAAAAATTACAACAGGATTTATTTTATATTTGATTTTAAATCAAAAGTAAATTTTCTAAATGCTTCTAAGACTGGACTGCCCTGCCGGTCAATATAGTTTATTAGAATTCTTGAAATGGTTCAAGGATCTTTATTAAAGTAAAAAAGTATAATGAAAAAAACTTAAGGTTATAATTAATAAAATTGGGTCGACTGAATACATACCCAGATGTGCGCGTTCTCTATTGTTAGCATTGGCGCGCTTTACCTTAACGCACAAATGTATCATTAGGAACATTGTAATATTCATAACTACACTTTGGACCAGAAGCGGAAGCTCATAGCGTTTGGAAAACCTAAAAATAATAAATAATAAATCAATGTTAAAACATGAATAGAAAAATGCAATGACAATATTATTTAGTGAAACCAAAGATAAAATAAAAGTAATAATGAGAATTGCAATAAAATGTACGTATGTGGGTAAACGGAAAATAAATTTAAAATTAAAACTTCTTAATACTTAAGATAATAATCCAGCAAACAATCAGTGTCTTCTTGCTGGAAATATTTATTTTTAATTAATAACTTAATTGCTTCGAGAAACGAAAACAAAATAAACCTATTTGGTAAAATATTTGTTGTTTCCTTTATTTAATCCAAGGATATATTTTTAACAGCTTTTAAAAAGCTATAAAAAGAAATCATTTACATGTTCAAATTGCAATTATAAAGGTTCTAAGAATATTACAAAAAAAACATTTAGCAAGATAAAAAATTATGATCTGAGTTGAATCTATAGTTGAAGAATATCTGAAATACTATTGGATGATTAAAACAATCTCACATGTTTTTTTTTTTAAATACAAGAAAAAATTGCACAAATGTACCGAAAAAAATTCTTTTATGCATAAATCTGTTTACAGCCCTAAGTTAACTAGTGTTTTCTTGCAATATCAGTTAGACTGTGGAATTTTCACCAATAAATTTTTGAATTCCAAACAAACTATTACAGCTGTGGGTGGCATAACAATCAATCGTTATTATATGATCATTAGAATAACACTAAACTGTACAACAATCACTGTACCGTTTAACTCTATACTCAGTTTACATTTTTACTCAAGTGCAATTGTAAAAACGAATACAATCTAAATAACTACAGTTAAAAATATTTATTTTCAACTCTTTAAATCTAAATGGATATAAATAAATACAAGTAATAGGTTTATCAAAAACCATTTTTATACGCAACACCAACTGTAACTTAACACTGCAATCAAAACCTATAGAAGTGCAAACCTTTATGAAATAAGTTAATAATCAATAAGTTAATCATCATTAATAAAATTGTTTATTTTTTATATACAAAATTTTACATTCGCATTCATACAAATAACCAGAGGCTAACGTTTTCCTTTTTCTAACTCGGAAATTTTTCAGAACAAACAGCTACTTTATTAATGACAACAAAACAATTGAAAATATAAGACTTAATGATAATAATAAAATAAATATACAATGGAGCGTAAAGACAATGGTATTTTTTCTGATTAATATCACAGATAATGGGTTCTTTTATTCATTTCGGGGCTTCGTACTGAAAATGTTGCTCGATATAACAGCAAGTATAACAAATAAAATTTAAAGTTAAATATTAGTTTATGCTTTAAACAGCTTTAACCTACCTTAAGTTTCCCTGACGAGTTAAGTTGTACAATCAGAAAAACGACCATAGGACCTACCCTTACCATAAGTAATCAATTTTAGTGATCTTACTTTAAAATAAATTTTGAAATAAATGTTTTCTTAGTTACATTATTTTTCCTTTTAACTAACGATATATTTATTGTGTTATATTTTGAACCAAAAGAAGCAGAAACGTTATATGTAGGGCAATTAGCAAACGAATTTCTGAATATAATATCTTGAAAGTCTTTTTCTTCAAACAAAAATTGTTCAATACATTTGTTAAGGAGTGACATTTGATTTAGGGCTGATTTACATGAAACTTAAGTCACGTAAAATAGTTTTTTGAGAGCTTGTCAGCAAAAAACAATTTTAAATAAACTATTTTTTACAATAATCTTATAATAATCTTTTAAACAAAATCTGAAAAGACATAAAAATGTGTACAATTTAATATAAGGGAAGAATATTCATTAAAACGAATACAAATATACAGCCGGAATAGTGTTTTAAAACAAAAATAGAAACGGAACTTGTATGGATTTTTACCGTCATTATGCCTGCCTTGTTATATCATTATTGAATTGTATGCAAAAAGCCTTGGATTAACATACATAATAAATCTTACGCGCTCAACTGTTCAAGTGTTTAAATATAAATTATAGAAATAGTTTTTCCACTTTTAAAACAATTCAATCGACAGATTTGTGAAAAATCAGCCAAATCATGAATTGATGTGCAAAATATTTAATTATATATTTATTTATTTTTGAAAATTGTGTTTCTCTAAAGAAATAAACGAACAAGTAAATACTGTGTACAACAGTTTATAATTATTTTTTCTTTTTTATAATTGCAGTTCTTTTTCAAATGTTGCGGTAGTTAATTTTGTTATCATTATTAAAACTTAAATATTCATTTATAGGAAACTAAAAAAATTATATTTATTAAATTTTTCTTTTTGTCAAATATTAATTTTTTGTTGTATATATTTCTTATGTATTTAATATAACGCAGATTAACGTTTAAAATAAAGCTACATAATGTCAAAATAAGAATTCTTAGGGAAAGATCTAATCTGTGTATAAGATTTATTTTTTGATTGATGAAAATTTCATTGTTATCATACCAAATGTAAAACGAATAGTTTCGACAAAACACACAAATTAGTCTAACTACCAGAAGTTTCTCTGTTTTGAAGAGCCTCTGTTTTTAAACTAATGTGCGAAAAATCTCGTATGCCCTGCTGCTTTAGACAGCGTTAGCAACTATAGTTAATCATTCATTAACTATACAATATTCAGTTTAAAAAAATAGTTAATGACTAATTTGCAAACTTGAGGAATCCGGAAATTTTCTATTAATTTTTATACAATTAAGCATTTTAAATATTTTTTATATCCAAATATTTTTTTATCTTACAAAAATGATCAAATTTTCTTATGTGATTTCGTTAATTTAATCTCTTTTTATTTTTTTTATATTTTTCTTTGTTCTATTGCTGGAAGTGTGTAGATTTTCTAGCTGTAGAAGCTAAAAACAAAACAAAACAAAACAAAAGGGTTGTTATAGAGACACCTTGTATAAATTTTATCTTTTAATCTGTGCAATTGTTTAATTACTCATTTTGCAATCTCTTTAAATTACAAGTTTTAGTATGAATAATGTGATAAAAACACAAAATAATAAAAACTTAAATTAAGTACACTTATTTAAGCAACAAAGTACACACTTTAAACAACAATAAAATTGGAAAGATCAAACAAAATTATTTATAACATTTTCAAAAATATCAATTTTAAAGGTGTCAAATAGTTGAAATTATATTAAAATATGCAGTTTAATGTTCTTTACATTGTAAGAAATTAAAAAGCAAAGAAGAAACTAATCAAAGGAATTTTATTATATGTGCCCATAATTATGAAAGTGGTCTAAGTCAAAAATTTAAAGAAATTATATAAACATCTTGAAAATGGCACGTGGCCTTCTTTGACGCGAGTTACGATAATTTATTTTGTAACGTATTTATTTTACTCTTCTCAATATTTAGTCTTCTTTTCCTTAATCCTTACTCTTTATTTCACTCTCTACTTAATTATGCCTATTACCTTACATTCCTCTATATTTTAATTTAAGAACTACCGTTATATTTTAGACTTTTTAAGTTTGTTCTTTTAGTTTTGTATCATCATTTCATGAATAAAGCAGCATTGATTTTAATTATATATTTAAGTCGCGTTTCTGAACTACATAATAAAATAAATGACAATCAAATTTTAATAATAACGACAATTTCATTCCGGTTTATCTAACCATATAATTCAGTTTGGCGCTTCGGAATTAATAAAATTACTGGTGGCAAATAATTTATATATTTTAACACTATGTCAACAGATAGCGGTTCAGGTAAGTTAATGATAACGTACTTATTATGTGAATATATTAATTATTATTCGAATACGATGTGATCTGCAGATATTATACGACCACGTAATACTTCCAAGAAATGAAAAAGAGTAAGGCAGTTATCATCTTCAGATGAATTATATGAAGATTTTTTTTGTAAATTAGGAAACCCCAGAAATGGTGCAGAGAGAAAAAGATAAGACAAGAAAACGGGCAAGAAATGAAGGTAGTTACGCACAAAATATTAGAAAAATTAAGAGAAATAATGGCGAAGAATACACGACAAAAAAATCAAAACTTGTAAGTGCTAAAATTTTTGATAACAAGGATTGCTTTTGCTCAAAAAAATGTTTAGATCGCGTAGAATATAATGAAAGAAAATTTAATTTTGATACTTTCTGGAAACTAAAAGATTTTGAAACACAGAATCTGTATCTGTGTACTACAGTTCACCAACAATTAATAAAACAAAGGCGGCCCAGAACGTTTGAAAGACCTATGAGAAAATGCAACTACAAGTATTTTTTGTCAAAAAATAACAAGTCAGACGTGTCGGTTTGCAGGAACTTTTTTTTAGACATCTATAAAATTTCTGTAGGGCGGTTATCTCGTGCTCCGAATGCTGAAACACCTGGAACTGATCGTCGTGGGAAAATGCCTGGATCTTCGCGAAAAACTGATGAAATTAAGATAAAAGCTGTACGAGAACATATTTTAAGTTTCCCAGCATATGAGAGCCACTACACCAGAGCTCGTCATGCTCCTAGTCGAAAATATTTGAGTCCTGATTTGGATATTCGTAAAATGTATAGTCTATATGTAGAGAAATGTGAGGAAAATAACCAACCCTTTGTTAAGGAATGGATCTACAGGAAAATATTTAATACAGAATTTAACTTAAATTTCCATGCTCCTCGAAAAGACACATGCCAAAAATGCAATTTACTGAAGGAAAAAATCGAATCATGCCATAATAAGGAAGAGAAAATAAATCTTAGAGAAAGTCATGATATACATTTACAAAATGCCGAACGAGCTAGGAACTTTCTTGCAGAGGACCAGAAAAAAGCAAAAGAAAATTCCAGGGAATATTATGGATTCTCATTTGATTTGCAAAAGGCTCTTCCGTATCCTAAACTGTCTGTTTCGTTAGCCTATTATAAGCGAAATATGTACGTGTACAACTTGGGTTTCCATAATTTCCATGACGATAATGTGAAGATGTACACATGAGATGAAACTACAGCTTCAAGAGGTGCACAGGAAGTAGCATCATGCATTTTAGCGCATATGCAGGACATAACGACTCAAAAACACCTAATAGCTTACAGTGATGCTTGTTCAGGCCAAAATCGGAACATTAAAGTAGTATTGACATGGATGAAAATTGCTCAGTCATCAAATAATAATATTGAAACGGTAGACCAACAATTTTTGGTATCAGGTCATTCCTTTCTACCGAATGATCGTGATTTTGGGTTGATAGAAATGAAAATAAAAAAAGCAAATTACTTATACAACCCTGAGCATTATTATGAATTGATAGAAAAGTGCAGAAGAAGCAATACATTTTCGATAAAGCGAATGTCACAGCCGGATTTTATTTCAACGAAATCATTAGAAGATACAATTACAAGAAGAGTAAAAAATACCGCGGGCGAATCTGTCTCTTGGCTACAAATTCAATGGATGAGATTCTTGAAAAATGAACCTTATAAAATGTTTTATAAAACTTCTTTAGATGATTCTACATTTCACGTTTTGGATCTTTCACCTAAAAGAGGAAGACCAAAAATATACGGAAATATTAAATTACTTCCATTATACACCAGCATTAGACCAGTATCGGAAGAAAAACATAAAGATATTATGAGTTTACTACCGTACATTCCTCCAGTTTTTCAGGAACATTTTAAGAATCTTAAATACTCGAAATAATGATAAAAATGGATTACTGTTTAAAAATAATTAATAAATGCTCACGAATTATTTTAATAAAATTATTGTTTCAAATAAAACTCAAAGTTCTTTATTGCTTTAAGTCATTTATAGGACATTCAGTTAATTTTGAAAATGGTCTAAGTCAATTCAAACTTTAAAAACAATATTATCGTATGAAATTCACACAAAATTTCATATTCATAATAAATTTCCATTAATTAAGACCAATAAAATTCAAAATTAAAATGTCGCATAATGTAAAAATATTTTTTAATTTATTCAAATGCAAATCATTAAATATCTTGAAACAAGAAATATATGACTTAGACCACTTTCATAATTATGGGCACATATGTATCATAACTTATCTTTAGTTGTTAACTACTAAACTACGAACCTTTATCTGTAATTTGCAATCATTCTATTTATTTAATTGTGCCATTTTCATGTTTTTCTTATTTTTTTTGTAACTTGATCAATCCGGCCCAATTAATCGATTGTAATTCCTGTACTGACTCCATTTTTTAAGTTTATTTTTTCAGCAACGTAACGAATATTATGAATTCTGATTAGTTTAGAACAAACAAAATTTATGTTAGCATTCAATAGGCTAATTTTAAAAAATTCAAATATCCGTCTAGCTATATTTAATACCAATAAAACAAAATATTACTTGTCTTTACTTTCAGAAGTAATTGATAAGAATGAAAACGCTAAAAAGAAAAGATTACTATATAAGATTATTATATTTCAAAACGTTTGTATTTTAAGTTTAATGAAGTCTGCATCGCTAAAAGTCCCAGGGATCGCTTTTAGCGACACCACCATAGCCCATCTAGTTTTGAATTTAATTTAATTTCTAATTTTGAATTTATAATTGTAATAGTGTTATCAGACCGTTTCTTCCGGGTGCCGCCGAAACCATTGGAACATTTGGCTGTGTTTGGTGAAAGCGTACGCAGGAATATTTCAATCCTGGATAACGTAACGCCATTGACTAACTCCTCGCCGATGGCAGAGTGCTGAACGCAGATACTGAACCGCTTAGATTTATTGATCGGACGTCTACTAGTAGAGCATTGAGGGCAAGGTCGAACAAGAGATCGAGTGGTGTTGATGGTATACCGAACTTTGTTCTTGGGAAGATTGACGAGGTACCTTGGCGGTTTCCGGCAGTTTTTTTTTTAACCATTGCTACAACATTGGTCATTTTCCAAAGCATGGAAGACGCCTCGGGATAATGGCAGTTACCGACCGAGTTCTTTACTGTCGGCCTTTGGAAAGTTGTTTGAGTTCTTTCTTCTAAAAAAAATTAACAGAGTTGTATGTGATAATAACATTTTGCCAAACTTAGCAGTCCACCAACTGCTAACCCGTGGTACCACCGCACGAGATTGCGCGGCACAAGGAACTTGTAGGGTTTCCTTCTGTTAATAAAATAAATATTAAACAAGACCCTGGATGCTGTTAAACATATCCCGGCAACCAGCGGAAACGTGTCGTCACAATGACAGTCAAATAATCTTAATGCTAGATAGGTTTCTTGGTAAACAATGAAAACATCGCCGGTTCAATTCTCTGGAAACAAAGTCGACGAAAACCATGAGGGCATGAGAAGTCGAAAAACCCCTTCTAAAACCGAACTGGATTTATAACGATTAAATCAAAATTCAAATGTATTGATTCAAACAAAAATTTTTTTTCGATCATAAGAAATATCCATTATTTTTATTCCATTGGGCTCTTAAGAATATTTGTAAATTTTTTAAAATCTTTAAGCCTTCGTTAAGTTGTAATTTTTAAGATTTTCAATTAATTGCCTTATTAAATCATTATATAAACTATGAAAAAAATCCCCTAAATTCATTAAGAAAGTCATTTTTAAGCTTTTGTGTGGCAAACCCTTGTTAACAAAATTGAAATGGGACTTTTACTACGAATGCAGATAATGTGGAAGTTCGGTGATAATAACCGTCATATTAATTATTTAATGACAAAATATTAAAAAGAAACGAAAAAAGGAGCGGGCGATAAACAAAACACAATTAATATTATTTTTGTAATATTTAACCTGCTTTTAGCCGGAAATATTTTGCTACTTGTATGGTTCTAATTAACGTTCTAGCATCGAAAGAAGTTTTTGAATTTTTCAAAGTCAATCGAATGAACGTAACAAGCCCAATAGAATTCAATCAGTTGCAGAAATTTATTTTGTTTCAGCCATTTTTCTATATATTTAAGAAGAATCGTAATGGTTGTACACTATTTTAATTTTTATTTTCTTTTTTTTTTGTTGAATTTAAGCATGAAAGGTTTCGCGCTTAAGCAAAAACAAAAAAGAAGAAAACAACGACGTCATGTGTTTCCTATTTAGAAGAAAACACTATATTGTTAGAGGCACTCCTTTGCTTTAGTTGAGGGTCAGGCCAGCACTATACGGCAAATAATGATAGGAGAAGAAGCAAATGACAACAAAAGGTTGATTTAAGGATGTTAAAAATGCCTTTAATTCTTCACAAGTTAAACGAAGCAAAAAACGCGAAATTATTTGGAGCATCTGTTAATAAAGTTTGCATGTATTGATGAATGAATAAAGCTTTTACAGCATAAAGCAAAAAATAATAAAAACTAATGGTTTGTCATAAACCTCAGAACAACTACGTCATTTGACTACTAATTATTAATTTACTTGACTATGAAACATTAATTAATAATAATAGCAATAATAAAAAAATAATAATTATTATTGTCTATCAATAATTATTATTTACTTTTTGGTTTTATTGTCAATATTTCAGGGGAAAATTTTAAATTAAAGAATACTCAAGTTAACAATATAAATTATTAGACTGGGATGTACATTTTTTTGTCTTAATTTTCATTTTTTTCACGTAGGTTTTTAATATCCTGCATTATATAAACGCCGCATTGACTGAAATCAAAAATGCAGCTTTGTTCAAAGTACGAAATACAAGAGGGAAAGACAAAAATAGAAACTGTGCGAAACTAATGGTTTTATTTAATGATTGTGTAGGGCGATTTGTATTGTGAGGAGCTAAGACTAGTATGAACTGTATTAGGCGCCACAACTGATATTTTAAGAGTGCAATCAATGAAAATGCTCCACGCCATTTCCACATTGCTCCATAAAAAATATATTATTTAGAAAACATCGCACGGGGAATTTTACTTTACCCACCTTAATCATGAGCTTGTCTGTCTCGTTTGCCTTTTATGAGTTTTGATTTATTCAGAGCAAGACCTCGAAAAGGCGAACAAACTATATTTGGTGCCGCGAGATTTCATTTAAATACACAAGTTGTGTGGAAATGCCATTTAAAATATTACAGATTTTAAAAACAGAATTAATAAAACGACTCACATGTATGTCTCCCTTGAAGGCATGTGAAATTTTTGCAATCGATCCAATAAGATCATATAAAAAATATTTTAACCACTCCTACTAGTGCATTCATTAATCTGAACAAAAACAAAACAAAAAAAGACAATTTTTCTATTAACCCCAATAAAATATAGTTTATTTTTCACTAGTTTTTTAGTTGGAACTAAAAGTAAAAGAAGTATTTGCTTTTCTTCTGTTACCATATTTGTACAAAAATAATTATCGGAATTTCTTTGGCATGCAGCAAAATCTTACACATGCGTATACATACATACATATGTATGTATATCTGCCTTAGAGGATTTAAGAATTAATAAAATGACATTGCACTTGACCACAGCAACAATCAACTGTTTGTTTTGTTTTTAAACAAACAAAGAAACACCTTAAATATTTTACTTTTCTCCCATCACCTTGAATGATACAGTGAATGAAATGTATCATTATTTTTTCGTTAAATTTTGAATTAATTCTTTTCACAACAAAAAATATTTCAATGAAATTTGAATCAATTCAAATGAATTAGGCAGAAATGAATTTCAATTCGTTTTCAATTCAAATTAAATCCAGTTCAAATTCAAATTCATTCTTTCATTTCCGATTCGTTTGAATTGAAATGATTTTGAAATCATTCAAATGAATGAAATAAAAATGAGTTGCAATCAATTAAATTGAAGAGCAGATCTAAGGGGAATGAAAAATGGAAATTTTTGCTACCAAAATAAAAATATTCAGTACAAAAAATAAAAAGCTTTATCTTGGATTCTTGCTGATAAAGAAAACACGGTGTTTGGAGTTTGTTTCTCCTAGAAGAACTGATTTTTATTTTGAAATACGAGATTATTTAAATGAAAATGATTGTTATAATATTTTCACACTATTTGGTAAAAATAAAAATTTAAGTTTCTTTTAGTAAATAACCAAAATTTTTCCATTTTTATAGGCTTTCCTATTCTGCCGCTACCTGACAATTCCAGTATATGACGGGAACTTTAAATTTAAGAATTATTTATCTTTGAATTATACTAGATGACATAAAACAAACGAGAGTAATGCTGCTGCCAGCTCTGCCCTGTATGCATGTATGTTTGTTTAGGGTGTTTGAAATGTTGTAAAAGTCTAATAAAGTGTTTTTACCCACTTTTTGCTTAAGTAAAACTATTCATTCAGATTTGTGATGTTACTGCAAAAATGTAATTTATTGTTTTTAAAGAAATTTAACATAAAAAACATTCAAATAAAATCTTCAAATGTAAATCCGAGTGCTCCATTTCTACATCCAAAGAGCAGCGATATAAAATTAAAAACCAACAAACAAATTAATCTTTGCATTGCATCTCTTCTTAACATTTTGTTTGTTGTTCTCATGTTTAGTGACTAGCTGACTGAGTGTTGATTGTATTGTGTTTTATTTGTTAATTGCATTTAATACGGAAGTTTATCTTGACTGTTATATGTTTGTTAAACGTTGTGAGTTTTGTTTTGCTTTTTGTTTGTTTGTTAAAGTAGAGGACGTTTACCTTCTGATAAATGTTGAAAACATTTTTTTTAGTTGAAAAAAGCAATAAATATTCGAGGAGGAATTTAACTCTGCTATAAGTTTCATTTAAAATAGGACAGAAATATAAATAATAGTAAATGCATAATTCACTTTCAATAATCAATTCTTTTAGTTTAGTTACTGCTTTTCTACCTTTAGCTTTTATATAGATTAAAAACTGTTGTCTAGTTCTGAAATATTTTTCGCACAAAACCCGATATGAAATGACATCATTTAAATAATGTGTTAATTCAATAAATGCGTAACTATCAAAAACAATAATATCAAATTAATACGTAAATATTTTTCGTTAAATTTATTCATTTTGATTTGACGGAACACCACTTGTAGTGAAAATTTTATAATAGACAATTAACAAGCGGAAATTTGTTATCATGTTTAGATCTTCAAAGTTGTGAAATATTAATTAAAAACTTATAAAACATGTGTTTTAAACGAGGAAATATTCGTTTTTCGTTTTTGTTAATTGAATCATAATCTGACCCTAAACCTCAGGGTCGACTGTCTTATGCAGGACAATAAACGAATTTAGCTATTGTATGTCCAAAACAAAAGCTTTCGCTTTGGTGTCCTTATAGTCAGAAGGCTTCGATGCGACTCTGTTACCGGTGAGAACTTCCTCCCCTTTTCCTTAATTAATTAATTTATACATGATGATTGTATTCCATTCCAGGGTAAAATAGCAAAAAGTCAGATGTTTTGAATTATTTTTCACTCAATCTAAGCTGTTTTAACTTTTCCTTAGAAGAAAAATAGTCCATTAAAGATCAAAGATTTAAATTCTGAGAACATAACAGTTTTATAGTTACTTAGTACTTAAATTATAATTAAATCAGTATGTTCTGACGTATAGATTGTTACGAAATTCTAAATTTAACTTTTTCCATTCAAAGAATTTATAGCGCACACATCTACATATAGAATATGTACACATATAGTCAATGTCACTTGCTGATAAACTCAACCACCGCAAATTATACAAACTAATTGTCATTTTTAATATTAATAATATTTCAATAAATATTGTATTATATTATTACAATAATTATATTGTTGAGAGAAAATAATTTAAATAAAAACTACTTAAGCATCATCGAAAACATTAGGTGTTACATGTTTATTCTTAAGTGATATTATTGCTTATGTATTATAGGAGCACTTCTCTTATTACGTTAAAATTACAACAGTTATCAAGTAAAATTAAAAGCAAACATCTTATTGAAAAACAATTTATTTAAAACAAAGCAGAATTCTTCGATTGTTTAATTTATCTCAATTTTAATACTAATGCCTTCAAAGACATTAGAATGCGTGCAAAAATGGAAAATGTACGGAAAAATTGAGTTATAACGTCTTTGCTACGAGTTAAACCGATTTGCTTGCGCCGTATGTAATTTTTCACTCAGTTTTCGCTTCTTAAACAGCCCACTTTGCATTATTTCTTTTGAAATTCAATCTTGATTTAATAAGACTTATTTCTTATTATTTGGCGCATGAAGGTAGTCATGTGTCTATTATTAGAAGAAGAGTAGACCGAACTGTTACTTAAATTTTGTATTAGTAGCCATATGCCGTTGCAATTAAGAGGGACGATAATAAAAAAAGTCACACATAAAAAGAAAAAAAGTATGAACTTTCCTTCTAATTAATCTAAAGTAGTGAAAGAGAGATGTAATGGTGCCGTGCGATAATAAACATACGAAAATTTTAATAATAAAAAGGAACAATAACAAATTGCTTTCATTGCAAATTTACAAATATTTAACAATATTTAGTAATAGATAAAGGAAAACAAAATAATGGAAAAAGTTGAGCGTGTTAACAGCATTGCTTAAATCGATTGACGATGAAACATGAAAATTACAATAGAGAAAAGTTATTTCTTTCTGTTTAATTTGTTGTTTTATTAGATGATAGCCGCTAACCTTATTTTAAATAGGTAAATGAAAGGATTCCTCTGGCAGTCTGCATCCAAAGATTTCTTACTTCTGAATTGACGTCTCGCATCTTTTTATGTATGATAATTTTTCTTATTTTTAAAAGCGAGCAAGCTAAATTGAAATCTAATCCTTTGAAATAAATTTCAGAATTTGAACTTTAGAAACCTATAATAATAAATTATTTACTACGAAGATATTTATTTTAACACAGGTCTTTAAGAATTGCGAATATCCATGCTTGCACAAAAATATATAAAAGAAGAATACAAAAATATATTTCGAAAGAATATACTTTCGTTAAATAAACAAACATTTATGTTTACCCAATTGCAAACAATGTGAACATGTGTTTTAAACCTAAATACATATCTATTAACTTTTTAAATTTAAAATCAATAAATAACTTAAATAAAACCTTCTCAATTTAAGTTTTAACATCAGCTTTTTGACACTGTTGATAAAAAAAATCGACGAACATTTGACGATGTGTGAAAGAAAAATATTTTTTTTTTTATAAAACTCACATCAGACAGAAAGTATTGTCAAACAAAATAAACTTGTAAGGAAGGAAGCTAATAGATTTAAAAACCATCGTTCTTATATATGGTTTTAAGTTTTAATCATTTTTTTCCATGCCTGTGGAAAATACAGGAATTGGAAGGCTGTTAATGATACGATGATACAATACTTCTAAAGTGGCAAATGTTTTTCGTAGATATTGATCAAAGAGTATTATAATCTTCAATTTCACACATTTTCTCTTGTATATCTCATGTGTCAAGTAATTCTTAGAAGTAAAAGTTATTACGTTTCTTGAAATACTGAGAACTCGGAGAAAGTTGATGAGGGGACGACAAAATTCTAAGTTTATATATAAAAAAAAATAAATAAATAAAACGATATTTTTTATAAAACGTCATATAATTTACGCATGTTAATTTCTTTATCGAATTCGTTAGAAATAATTGTTTTTAGTAACTTACCAAAAAAATATACGCAAGGAATTTGCCATTAAAAGAGCAAAACACACGTGTAAGGAGAAACCATCCGCATCCTGGGTCTTTTTTATTTCTAAATACTGTGGCACATAGGGTATTACACCGCCAATAACCATGGCAGAAGCTGCAGCCCAACCAACAACATGACCAATTGTTAAACCCATCTCATCATTAATGATCCAGTCCATGTTTGTAAATAAATTCTTTGCACACAAAATAATAAATAAAGATAATCTGCAACAACTTATTTCTGGATTCTTCTTTATTATTATGTCGCTAAAACTAGTTAGCAATGAAAATATAATTGGATTATGAATACCTTTCGCGTCAATTTTATATATTAATTAATTATGCTCTTTAAATGCAATAATAAATTTATTATTTTTAATTATATTTTTGTCTGGAAGTATTAATTCAAGGTCGTTTCTCATTTGATAATTTTGATACGTCGGAATAAATTTAAAATTATACCTACAAAACTATGTACATATGTATATTATTATGCATGTATATATGTATGTCCATACATGTGCCTTTATAAGTTTTTTATTTCAAAAACATTTTCTTTTTAATTGATATTTAGTTTTTTTAGGTATTTTTACATTTATTTTTAATGTCGACTTTTATCATTTATTTATATATGTATATAACATGTCCAAAAAATAATATAAATATATATATATGTGTTATACTTTGTTGTTGTTTTATTATGTAGGAGGCTGTTGGTTTTTTGTTTTTTCTTTATCTTCATTTATTTACGTTTGTTGTTTTCTAATGCATAAAAGTAACCAAATAAGGGGTATTTGCAGGAAAGAGAAAAGGGTAAACAAAAAAACATTAACAGAAATACTAATAACTAGAAGATAATTTAATTTTAGAAAATATACTCTTAGAAAAAAATGCAGGGAAGCCTTTATTTGATATGTATGTATGCATTTTTCGATTTATTCTTATTATTTAGATTTGTTTAACTTTAAAACTCTTTTTTTGCTTATTTTCTGATTTTTTGCTCATCACACACAATTCGCATACATGCTTAAACAATTTTTTTTTATATGTAAATGCCTTTTATTGAATTTTCAATGCCCTGAATATAGGCAGGGTAGACCAAGATTTTTTATACGATCACTTTTTAATTCTTCACATTCGTTGCTTTTCACAATAATTAAAAATTGACTAAGAATGTCCTTATAAACTGTGACCAAATGTTAAATATCAGTTTATATTTTGCACAAACTTTTCTAGCACTCACAAATTAAGAAAAAAATTAAACGTCGCAGCGACCGACCCCATACCCATACGCGCGACTTTCCCATATGACATTTTTTTACATACTATTCTAAGAGCTACCAAGTTTTACCTGATTGTTATTTCAAGTATTAATTAAACTTGGCAGCATTGTCTTCAAATAGAGGACAGGGATCAAATAAATAGCATTTCACTTTGTTTTACTACTATATTTTATATTACTATTGAGTAGAGGTTGTTTTAACATAATAGATGTGTTTCAAATCCAAGTCAATCAATCATTATGCGTTTATCGTTTATATCATTATCGTTTTAGACATTTGTGACATTATCAGCTATATGCATTAAAACTTAAGCAGCATTTACTGCCGTTGTTAAGAAAATTTCTTAAAGATGTATTCAAAAAGGGTTTTAGCTTAAAATATCCTTGTTAAAACTTTGTTAACTTAAAGTAAGAAAAAACCTACTTTAAACCTATAAACCTAAAACCAGGTTCGTGGTCCACAAGCTTGGCAAAGGAAAATATGTTGTTCAAACCGTATCAGGGGAATTACGCATGGTAGGGACAACTATACTAACTGTATCTTCTAATAACGAAGATGGTTTTGGGACACTTTGGATGTTAATTAAAAATTGGGGTACACAAAGTGAAATTATATACATATTAATGATCTATAGATAAGCACAATGGTTTGTTTAGACGGCCTGATTATAGGGCCCGACAATCTCTTGTAAAACTTGTTAGCAAAGGTTTTGTTCGATACAAACGAAGTTATTGTTTTCCTAGTTTGTTTCCAGCTAGAGCTGATTAATCTTATATAGAAAAGATTATTTGAGATTGTTGTTACTATTTATTTTTTATAAACATTTGTACATTAAATTAAGAATAAAAATATATAAAACATAAATAACTAAATATAAAAATCACAGATCACGTTTTAATTTTCCAAACTACACAAATATAATTTATTAAAAAAACAATATCAAAAAAGACATCAGCAATTGTGATACCTCTCTTGGTCTTTCCCTCCATTTCAGACTGAAATGTTTAATAGCATTCAAAAATAATAATTACATACGTATTTTAGTTTAACAAATAATGGTGTAAAACGAAATTATAACACCAATTATAAATCATAGCGTTTACAATTGGTATCTAATATATTCAAGCTCCAATTTTGATCCCAGCCCATTTCATGAAATTATGTAGACGAAACTTTTAATGAATTTAATGAAAATGCTTTAAGCACAAATATCAATAATCACATTATTTACACTAATTTGAGGTCTAAAATAATTTTTGGTGCTTGTCAACAATGGTCATACAGCTGTTCATTATAATTAAAGCAAACACTGTATTTTGTTTTTTTTCGTGAAATTTTATGATAATTTTAATTTCGGCAGAAGTATGTCTCAATTAAATCTATTGCGCCAAACTGTTCAAAAGCAGTACTTACTTTCAAATACTTACTTTCAACAACAAAAATACAAAATAAGCCAAAATGCGGTTTGGAAACAGAGAAACAAGAGATCAGAAGCTGGTCAGGAATTGCAATTGAGCAATAATGTAGCAGGTCGCTCAGATGTGTCCACTGACGTCAGACTTTTGGGTGAAAAAATCAAAGAAAACACCAAAACGGCGAGCTACACAGCCATTATATTGGCTGGTGTTGGTATTACGGCTGTTATGTTTTGGGCAATATTTCGAGAATTGTTTAGTAGTTCTAGTCCAAATAATATATATTCAAATGCATTGGAACGAGTCATTAAGGTGCTTATAAGGTAATGTTGGTTTTAAAAATCCGTTTAAAATTGTTTATCTTAAAGGATCCAAGAGTACAAGATTCCTTGGGTGCTCCTATTAAAGGATTTGGTGAAGAATCTCGCCGTGGCCGTCGTCAACATGTGGCCCACAGCAGTTTTGAACGTAATGGCGTGCCACACATACGGATGAGGTTTTACGTTCAGGGTTTAAGGAACAAAGCTACAGTTCATTTGGAATCTAGACGGGTAAGATTTAAAAGTTCATTAACCGCAATATTTCAAGACAACAAATGAATTTATTCATAAATTATAAGCATTAAATTAATTTTAACAACTGTTACGCCATCCTGCCGTTTTTTTTATAAGGAAGAACTTAACCAAAAATAGTTTTCTCGTTAACAAATTTAATCAAATATAGTGCTACTGAATTGTTATCTGGTATTTTATTTTATATTTTAGGCGCCTTCTGGTCAAATGCAATATCGTTATTTATTTGTTCAATTAGATCATTATCCACATACTACTATTATACTTGAGGATAACCGTAACTCCGATCCAGTTTCATCAACTTCCCCTTTATCAGGCTCTGGCCTAAATTATGCATCTTTTGATGGAAAAAATTAAATCTAATTCTGCTGAGAAATTTATTTTAAGCTATGTAAAGTTTAAGAAAATCAATACCCAATTTGTAATTAGAATCATTGTTTAGGTTTATTAACGTCAATTGGGCTTGATTTAAAAAAACGTTTTTAATAAACATTTCTTGATAAGCTATTTAGGCTGTACCTATGTGGACATAGGGATATGCTTTACTCGCACTAATTGAATATTTAAAATATTATTTTTTAACAATCAATATTTCGTAAGAAAATATTGTATTGTACTGTAAAATATATTTATTGCCAAATACATATAAATTGAATATTTATTGGTAATCACTTAACATTCTTAATCATGTTTGACTGTTTTAAAATGTTTATTTTGTGCAGGCATATCAGGAAATTGTTTGTTGCTCAAGGAATCAAGTGCGATAATGAAATTTAAAAAAAATAAAATTTTTATAAGGAATTAAACACAAATGACCTAAAGTTATCGTCTAACTGCATCGATAACAATACTTTATAATGCCATTTATTTTGTCTCTGCTAAACAAATTTAAACTAATTGCGGAAGCTCTTAAAGCAGGTATGGCAGTTTTTCCGTCTCCAAATTCTTCGTTTCCGGTTTAAAACTAAGCTAATGTACATAAGTATTAAAGCATTCTTTCTAATCTACATAACGAATGTGAGTAATGCGCATGCAAAAGTAGAAATGAACACAAAAGTAAAATAATAACCAACAAACTTTTAATATTATGTTTGTTATTTCAATATTTTTAATATTTAGTTAATATTTCAGTTTGTAATATTTATAAATAAAAAATAATAAGTACATAAATAAGTGATTTTTTCTCAAAAGTAAAAGGATATTTTTTTATTAAAAATTTGAATAAACCCATCCATTACTGATAATTGTATACTACTTTTTAAGAATGTACTCATAAATAAACATTTTAAAATAGTTATGATGAACAGGAGCTACATATATGTACGTAGGTATGTATATAAGGTAACTAGTCATATTTTACATTAAAGAAATTTTAACCTTCTTTGTCATGACGACAAGTCGATCATTTTAAATTTAGCACATACATAATTCTAATGAAATTTATTCGATTGGCTGACTTGAATAGAATCATTATATTAAATACTTCATATTTAATATGCTTTTGAAAACAACGTTCCTTAAGTCCTGTAATCCTACAAGATCAAAAAAATGAATTAATTGCTGACATTATGAACATTCAAAAATCAACAGAATCAGAAATCTAAAATTTTATATTTATTTTTCACGCGCATAAACGAACAAGAAAAAATGTTCTGCTTATGTTCATACATGAATGCGCACAACAAGAATTATTAGTCTTATTCATATGTGATAAATGATAAATCAGCTACTTCTCATTAATGTTCTTTTTCATAAATGTACATGTTCATTTATGAACGTTGAAATTTTATAAAATTTCTCATAAATGAACGTGAAAAAATTTTCTACCTACGATCGCAGTTTACCGTAAAATGTAGTAAAAACACATGGGTACATATTAACACAAAATACAATATTGCAATATATTCTAAAAGAAATAAAAAAAAAACATTTTTTTTCCTACATACGCCGACAATTGCGCATTATCAAATATGTGCGTTTGTTCTTCTGAAATATTCTCCTTTCGATTAAGGAACGTTTTCTAAAATAAAACACTGGGTTCCTTTGTAACGATTTTAAATTTTTTTTATATTTATTTTAATGGCACTTTACGCGTGCGTTCGGGTTGACAGCTAGTGAACGAGAGACCAAAAAAAAGCAAAATTCTTATGCTTATGTCTCGAGTTAAATCAAGAGAGAATACAAAGAAAAGAAAGATAAGGTTAATGTTAAATTGACTGAACGTGTACTAGGGGTATTTCGTACGTAAACATCCCGCCCCCCTTGCACAGGTGCAACAAGGGAAGCTAGGAGAGATTTACGAACAAACAAAAAAATCAAAATATAAATTATAATCTACGTAAATGTATAGGTATGATTCATTAAATTCATTGTAAATTTCATTATAGTATAATATTCAATAATTCAGCAAAAAAAAGGATACGTCCTCTCACAATTCACAGTTACGTTGATTTCATACAATACTTCCATTCTGGACGTTAATAACTATAGTAGCCGCCTTCCGTGAATCAGCATTCGGTTGTGCTTGTTGTTGTCGTTGGACTTGATGAAGAGAGCCAGGTGACTGTTGCTGTAATTGCTCCACTTGTTGTCTTAGTTGTTGTATTTGGAGGTGCATTAATTGTCTTTGCTGATAGCCTTTATGACGGTTTCTCTTGTCCCTGTTGGTTCGCTTGGATCTTTTTGAGGTTTCGTTCTCTTTCGGCGTCTCAGTTGCAGGTGTCCTCGTCCTGCTGGCGTGTCGTTTTCGCTTCTGGCTTCTAAAACGGTGTAAGAGTGTATGATGATCTGACGTGCATTCCATGCACCTTTCTCTGCTAACGCATTTGTCCCTTAGATGAGAGTGTGCCAGGCAATTAAAGCAATAGCGATACTTGGTTACCGCTTTCCAGCGCTCTCCGACTGTCATCTTCCGAAAATGAGGGCATTTTCGAATAGCATGCTCACTCTTGCAGATTCGACAATCCCTTAGGGTCTCATCACGTTTGGGTTTGGTATCGGAGGTCCTTTCTTTCGGTTCTTTGGTGGGTCGATGGACTTCCAGACGGGCTGCACTACGAGACATCACGGAAACTATAATCTGGTGAAAGGAGAGAGGGATAAAAAGATTTGTATTAGTTTTTACTTGAATTAGGAAGGAGGACAAGCTTCACAATTGGCCGGGTGATAGTGCCTGAAGATGTCCTCACGTCAGCTACTCTAATTTTAGAATCCTGACCGTGGTAAACCTTCTCTACTCGACATAATCTCCATTGACTGGGAGGTAGATTATCTTGGCGAACGACAACCAAGTCTCCCACTGCAAGGTCCTTTTCGGGATACTTCCACTTGGTGCGCTTATGAAGTTCTTTTAAATATTCTTCTTTCCACCGTACCGCAAACTGGTGGTGAAGAATCTTAAGTTTCTGCCACCTATTAGCCAGACTTGTAGACATATTCGATTGGTCTGGTTCAGCACGACCTGACAGTGGGCGCCCGATCAAAAAGTGACCTGGAGTTAAAGGGACTAAATCTGTCGGGTTATCACTCATGGCACACAAGGGTCTGGAGTTCAAGCATGCTTCAATACGGGTCAACATGGTTTCGAACTCAGCGTACGTGAATTTTTGCGAATTTGAAACCCTTTTCAAGTGGGTTTTGAAGCTCTTGACTCCAGCTTCCCATAAGCCACCCATGTGAGGAGCACCAGGGGGTATAAAGTGCCATTCAATTGGCTCCTCATAGTTAAGGGAGATAACTTTAGCCCGTAATTCTTGAAGAAATTTTCTGTAGTCAGTAGCAAGCAACCTGGCGGCCCCCACGAAAGCTGTCCCATTATCAGAGTACATATGACGGGGTGATGATCGGCGGGAGATGAAGCGGGTGAATGCAGCCATAAAGGCTTCTGAGCTCATATCTTCAGTGACTTCCAAGTGAATTGCCTTTGTACCGAAGCAGACAAATACCACTACATACCCCTTTGAAGATCGACAGCCCCTTCCGCTGTAGGACTTTAGGTCGAATGGCCCCGCAAAATCGACACCAGTATGATGGAAAGGTACTCCTATACATGTTCTCTCTCGGGGCAAAGCAGCCATCATTTGAGAACTAGTTCGTTTGCGCTGAACGACACACTCCTTACAATTATTGATAATCGTTCGCACTAAATTCCGCAGTTTCGGGACCCAATACTCAATCCTAACGATACGCATAAGCAGGGAGTGCCCACCATGTAACGTGTATGTGTGAACATGTTTTAAGTACAGACGGGTAAAAGGGGCACAATAGGGTAATATTTTTGGGAAACGCTCGTCGTACGTTAAACCTGCAGCTTGAGCAAGACGACCATTAACACGCATTATTCCGCTAGAGTCTATAAAGGGATTCAAGGAAAGTAGTTTGCTCGTACGTGCAATTTTTTTGCCACTCAATAGAGGGAAATACTCAGGGAAATGGATCTGCTGACTCAGCAGAAGGAGTCGCGTTTTGACGAATAGTATTTCCGCTCTGGTTAGCTCCGGAGGGTCGCAAAAATCGTGGATCTTTCGTAAATGATTATAAAATCTAAATATGTATGCAGCGACTCTGAGAGCCCGGGAAAAGCTAGAAAATCGTTTAAGTAGGTCATCAGATTGGTTCGTTTCAATAAAATAAGACGTGATATTTTTGGTTTCGAGGTCGGTGTGATAAACAATCTCGTCCTGTGGCCAGCTTTCCCTTGGCTGAGATAACCAAGGGGGCCCATGCCACCATAAACAATTACCAATGAGATCTCGGGCTAGAGAGCCGCGACTTGCCAGATCAGCGGGATTATTTTTTGAGTCAACATGAGACCAATTTTCGGTGCCCACCTTTTTGAGAATCAATGCCACCCTATTGGCAATAAATGTAGGCCAGTGGCAGGGGGGTTTCTTAAGCCAAGATAAAACTATTGTTGAATCTGTCCATAAATAAATTCTCCTTCTGTCCAGGTTCAACTGACCACATAAAGATTCTGTCATATTGGCTAATAAAGCTGCTCCGCAGAGTTCTAGACGGGGTAATGTCTCGCTTTTTACGGGGGCAACCTTTGTCTTTGCCGCTAGTAAATGACTTAATATTTGCTTACTCGGAGTAACAGCACGTACATATAAGGTAGCGGCGTATGCCTTCTCAGAGGCATCACAAAACCCATGAATCTCTATCTCAAAATCGGGGTGAAAATTAACCCATCTTGGAATGTTAATTTTCTCAATTTGAGGGTAATCCTCTAAAAAAGCATGTCATTTGCTCAAAGTTAAAGGGGTTAAACATTCGTCCCAATCCGTTTGGTCCTTCCAAATTTGCTGCATTATTATCTTAGCTACAACAATTTTTGGAGAAAGCCAACCAGCAGGGTCAAATAACTTTGCTATTTCGGATAAAACAGCGCGTTTTGTAACAAGATCTATCTTTAGCGGCGTCGTGGGCTTAAAGTAGAAACTATCTGATCTTGCATTCCATCGCAAGCCGAGTGTCTTCGTGTTACTTGTGTCCGAGAACTTTAAGAAATCTGCGTCCAGCAGATTCTCATCGGGTAAATCCTCTAACAGACGTTCATAGTTCGCAGTCCATTTTCGAAGGACAAAGCCAGCAGAACCGAGAACGTTGGTTAGATCATTGCGCCGTATGACTGCATCCTCTAGCTCATGACAGCCAGTGATGACATCATCGACATACATTTGGGTTCGTAGTATCTCGGACACCGCAGGATATTGAGTCTCACAATCAGCAGCCAACTGGATTAGAGTTCGAATCGCGAGGTACGGTGCACAATTGACTCCGAATGTGACCGTATGTAGCTCATAATCCTTGATCTCAGCTTGGGGATTTTCTCGGAATAGTATCCGTTGAAATGGGGTATTAGTGGGGTGGATTAAAATCTGCCGATACATTTTTTCTATATCAGCGTTCAATACAAAACGATAGAGTCGCCAACGGAGTATTAAGATCATTAAGTTTGCCTGTAACACGGGTCCTGGGTACAATATATCATTAAGGCTTACTCCATTTGAAGACGGACACGAAGCGTTGAAAACGACACGAAGTTTGGTTGTCGTACTATCGGGTTTAAACACCGCTTGGTGTGGTAAATAGTATGAGGTTATAGAGGAATTAAAGGGGTGGACCTCATGCATATGGCCCAACTCAACATACTCATTGATTACTTTATCGTAATGTAATTTTACCTCCGGGTCCCTTAAAAGTCGAGTTTCGTTCCGTTCAAATTGTGAAAGTGCTCTATTACGTGAATTTCCTAAAACCAAGGCGTACGGAAATTCTTGTTTAAAGGGTAAGGAGACTACATAACGGCCATCTGGGTTTCTGTAGGTTGTGGACTGGTAATGCTGTTCACAAAATTTCTCGGCATCGGTAAATTCGGTCGCCTGCGGAACTTCCTCAAGCTCCCAAAACCGAGCAAGCCGATCATTCAAATCAATGTGACTGAAATAGGACTCAACTGAGGCCACGGGGTTATCATGAGATACCTTACCAGTAACAATCCACCCAAAGACGGTGTTCTGCGCGATAAGGTTGCCACTCGGGTGTTTTGCAACCCCGGGTAATAAAATATTTGGGTAAACGTCTCCTCCTAGGAGAAGATCCATACGGGTAAACTGGACATCTGTTGTCGTGATATTCGGAAAATTCGATGCCGCAATATTCGAGAATGAGCACGTTGGTAAACGGCCGGTTAACTTTTCCACAACATATGTCTCACATTGCAGCGTAAAATCGGGAGTTGTTTTAGAACTAATTGACAGAACACATTTCTTTGAAGTGCTTGCCGTCAAACTGTCATTGAGACCACTAATTTTCGTCATAGACGCGGAAAAGGTACGCAAACATAGCTTCTGTTGCAATCTGTGTGAAATAAAGCTTGCCTGAGAAGCAGGGTTAATCAATACTCGTACCGTATAACTGTTATCGCCAGCATAAACCTCACAAGTAGTCGAACCGAGCAATACCGTATAATTAGGGTTGTTGGTAACATGTGAGGTATAGGTCTTCAGCGATCGGGCAGTGCCTGAAGTAGTGGGTTTCTGACTATTGTCGATTTGGGGTGGACTGCAGTGTAAATCGGGGGCTCCAGGTTTCTCTGACCTGTATTCATTAAAGTTTGGGTGGACGTATGTTTGGGCTACAAAATTATCAGAGGGGGTGAAGTTTCGAGTGACAGGAGTAACAGCGTTTGGCATGTTCTCCTTATGTAGTAGAGAGTGGTGTTTTTGCTTACATATGAAGCACACGCGAGTGCTTTTACAGGTTTTATAGTCGTGGGATACCGCCAAACAGTTAGTGCAGAAATGAAGTTTTCGTACCGTTAATAACCGTTCATCGACACCTTGTCTCAGAAATACTGGGCATAATCGTATGGGATGGTTTTCGGTGCATAAACCACATTGATGCCTACTCTGAATCGGGCTACTTTTAATTGCAAATGCTTTAACTTTTCGAAAATCATTAGCAGGCTGCTTTGACTTGGTAAATGTTTGATTTTTAATAGAGGTTTGAGGAGTCTTAGAATGCGACCCCTTAATATTATAAACCGATTCTAGGGTCTTATAACGAAACGTTAGAAACCTGTCCATTTCCTGCCATTTGGGTATGTCGGCATCATTTTTTTCAGTTTGTTCCCATAGACCCAATGTGATTTCAGGAAGCTTGGTAGATGCAATATAGACAAAAATTACATCCCAATTCTCGGTGCTTACGTTGAGCAAAGTGAGATTTGTAATGCAATCCGTTATGGTTCTTTGCAGTTCTTTAATATTAGGGCCAGTTTCACGGGTAATATTAGGAATATTAAAAAGAATTTTTAACTGAGCATTAATAAGAACACGTTTGTTCTCATATCTATCCATCATATTTTTCCACGCCATAGGAAAACCATCCTTAGTCAATGGACAAGTACGAATCATTTTATGTGGCTCCCCTTTCGTATATTGTAAAAGATAGTACATTTTCGAAGCTGAGTCAATTCGTGGGTTGTCCGCAACCATATTCTTGAACGCTTCGCGAAATGAAGGCCACTGCAAATAGTCACCGTAGAAAGGATCTATTTCGCATGGGGGTAAATGGGCAGAAGGGGTAACATTAGCTTTGTCATTCTGCTTAGATTCTTTTAGCCGCTCTAATTGATCTGTAATTAGGGACACACCTCGAACATAGGTACTATATGAACGCATGTTTTTTTGCTTCACCTCAACAACCTGTATTTTCTCATCACCTTCAGCGAGAACTAACAACGAATCATATAATAATCTTATCACCTCCCATAAGCGATGTAATTCCTTCTCATGAGTACTTAATGACCCAATGCTATGCTCTGCTGGTGGAATCACATTAACAAAGGCCTCAAATTCAGCTAAACGGTCACAGCTCCTAATAAAATCATTTATCTTTGACATTTTCGGCACAAGCTTTGAGAAACGTCAAAAGGGCAAGGGTAAAATAATAATCTCAATATTCTCGGTAAGTTTGGTTAAAGTTTATTGGGTACAATTCCCATACACACGGGTAAAAATAATAATTTTTTAAGATTCAGATTAAGATTTCGGGCAAATTTTATTGGGAGAACTTTAAAAACACACGGGTAAAATAATAATTGTTTAAGATTCAGATTAAGATTTCGGGTAAATTTTATTGGGAGAAATTTAAAAAACACACGGGTA